>JAJEJO010004953.1:194467-284734 GCA_020662805.1 Glaucomys volans
CTTTCTTTCTTTCTTTCTTTCTTTCTTTCTTTCTTCTTCTTTCTTTCATTCTGGTACTGGGGATTGAACCCAGGGGCACTCAAGTACTGAGGCACATCCCCAGCCCTTTTTATATTTTATTTAGAGACAATGTCTCTCTAAGTTGCTTAGAGCCTCGCTAAATTGCTCAGGCTGTCATTGAACTTGAGATCCTTCTACCTCAGCCTCCAAAGCCACTGAGGTTACAGGCATGTGCCACCGTGCCCAGGGAGAATCAGGCATTTCTTCTCACCTACATCACTGTCCTGTTGACCTTGTTTTTTTTTGGCTTCTGTGGCATGGCTTCAAAACTTATCTAAGAAAAGTGGCTTGTGTATATGACTGGCTGGATTCAGTTTATTCAAACACATGAATCTTTGCTTACTAAATCTACAATTCCCTCCTTAATTGATCACTGATAGGATTTGTACTTGTGTGACTTTTAGAGTACCCAAATTTATTTTCATCCAACTTTAAAACTGATAGGAACCTATAGTATTTAAATATACCTTTTAATTTAATTTTAAAGGTATTTGAATTTAATGGATTCTTCTATTCTTTGATGTTGTGGATAGTGTTATCCTATTTTTTTCGTCCAGATATATGTCATATATTTGAAATTGTGATAATTATTCTCCTTTCAAATGTTTGACATTGCTTAAAGAACCTAGAAAAAACATCTAAAGTGGCAATAACTTATGTTCTAAGGTTTTCCCTTACTTTACTGATTTTTTTTTGTGTTCTTGACAATGATTTGAGTTTGATATAACTAAAACTTAAGTAATGTGTTTTATTAAGAGATGTCAAAAATCAGGAATGGATTTTGAACAGCTGTTTTGAAATATAATTGAAATACTATGCAAATGACCCAGTATATTCACAGGCATGTGCATCACCACTAGAACATTTTTATCACCTAAAACAAAACAAAACTCTATACTTTTTAGCCATATCTCCATTTCCCTCAGCACTAAGCAACCACTAGTCTATTTTCTGTCTCTATAAATTTGCCTTTTCTAGGCATTTCATATAAATGGAGTCATTGCAATGTGTTCTTTTGTGGCTGGCTTCCTTCTAGAAGAATGGATATTGAATTTGATTTGAAACCTTTTCAAGGAAATATTAAGAGGGATTGCGTGATTTTTGATTTGAACATCTTATGTGGATTTGTCTTGTCATAGTAATAGTAACCAACCAAGTGTGGCTGCATGACACTTGCTAACAGGCACCCCAGGCCAGGTGCCTGCCTCGGACTCCATGCTGGACTTGGTTGGGATAGGGCAAGAGTAGTCCCTGGGAATGGGACAGAGAGAATTGAAGATGTCTTCTTCAAGCCATTCAAATTTTCCTTGGCTCCTCATGCTTTCCTGAATCATTAATGAAGTTGGACAGAAAATATTGCTGTGGTGTGTTGGGAAAGTAACTGAATTAGAGTCGGGAGGCCTAGGGTTTTGCTTTGGCTTTGGAGCTTGAATTTAAGGAAGCCATTCTCTATATATCTCTGAACCTCTTTTTCATTTGTTTTTGCTTTTTTGAAACAGGATCTCACCATGTTGCCCAGGCTGATCTTGAACTCATGAGCTCAAATGATCTTTTTGCCTCAGAGTAGTTGGAACTATAGGGGCATGCTACTGTGCCTGGCTATTTCTGAAACTCAGGGTCTTCATCTTTAAATGGGTAAAAGTCAACTGCTTGGCATGCTTGCTGCTGTCTGGTCTAGCAGTGTCTGGTCTGTCTCCTTGCTCTTTAATTCTGGCTGTGTGGCATGGTTGCTCCACAGGCCACTGCTTTCTGGAGCAGCTTCAGGTTTAACTTTCTGTTGAGTACACTCAGCATTTCTACTCTCCGCTTTGTTCTGCCATTGGGGTCTCTGCTTATAAGGTCTGTGGTGGTGGCTTTATTCTAAAATCTCAGGCTCCAGGGGTTTCAGAGGTTTTGCCCAGACTGCATTCACTTGCCACTTCCACGAATACTGAAAACTATGCAGCACCCCACCCCTCCCCTCACCTATCTTAGGTCTGCACTCACCCACCTGAACTCAGCCAAGATGGTTTGGTTGTAGTTACCTTAGTTTCCTCCAAGGTCTTACGTAGTCAAGTTCATTCTCATTCATATCCTAAGTTTCAAAGTGGCTTGTTTGAGGAGGGACATACTTCCTCTCTCTGGGGCTAGGGTTCTGAGGCTGAGAGATCACACCGTCTCTGTAAATGGGATACCTGATACTCTAGGCACAGGTAGCCTGATACCAGGGCTTTGGGGCTGGGGCTCTGGGTTCTCTTTCAGCTTCATTTCACATACTCACTGACTCTCTCTCTCTCTCTCTCTCTCTCTCTCACACACACACACACACACACACACACACACATAGACATACAACTTTCTTTACATTTTCTCATGGGAATTCATAATTAGGATTTTCTATTTAAAGGAGACCAAGGAACTATTTTATCACACACACACACACACACACACATACACATACATATACATTATATATATACACATATATGTATGTGTGTGTGTGTGTGTGTGTATATACATATATATGTATGTATCTGGCATTTTAAAAGTATATGTTATAGTGGGAAAGACCTTGAAAATAATGTAGGCTACACCCTCTCCCTATCCTACACCCTTTAATGGAAAAGATTGAAATCCATTGAGTTGATGTCTAAGATCTCTAAAAAGAGATCACCCATTTAGTCGTCAGTTCGATGAAACTTTATTGATTCCTATGTCCTGATACCATCCTAGGAGATGAGATTATAGGATTATTGCACACAAGGTCCCTGCCCTCATGGAGCTTATATTTGCCATGTTGCCATGGAGACTATAAAAAATGAACAATGGAATGTCAGGTGGTGATAAGTACTAGGAAGAAACCCAGATTAAGAGGATGGGGAGTGCTGCCGAGAAGAAAGTGTATTCACTCATTGATGGATGGAATATTCTATAAATGTCTGTTAAGTCTAAGTTATTGATTGTGTTATTGAGTTCTATGGTTTCTTTGTTTAGTTTTCGTTTGGAAGATCTATCCAGTGATGTTGGTGATGTGTTAAAATCACCCAGAATTGTTGTGTTGTGGTCTATTTGATTCCTGGAATTGAGAAGGATTTGTTTGATGTACATGGATGGGCCATTGTTTGGGGCATAAATATTTATGATCGTTATGTCTTCTTGATTTATGGTTCCCTTAAGCAGTATGAAATGACCTTCTTTATCCCTTCTAACTTTGGCTTGAAGTCCACTTTATCTGATATAAGGATGGAAACCCCCGCTTTTTTACTGAGTCCGTGTGCGTGGTAGGTTTTTTCCCATCCTTTCACCTTTAGTCTGTGGATGTCCTTTTCTATGAGACGAGTCTTTTGAAGGCAGCATATTGTTGGGTCTTTCTTTTTAATCCAATCTCTCAGTCTATGTCTTTTGATTAAGGAGAGGATGGGGAGTGAAGGAGGAGGGCAAGTGTGACGTTAGGGCAATCAGTAGAGGTTTTTCTATGAAGTTAATAAAGTAAAGCAGGGAGACATATCTGGAGGAAATAAGTGTTGCAGATTCAGAGATTGGCAAGTGCAAAGGGCCTGGTGCCTTGGGGAGGCCAGCTGAACCAGAAGTCTGGGGTTGCCCTGCAGAGCTCCTTTATCACACCACACCCACTCTGAGTAACTAGGGGTGTCCTAAGGGGCTCTATATCACTTACAGTGTCCAGGTTTGAGGATAATGTAAGAACTAAGAAGTCACCACACTGCCCGGAAAAACAGAATTTGTGACCCCATGGACCCTGACTTTTTCGTTGTGGTTGTTATGACAGACATACAGAGATGTGCACCAATCTTTACCATAGAACTTGATGAGGCTTTGCATATGCCTGTACCTGGGACTCCTCCTCTAGAGTTTGTCAGTCTTAATAAACCCACTGCTCAGTCTACCCGGCTGTGCCAAGTGCAGGCCGAATCCCTCTGATTGTCTTTCCTCCAGCTTCACTGGCAGGAATGTCCAACCCTATACCCAGATTATCTGTGGAAGTCTAAGGTCTTCATGTCCTGAGTTGCTGGAGAGAAGTTCTCTTTCTCTTTCCCTCTAAATCCCTGCCTGTCTTGGAAAGATGTCTTGATGTCTGAGACATGGCTTTGAAGGACAGTGTCGGCATCTGGCATCTCAGGGGAAGTTCCACTAAATATATCTGCATAGGCTTCACCGCTGTGGCAGACCTCATACCTCAGTATCTCTGCAAGGACTTTATAGAGATCGAATGTGTTTTTAAAAGTACACCTGGCAAATCTGACCAGCATCTCAAGAGCTCCTTTGGGATAGGCAACTCTGCTCACACCATTCCAAGACGACCTCTCTTGTTATACAGCTTTTTCATGACAAGTGTTTCAGAAGAATATGAGCTTCACATTTGCTTAATTAAAAAATCTATTCAAGAAATTTCCCCAGAACAGATGAACAGTTTAATAAAAGGTGAATTACAGCTTTGACTTCTACAGAAACTTGAAACTGTAAGAAGCTCTGATACTACAAGATTTTTCTCTCTCTCACATGCACACACACACACATTCACATTTGTAGGGGTCACTTTGTTACATATATACACATATACACGTACATTTTCCCCTCTAGAAATTTTTGAACCATAAATAATTTTTTAGGACAGTTGACTTGAATTATCTTTTGTGGAGTTTGCATTATAAGAAGGGACCAGCAAAATCTTCCCCCTCTAACATATTTACATGTGGGTTGCTTTTAAACCAAATCCCCTTCCAACAAAATGCTGTCCCTAGTTTCTCCCATATAAAAATCCCCATACTGAAATTCTGGAGTTTGAATATTACCATATATGTATATTTCTCTAAATTTGTGAAGTTGCAGGTCCTAGCCTTTCATTTCAGAGGGTCTGATTCTATAGGTATGGGGGGAAGCTTGTGAACCTATATTTTATAGGATTTATTTATTTATCTCTTAGAGCATTATAAGCATACTTAATAATTGGGTTCATTTTGACAAAATCATGTATGCAGGGAATTTGATTTCAATTCCCATTATCCCCTATTCCTCCCCACTTTTCCTCCACCTTCCCTCCCTCTATTCTCTTTCCTCTACTCTACTGATCTTCCTTTCACTCCTTTATTTCTTTATTTATTTTTGATTGGTATTTTCTACATACACATAAACATAAAGGTGGCATTCCCTTTGGTACATTTATAAATGAATATAACAGGATTTTTGTTAAATTCATTCCAAATTTCCTCCCATTCTCCTTCTTCCACTCCACTGATCTTCCCTGTGTCTTTATGATATCTGATCCCTCTCCCCACAGCCTTCACTCCCTTATTTCCCTCTAGCTTCTTCGTAGGAGAGAAAACGTTCAACTCTTGATTTTTCTGAGTCTGGCTTCTGAGCATGATGTTCTCCATTTCCAGCCATGTACTGGCAAATTCCATGATTTCATTCTTCTTTATGGCTAAGTATAGAACACCATTGTGTATATATATACCACATTTTCTTGATCCACCCACCTACTGACAGGCATCTGGATTGATTCCATAATTTGGCTATTAAAAATTGTGCTGCTATAAACGGTGAAGTGGCTATATTGCTATGGTATGCTGATTCTAGTTCTTTTGGGTAAATACTGAGGAGTTGGACAACTGGGTTATATGGTGCTTCCATTCCTCATTTTTTGAGGAATCTCCACAAATCCATAGTGATTATACTAATTTGCAGTTCCACAGCAATGTATGAGTGGACCTTTGTCTCCACATTCTCGCCGCCATTTACTGTTACTTATATTCTTGATAACTGCCATTCTGACTAGAGTGAGATGAAATCTTAGTGTAGTTTTGATTTTCATTCCCTGATTGCTAGAGATGTTTAATATTTTCTCATATATTTCTTGGCCATTTGTGCTTCTTCTTTTGAGAAGTTTCTGTTTAGTTCTTTTGCCTATTTATTGGTTGGGTTATTTTTGTTTTTTGGTATTGGGTTTTTTGAGTTCTTTGTATATTCTGGATTATTAATCCCCCATCAGATGAGTTGCTGGCAAAGATTTTTTCCCTATTCTGTAGGCCTCTCTTCACTCTCTTAATTATTTCCTTTGCTGTACAGAAGCTTTTTAATTTGGTGGCTTCCCACTTATTGATTCTTGGGTTTTTTTTAAATTTACTTATTGATTCATTGAACACAAATGGAGTACAGCTATTGTTTCACTGGTTGTACACAATTCTTGGTTTTATTTCTTGAGCTTTGGGGGTCTTGTTGAGGACATCGATGCCTGCGCCTCTATGATGGAGTGTTTGTTGACCCTATTTTTTCTTCTAGCAGGTGCATTCTTTCTGATCTAATTCCTAACTCTTTGATCCATTTTGATTTGACTTTCATGCAGGGTGAAAAGTATGGATATAATTTCATTCTCCATGCGGATTTCCAGTTTTCCCCACATCACTTTGAACCTGCATTTTGACGTGCCTTACCACAGCTCTGTGGTCTGCTGAGCATCCTTTGAGAAGCTACTACAGAGTCGCCCTATTAACTGAGGCTTGGAGAGTTCATTGGGCCTTAAGTCAAAGCAGCTCCTCTGATGTTTTTTTGAGAACTAGAAGAGCTGGGGGCAGCTTGCCAGGGAATGTGTTCTGAGGAGAGTTTCTTTAGCAGCTCCCACTCTGACAAGAATAACCTCCTTTAATTAGCTGGCAAGGTGGCTCTGTTGAGAAGTGTGGAAGGAACTGAGGAGTTTGTTTAGAAGTATCCAGAGAAACCTGAGCAGAGAGCCTGACCCCCACAGTGGAGCAGGCTTTGAGAGTGGAAAACATGGCCAGCCAGGGAAGAGTTGGTGGGAGGTGCATGGAACCTTCTTGGAATTTGGCTTTGATCTGGATGAGAACTGGCAGCTGGGTTCCATCAAACAATACAGTATGACTATTATTAACTTGAACTTTCCCCTATATTAATGAAGTATCTGGGCCAAGTTTTCCACAAGTTCTTTTTCACGATTTATTGGTAAAAGCTTTATTGAGATACAATTCACATATCATACATATATCATACACCCAGTTAAAGGAGACAATTTAGTGGTTTTCCATATATTCCCAGAACTGTACAATCATCACCACAATCAACTCAAAAACATTGTTGTCATCTTAAAAAGAAATCCCATTCTCTTTAGTAATCACCCTTCTCCTCCAACTCTCCATTTCCCCAGTCCTCAAAAACCACTAAGCTACTTTTTGTCTATGGATTTATTTATTCTGGACATTTCATATAAATAGAATTATACAATGCAATCTTTCCTGACTGGCTTCTTTCACTTTTTCAAGGTTCATCTATGCTGTAGCATGTATGAGTATTTTATTCCTTTATTACTGACAAAAATATTCAATTGGATATTCCACATTTTATTTATCCATTCATCTAGTTGATTGACCAGTTTAATTGGCGCTTGAGTTGCTTCTACCTTTTGGCTATTACTCATAATATATATATATATTATGAATAATATTATGAATACTATTTGTATATGAGTTTTTGTGTGGACATGTGTTTTCATTTCTTTTGGGTATATATCTAGAAGTGGAATTACTAGGTCAAATGAAAACTCTATGCTTAACTTTTTGAGAAACTTTTAGAATGTTTTCCAAAGTTCTCAATTTTTTTTAAGTCAACCTGGAATCAGGGGTTCTGAATCATCCTACAGAGCTTGGTGACACGTAGTCTGATGAAGTATAACTAAAGATTTATCATAAGCAAATGTTTGGGGGATTCAAAGAACCAAGCTCAGGTTACAAAAATCCCAACCCCAAATACCTGAGGGTGTTCTTGGATATAAGCTTAAAGGTTGGGGCAATATTAGATAGATTTGTGTTTATGATAACCAGAAAAAGACTCACAGCTATAAATGTAGATAATAACAAAAAGAGAAAATGGCAGTACAGCAACCCATAATAGCTATGGAAAAGGTGTAGTGATTTTAGAAAATGTGTAAAGCTATTAGATAAAGCCATCTATGGATTTCAGCTATCTCTGCTATAACCTGCTTTTATACAGGGAAAACTTAAAAAACTTTTGAGTATTTAGAAAGACTTAAAGTATTTAAGTATAATATAGATGATAAATGTAACTATGATAAATGTAACTCTATGAATTTTCACAATGAACCTCATCCACCTAATCAGCATCCATACTGAGAAATGGATGGTCACCAGCACCTCCCCACAAAACCCCTTTTCCAGTCATTGCTATCCCCAAGGGAATAAGGATACCCTGAGTTCTAACATTCTTAGACACATGGAAATGCATTTTTAATAGGGTGTTTCAGGTATCAACGACTGGCCAAAGGAATAGAAGATGTGTTTAGCTGAGAGAACACCTTAAGACTTGTGCAGACTTACTATACTGCATGGTGTAATACATTCTTACAAATTAACTACTTTTTAGCTTGTGTATAAAATAAAGGGTATAACCTGTGTATCCAAGAAACTTAATTTATCATCACCTGCCATTTAAGAGCATATGCTGTAGAGGTGTGTGTGTGTGTGTGTGTGTGTGTGTGTGTGTAAGTGAAATGAAACAACAGACTTTAAATATTACATTTAAAAAGACATTTCCTTTTCCCTCCAGGATCTGAGAGCAATCTGTAAAGGAAGTTGTAGGGACCATTAATCACAGATGCTTTAATAATTTAAAAAGTGTGTATGTAAACACATGCACATTGGCAATACATCACATTGTGGGTTGAAGTAAGTAATGCCCACAATGAATATAACCTTCACAAACTGATACACATTTCCCTTGGTTTATTGAGTAGGAGGATATCAAATACCCCCATATTGCCGATATGACAAGCTTTCTAATACAGGGACTGATTGCAAATTGAAACTGCTCTGGTTCTTATCTGGAAAAAAAAATCCATTATAATCATTTTATGTATGACACGTTGTAAGCATTAGAATTCTTCGGAGGGAAGAGGTAGACTATTAGGGGAAATCATTTTACAAAGGCGAATTTTTCTAAAGCTCTCAAGATGTCTCATAAATTACCCAAGTAGATTATGATTTTATTAGGCTATTCCCTCGGAAGTCTGGGATTCTATGTTCTACCAGGTGATGCTAATAAAGATCGTGAGTGGGGTTTCTTTCTTTCTTTCTTTTTTTTCTTGGATGCTGGCCACTTCCAAGGTAACCTCGCTCTCTCACTCTGGCTTCCACTCTGGTGCAGGGAGAGCACGCCCTGCTCCTACCTCCCCAATGCCCCCGCCTCTCCTCCACCTCCAGACTGCCTGGCTATCGCGCAATGTCAGAGCCGGGAATCAGCTCGCCCTTGGAGTGTAAGGCGTCCGGGAGCGGTAACTTCGTGTGGCCTCATCGTTCCCGAAGTCCTTGGCTTAGACCTCTTCCCATCCAGTGCCCCGTAGTCCCTCCTCTTAGCATCCCAAGCGCGGGGTTGGGGGAGTATAAAGCGGGACTCTTCGCATTAAAGATCGCCGAGGCCCCTCTAGGATGAGCACAGAAGGGCGAGGGTCCACGCGCTTCTCTATTGTCCCAGCTTAGCGGGTGGGGACACACTCTTGGATTGTCGGTGGCCAGTTCCTGGCTGCGGGGTTCCTCCCAGCCCTAGGGACTTGTTTAAAAATTTGGGGCAGGGAACCCTTCCTGGAAGCCAGGAAGCCGGCACGGGTTCGGCGGGGGCTGCAAGGCTGTGGCGCACTTGTGGGCCGCGGGGCACGAGCTCAGGGCGCTTGTGGGCGAGAGTGAGAGTGTGCCCGGGGCCGACCGGAGGCGGACCCGCCGGGCGGCAGGTGGGTGCGGCCGGCCGGAGCCGGGGCAGCGGCTGCAGCAAGTGGTTGGGCCGTGCGCATTTCCTTCCCTCCCCCTCCGCCGAGGAGCCCGCCCGCGGTGCCCAGTGCGTGGCGCCCTCCGCTCCGCTCCGCGTCTCCTCCCCGCCACCGGCGGCCGCTCCCTTTCCCGCCCGTCCATGTCTCTGCCCGTGGTGCTCCCGGGCTCCTGCTGCCCAGTGGCTGGGCTTTCCGGCGGACCGCAGGCCGGGGGCCCTGGCGCCGCGGCCGCCGCTGCCCAAGAAACGCCGTTGCCACCGTTGCGGCCACGCTGGCCCCGGGGTGCGCTGCAGCCCCCGGCGCGGCCTCGCTGCGCGGCCACAGCTGCCGCCGCCGGGGTACTGACCGCGCCGCCCGCGCTCTCCTCCCGCCGGGCTGCGGCTGCTGCTGCTGCCGCCGCCGCCGCCCCTGGCTCGGCGCTGCTACCCGCCCGCCCGCTACTGTCGCTCGGGCTGCTGCAGTTGATCCTGGGCTGTTGCATGGTGGCGCTGAGCTTCGGGGCGCTGTCGCTGAGCAGCTCGCCGCAGGTGAAGAACTCATGCCCATTCTGGGCTGGCTCCTCGGTGAGTACCGCACGCGCACACCCCTCTTCCTCCGCGGGGTCCATTCCCCCGTCCGGGCCTCTGGCCAGTCCCCTCCACTACCACTTGCTTGATCCTCAGGGATGCAGTTGGGGAGCACAGACCCTGAGGCCACATGAAGTTTTTTGAGATGTTGAGAGTTGGGAAAAATTGTTCCGAGACGATCAACTTCAAGGGTGAATTGGGAAAGACACTGGGCAGTGTCTTTCTCGCAGACTGAAGAGTGGTACTGTTCCCGACAAGCTAATAGCATAAAACAAAGATATCCAGCTTTTTGAGAGATTGGAAGGATGGGGCTGGCAGGAAAGTGGAAGGAAAATGATAAACTTTTTTTTTTTTTTTTTTTTTTTTGGCTATTGGTGCTTACTGCATTGTCAGCTCCCAGAGGGCAGGAGTTTTGGTCTGTTTTGTCCACTGATGTATCCACAGTGCCTGGCACATAGTGTATTGGTGGGATGGATGAAGTGACAGGTTGACTGGGTTGACATTTGTTTTTATTTCTCAAGACACACAAAAATATGGAATATATCTGGTGTCAGATGGCTCTGCTCTATTTGGGTATGGGTTCAGGAGGTAATGAGAGGGTATGTATAACTGCCTGTTTGTACCTGGTCATTAGAGGAGGGCCCTAGTCCCCAATGGGTTCCTGGAGCCATGCAGGCTGCTGTGGAGAATTTGATTCAAACAAAACCTGTTATTATGGATGAGTTTGCCAGAGCTCCAGGCATGTGAGGTAGCTAGCTGGAGGTGTCTGCCCTGTACCAGGACCCATTCCTGTCTCCTTGTTCAGTCAGGAAGACAAGGGAAGCCTGGCTACTAAGAAAGATTACTATAAGTGAGCAAGCATCTGTGGATACTGAGTGGCTACTCACCCCTATCTCCTAACAATTTCACAACTTCCAAGGCATCCAACCCCTTGAGGCTTGCTGGAGACTGAGAGACTCAGAAACTGATCTTTGTGAAATGATTGTGGAAGATGAGTAAAGTAAATGACCTTTCTATGCACTAAAACTAAAAGTCTGGCAATGCCTGTATTTTTTACTAAGATCCCTAATGACTGTTCATCTTGAATTTGTAGGAACTGTGCTTTTGTAGGTCCACACATACCCAGATTCAAGTTCAGATTTTAAGAATGTAGGGAGAACTAATTGAACACAGAATAATTGTTTGAATAAGAACAGTAAGAACATTTGGTTCCTTGAGCCTAACTTGAAATTTTATACTTCAATGGGTGCCTATCTGCTCTTCTTTTGAAATCCTTTGATGTTTGATGACTGTGTCGAGGGACATCCCATGCTGTGGTGAGTGAAGTTCACAATTTGTGCATCGTATAGACAAAATCCCACCCTGTGGCCCTGCTCCTGGATTCCACCATTGTCCTCTATGAGAGTTCTGGAAAATCCCAAAAGGATGGGAATTCTAGGAGGACAAGAATCACCTCCATTATGCTTCCTACTTCACTTCTCAGTCTACCTTCAACCAAATGGTGGCTCTGCTTCCGTCCTCTAAATACCATACGTCAGAGTCTTGCATACCATTTTTTTTTGGATTTGCTCTTTGTAAAATCAAAATCAATTGTTTTTTCAAAGATAGCTAGTTTACATATATATATTTTAGTTGTTGATGGACCTTTATTTTATTCATTTATTTATATGGGATGCTGAGAATTGAACCCAGTGCCTCACACATGCTAGGCAAGTGCTCTACCACTCAGCCACAACCTAGCTAGTTTTGAATTATTAAAATTTTTTTCCCTTTGAAAATTAAGATCCCAAATTAATTTGCAATTGTGAGTTATTTCAGAGACAAATAAATGCATTTAGATGTCAGTCAAGCGACAACTGGATTTGATAAAGTATAAAACAGGTCCTCAACCAGAATATGAAGGCCAATATCCTGGGCTCACCAGTTGCACATATCCTTGTCACAAGGCCAGAGCAAACCAGAGCAGAGAAGGAATCAGGGATTTGGAATTGAGAAGTTCTTTTTTACATGTCACCCTACCCTGACCCTCTAGGTTGTATGTAACCCTGTAACTGTAGGTTATTATTAATTTTTTGTGACCTGTTCCTGAGATTGAACCCAGAATTTGTGCAGTGACAATAGAACCAGTGAACACTGCATCTGTAGAACAATGAAATATGACTTTAAGAGGATGGCATTAGGCATCATGATCCCCAGGTATATTAAAGGGAAAAAAAATCTCACTTTTGTTATAAGTTTTGAACTCATGTAGGTGAGAGAGAGAGTTTGTTTTTTTTAAAAAAAAACCCATATGGTGGAAATTTCAGATTTACATGAACACTGTGCAGCGAGCCCACAGATACCCTACACTACCCCACTTCAACAGTAGTTTCATCCCTGGGCTCTGCTGTTGGCCTTGTGTGTTCTGATAGACTCCAGAAACGTGGGTATTCCGAGCAAGGCAAGAATTGGACCTTTCATGATCCCAGTCCATTTGTCAGATTAAGTTCCCTTATTTTGAAGCAAATCTCAGGCATCACATCTTTCCATGTGCAAATATTTCAGTATGCAAGTATTTTTTAAAAAAATGTAATGAGCATAGAGACACAGCACAGAAGTGACCAGGAAGTCTTAAGACAATCTGTCTGCTTTTAGCATTTCATTATAAAAATTTTACATCTCATCAAATATAGAAAGAAGAGTATAATGACCATTTTGTGTCAGCACCCCAGTCCCACTTACCCATCACCAGTTTCAGTTACCTGTCAACATCTGGTCACTTTATACCCAACACCATTCCCCCTTTTAAGGCCCACTGGATTATTTCAAGGTGAATTCCAGATATCATAATTTCAGCCATTAAATATTTCAGCATGTACTTCTGCAAGAAGGGGCTTAATAGCACACTGAAACTGATTTAGAGATAGCTAAACTAAGGATTTTATGAAAACTGTAAAATTATGATTTGAGGACTACAGAAATTTAAAAAACAGCTTTATTGAGGTGTTGTTCAATAGCTATGCAATGAACAAACACTATGCATCCATTTAAAGGGTACCATTCAGTGGTTTTCAGCAAGTTCAGAGTTGTGTAAGAAAACCATTATAATCAGTTTTAGAATTTTCATTACCCCCAAATATTATTAGCTGTTAACCCCCATTTTTCCTCCCTGTGCCAGCCCTCTGTCCAGGTACACATCAGTTAACCTACTTGTCCCTCTAGATTTGTCTGTTGTAGACATTTCATATAAGTGAAATCATACATTATGTGGTCCTTTATGATTGACTTTTTTCCACTTAGCATGTTTTCAAGGTTCATACAGGTGTGGCATTTATTAGTATTTCATTTCTGTTTATTGTGAAATGGTATTTCATTGTACAGGCATACCATGTTTATTTGTCCCCTGGAATTACTTTTTTCCTTTCTTTATTTTACCTTTTCTCCCCCATCCCCTTCTTCCTAGTGCTGGGATTGGAACCTAGGGCCTTGAGCATGATAGACAAGTGCTCTACTATTGACTATACCCCCAACCTCACTCAGAAGTTCTATTGGCAAATGAAGCTAGGTAGTTGAGTTGAAGTGCCAACTTAGGTCTAAGGTTACTTCAGACTCACATAGGAACACAGTAAAAGAATATCCTCATATTTCAAGCTTTGAATGAACATTACATACGTTCTAGCCTGCTATATCAGCTAAATTGGCAAATCTTTTGGGTTTAGTAAAAATTTTGGTTATGTATTTGATATAAAATTAGGTTCAAGGGACAAATATATTCACTTGAAAATACTGTTTTGTTGAACACAGCATAATTCAGGGTTTTTGTTATTTTTTTTTTCAAACACCCCTGTAAGAGTTTAGATTTCCATCACTTCTCAGAATCCTGAGGGGATATTTTACCTATTTAAAATTACACTTAAGAATTAACAAGTCCCAAACTGGATGCAGTGGTTCATGCCTGTAATTCTAGCAACTCTGAAGGCTGAAGAAAGAGGATCTGAAGTTTGAGACTAGCCTTAGCAACTTAGTGAGACCCTCAGCAACTTAGTGAGGCCCTGTCTCAAAATTAAAAAATAAAAAAAAACAAAACAAGAATCTTTCTTATACTTGACATTTACATTTAAATCAGCAACTTGAAGGGAACATTTAAATGTACTCCTTATTTTCGAGCACTCTGTGATCATTTATTTTCTTCATGGTATCCTTGGTTAATGACTCGGTATATTATTAATCCTGAAGTTCATGATGCTAAGAGATTAACCACCATTCAAAAACAACCTGAAGTTGGTGGGTGGTGATAGAGGACTCAATGTCTGCGTTTAGGTCATGCAGTGCTGACTTTCAATTTGGGGTGTGTTTAGTTGATATTAATTAGATCCCACTGGGATTATGGGAGATCCAGCCTACCACACTGTGTTAGATTTAATTAAGGAGTAGAGAGAATTGCATTGGTTTGTTTCTCCTGCTTCAGAAAAACAAAATTCCTGACTTTGATGACATGTATGATTCTTTGGATATATTTCAGGCAAGTGTAGAGAATTGGTTAATTGTCTTTCATTTTTCTCTGGGAGCCCCAATAACTTTTATCATTTGCATCCATTCATTTCTCTCTACTTTAAGTCAATGATCTGAATTCTGATAACACCTCTCCCAAGTCCATGATTTTCTGGCAATATTCCACTTTCTTATAAAGGGACAGATATTGGTGAAACTTAAGGTAAACCTATTTAAAAATAAATTGCAGTGACAACATAAAAAGGAATGAATGGTCCAAGAAGAAACTAATGTAAACATTCTTTTTTTTTAAATATTTCTTTTTTTTTTTTTTTAGTTGTAGGTGGACACAATACCTTTATTTTTTATTTTTTTATGTGGTGCTAAGGATCGAACCCAGGGCCTCCACGCATGGTAGGCGAGCACTCTACCACTGATCGACAACCCCAGCCCCAGTGTAAACATTTGTGAAGCTTCCTCTAGTTATACAACATATTTTCTATCATCCTGGTCAAATGCTGGTTTAGTATTTTAAATGTAATTTTGTTGATTTTCTTCAGTCTCCTACGTTACAAGAAGCAGAGCCACATTTATGAATTCTGTGCCCTGCGTATGTCATTGAGTTCCTCAGTATCAGCTGCTCACCTGTAACCTGGGTAGGTGGTTTTGCTTCAGGATCGATCTTGTGATAGTGTAATCAAAGAATATATTGCAGTGTGCTTGGTCACTGGACCCTAGCACCAGGCTTGGGATATGCTAGAACACTAACAGTGTTTTAAAAATATCAATGCAATTTGTAGTCAAAGTAAAGGGAATGGGTGTGTTTTATTTAGGGCATTATGGTAATGATCATGTGTACAGTAGAAATAGCCAGTGGCCCACTTTCTCAGTTTTTTTTAACAAGTCATGCTAGATAGAAAGGGAAGAACCTCCCCACATCCCCCACAGCCCCCAACATGCTTTTTCTACTTGCCAGCATAAAGCCTAGAGGGCAACATAGATTTAAAAAAATATATTTTTAGCTGTAGATGGACACAATGCCTTTATTTTATTTACTTATTTTTATGTGATGCTGAGGATTCAACCAGTGTCTCCCACATTCGAGGCAAGTGCTCTACCACTGAGCTACAGTTCCAGCCCCAAGATAGATTCTTGAGAGGTTTGATAAATTATTTTGTGCTTATTTACAAGGTAAACATGGCACATTTACAACAGGCTTTTTTTTTTTTTTAATCTCTATGTTTAGACACAGCAGCTTTTGACAAATGATCCAGAACATTTTTGCCCTAAAGCATGTTAGTGGATTAGCAAAGGAAAATAGGGCAGTGGAATTATAAGCTTTTGATCTTAATGATTTGATTTTTAAGCTGGAAAATTAAAGCATATTAACCATACGTAGTGGACAGTGACTCCTGCCTGGAGTATCTCAGAGGCCTTCTTGGCATGATCGGAAAAAAGAAAGGGTTCTGCTTTTTCAATATGCGACAAGTGGGTTGCAAGTAGATGAAAAAAATTTTAATAAACTTCATTATAATAATATAGAGATAGTTTGGTGTTAGAAAATAGGTTCTTGCTTGTTCATTCAGGGCAAGTTGCATCTTGTGATGGGTGTGAAGAATGCTGATGGGGTTGATTCTTGTTGCTGGTACACCCTTTCACAAAGCATGGGGGACAAATGTGTGGTTAGGCTTGCATGGTCATCTTTGAGCCAGCTCTTCATTCATTCATTCATTCATCCATCCATCCATTCATTCATTCATTCATTCACTTTTGCCATTACTTGCTGAGTGCCTTCTAGGGTGCTGTAGCAGTACTTGAGTGAGGATGCACAGGTTCAAGCCCTCTTGAGACACATAGTTGAACAAGGAGTAGCATTGTGGTGCACTGGGAACCTTGAAAGCCCATGGCTAAGGGAACCTCTTGACTCCCCTCTGGTGGAGCTTCAGCACTGCTGCCACCGAGGAGGTAGGGACGCTGAATACACTGCCTCTTTTTTTTTTTTTTTTTTTCCTTCCCTTCCCCAACACTTTTCCTCGTTTGTGATCTCCATCCTTCCTTTAGATAAAATAGCAGCATCTATTCCCTAAGTCTTGACTCTTAAAAGATGCATCCCCAACTGCAGCACCTGTTGCTGCCAGTGTTCCAGAAGCTTCTCACCATTCAACTCTTCCTTCCTCTGATTGCTCTTGCCCCCCTCACCACTCACAGGGTCCTCCAAGTACCTTAGGGACCCTTTGGATTTGAAAAAAGGGAGGGATTGGGTGAAAATGTGTTGTGTGTTTCCTGCAGAGTTCAGAACTGAGGAGGAGGCACCTGCAGCTCTTGCCTGGGACTGGAATATAGTTTCTTAAATCTCTTTATAAAGAAGGGTGGTTTACACAGATCCTGCTGGGATTCAGCCCAGGAGTGTGTGAGTCCATAAAATCATTCAGATAGTGGTGATGTCTTTCGTGTGTCTTCCAATCCATGAACTTGATACAGGCCTTATTTGGGTCTTCATCTAATATTGCTCTACAAGGTTTATATTTCTCCTCTCCAAGGTCTTAAGTATCTTTGTTAAATCTATTTTGAGATTATTGCTATTTCTTATCTATCACCTACATTTTGAGCATATTTTTAAAGTACATTTTCTGTAGTTTGATGCTAGTGTATGTTAACAAAATGCCACCCCAAAGGAAGAAATAAAGATAACATAGGTTTTTTGTTTTTTGTTTTTTTGGTCTCAGAATTCTTCCTTTGAAATAACACTTTTATCAGATAACATAAATAACCAATCAGATATAAATTAATAAATGAGTAAAAGGAAGTCTAGCAGAGGAAGGAGAATGGGAGGGGGGAAAAGGAGTGAGGGGACTGAAATCTATTTCCATGCTTGTGTTTGTCGGGGTGTACCGAATTTCTATGTGTACCTCTAAAGCTCTAATAAATAATAAAATAGGTCTTTTGGGCTGGGGATATAACTCAGTGGCAGAGCACTTGACTAGCATGCATGAGGCCCTGGAATCAATCCCCACCCCCCCAAAAAAGAAATAGCACTTAAATCTGTCATGATTATTAAAATAGAAGATACAAATAACAACAAACAACTCCATTCTTGAGATTTTATCCAACAGAGTGAAAGGACCTATATTTAAAGTTACATGTTCATTGATGTTGACTGTTTGGTAGGCCAAAAACTGGAAATGAGAGTGAATGACCATGAATAAGGAAATGATAGAATGCGTTAGGTCCAGCCACACAATGGCTATTGTGTAGCCATTAGACTGAAATGAATCATAGCTATTCCAGTAGAATGAAGAGATTGCCATGAGTATTTACTGAGAGAGAAAGAGAGCAGGAAAAGTGTGTCTTTTGTGACCCATTTTTATAAAAATCACATACCTACACGTATGTATACTAATACATACACCTGAGTGTCTAGTGAAAGGAATTTAGAGACATATCTATCATGCATGAAACACGTAAACATACTAAATTAACATGGAGGAGGTGTGATGGGGTGGCTGGGGGGAGGTGGAAAGTGCAGCTTAGTCGTGTCACTATTGTATGGATTTCTGTGACTTGAGCAGGACCCTTCATCTTAATAACGTGGTTTTAATGGAAAAATGTAATGTTCAAATGCTGAACCGCAGGGGTCTGTAATAAGGGAAGCCAGTGACATAAATAACAAATACTAATGGATAATTCACAGCACAGATATTTTTTACTGAAGTGGGCAGTTTGTGTTTCCCTCAAGGGCAGTCCAATTTTCAGTTATGTTTTCACAAAAACAGCTTGCATTTCCTCAGCACAGTCCCACAGGCAGGCGGGAAGCACATGTACACGTGGTCACACACAGAGACACGTGCATACTGGATGTCAGGGTTTCTGAGGAACTGCTGCTGTCACAGGGGGTCAACTTTCTGAGTCAGACGAGACCGAGGTGGCTTCTCTCACTTAAGGCATTTCTCAGGAAACCAGAGTGAGGGGCAGAGAAGGGAAGTGACTTGGCCAAAGTCACAGCATTAACTCTTTGGAAGCAGGGTGGGAGCTTGGAGCTTGGGTCTCCTAGACTGCTGTTCTGATTTGTAAAATAGATGTAACCAACACACTTGGGGTGAGTCACAAGCCCTTGGCATCTCCAGGCAGACACGGCTGAGGGGGAGGCAATATCCTGTTGGATTTAAGGGGATTGGAAGGATGTAGTGCTTGTTGGGCAGGCAGATATTGAAACATGGATGGGATACAAAGAAATCGCTGCCTACCTACCCATGTGTGGGTTTTGGTCCTCTGTTGGTCTGGTGCTGCAGATTGGTTCACTTTGAGCTTCTGAAATGGGGCAATTTCAAACGGGCCTGTATGCTTTGAGTTTGAAGTGATATTGTAAAATCCTTATTGATTTGTAGCTATAATTGTGAACTGATGCATTTGAGGGATTTTGGCAAGTTAAACATACACATGGCCCTATGACTGCAGATGTACATTATTTCACAGAGGTAAGTGTGCTCAAATGACATCAGGATGTCCCTGGACTGAACAACTAACTACATGGGTTATTCTTTCCTGATGACTTTAGTGAACTGTGTTAGCCAGAAGGCTGACCTGGGTTTCCAGTTTGTTTGGGCAACATACTTGTTCTGTGTGGAGACTCTTAGCTTGCTGTTTATTGGAATGTCATTTTGCAACATGAGATCTTTCTCACTGTAGATAGTTCCTTCTTGTTTGTGGAATAAATGCTGAGGAACATTCATTAGTTGCCAGCCGTATGAGAGGTGCTTGGAGCTAGGGATTCAAAGATAAGATTGGAGTTCATGGTAGACAATACAGAGATGCACCCCTAAAATTAATTACACTAGAGAATTTTTGAAGAAGAAAAAGTATAGTGCAGAGGACTTCCAGGAGTGTGGGGTGGTGAGATCAGTGAAGGCTTGTCAGAGGAGGTGAATAATTGGGATGGGGAGGAATTTTCAGGCAACTTAGAGTGGTGTTGGGAAGAGAGGGCACTGCAGCAAAAAGAAAGAAGCACATAGCCCAGGAATGTCTAGAGCATGGGTGGTGTGAGGGAGGGTAGGTGGGTGGCGGAGATGCAGTGGTACATGGAAACCAGGCTTTTGACGTTCTACATGGAGGCTTCTACCATTGTGAAGAGTTGGCCTAATGAAGGGAGATGGGCAATGTGCACCTTACCACGCTGACTCTGGCAGCAGATTGGGTGCTACTGGAAGTGGGGAGCTTGACTGTAAATACTGACTGATTCCTTCAGCGATCAGAAGGAGAGACTAATTTCTGTCTGTGTGTTCTTACTTGACATTAAAGAAAAATAAACACAGTCAACAAAAATGCTTTTTGGGCTTGGAAGTGAAAGGTAGTCTGGAGGGGTCCATCAAGATTTAGGAAATCAGTGGGAGTATTAAACCTTTGATTTGGAATGCTTTAAAATTTCAGTACTTAACAACAACAACATACTTTTGAGACTGGGGATTAGTTTACTGGCATTGGTCCATTTTCTAGGCTGATGAGGCTGTTTATCCTTGCAGGTGATACTCTCTGGAATCATCGGATTAACAACTTGGAAAAGGCCTATGATACTCCTGGTATGTGTGGATATTATAACTCCGTACCCTTTATAAAGTGTGCTGGCATGAAGTCTGTTTACATAAACCATTGCCGCTTAAGCTTCATTGTTTATTAGAAAAAGTAAGTTAACAATGCACAATATTAGAAGTCGGATATTCTGAGAACAATAAAGATGATACTTTTGCTGCTTTTCTGACTCACATAAGCTTCTCGTACACCCTGTTTACCGTGCAGAGTTTTAAACAGACTCAAAAGTGGAGGGAACAATGTCATGAACTCTCTGTAGCCATAGCCCAGCTTCAGAAATTATTTTCTTACAACCAGCCTTGCTTAGCTACACTCTCAACCATTTCCCCACCCTGCATGTTCTTTTTTCTTTGTTCTTTTGAAGAAAATCTCATACATTAATCATGAATATCTGACTTTTTATTGTTGGGATGTTCTTGTTGGACAGCCTCAGAATTTTGTTGCTTAGATTTGGTGTACGGTCTCTTTATCATATAAATATTGTATTTTCTGAGTAATATAGACATATACTGTGACCATCCTTTTATTGTTACTGACAAAAATTTGTTTTACAAAATGAGCCATTTTAAAATATACAATTCAGTGGCATTTAGAACATTTCAATTATTCATGCTTTGTTTTTATTTGTACTGCCACTTTGGTTCAGAGAATACTGTGAAAAATAGACAATTGCCAGTGGAATTTATTTAGCTTTCAAGACAAAATAAAGGCAAATAAAATAAAATATTCAAAATAAAATATTCAATTTGAATTGACGACTACTTAAAAAATTTTTTTTTCTGGGTTACATCTCTTCTTTTTTAATTAAAAAAAATTTTTTTTTTTTTAGTTGTCAATGGATCTTTTATTTTATTTATTTATATGTGGTGCCGACTATCAAACCCAGGGCCTCACACATGCCAGGCAAGCGCTCTACCACTGAGCCACGACTCCAGCCCGTGTCTCTTCTTTTTATCTCTTTTAACCCCATCTCAAAATGGGATTAAATTATTTCCTAAATGTTATTTGCATTTTGTATATATACTTAGTGGTTCACAGTTTGCTAGGCAATAGGTAACAAACTAAACCACTTAAATTCTTAAATGTAAGAATCTTTGCATGTCCTGACTCATGGACCTCAGTGCTGTGCTGATGGCCTTGAAATACTAAACTAATGTGTTTTCAGCTCTGCAAGGTGACACAGGCAACATTTTACAGCTCCATCAATTATTGCCTTTAGTAAAAGTCTTTTAATGTATTTGAAAGGAATGAATTGCCAGTGTAGCATTTTAGTACATTGGGTAGCAGCACAGGAGAAATCAGAGCTTTGGGTGAATTTCACAGCTTCCGTTGTGGGTGACCCAGGTGTATTTTGCCACAATTGTCCATGACTGTACTCTCTACAGAAAATTTTGGAGGGCGTTCAGTATTTATATTAATATTTGGTTATAGACTCACCTTTGCACTATCTTTTTCTGTTGGGTCAATATTAAGATGCTTAAGTACTTAAATGGAGTTAAAATAAAATCTCTCCTGATATTTGTACTTTGAAAATTCTAAGTGATAAAGAGAACATGAGCCCATGCTCTGAACTGATGTTAAGAAAGTCCACATTTAAAGACATTTCTTTATTATTATTTCTTTTGGAAAGGTGCCTTCTATATTTATGATGTGAACTTAAGCAAAATAATCCTAACAAAAATGTATCCTTCTTAACTTCCTTTGTTTATTTTTCATCTGTGTTGAAAAGAATGTGTGCTTTTATAGGGCCTGGTGGTGCACAACTGTAATCACAGTGACTCGGGAGGCTGAGGCAAGAGGATCAGAAGTTCAAAGCCAGCCTCAGCAATTTAGTGAGGTCCTAAGTATTCTAGTAAGACCCTGTCTCTAAATAAAATATAAAAAGGGCTGGGGATGTGACTCAGAGGTTAAGCACCCCTGGGTTCAATCCCTGATGCCAAAAAAGAAAAAGTTTGTTTTATAACAAAGTTATAACCAGTGTATAATACTATATTGTGCTTTTAATATTAAATTAATTAGGCTAATATCAGTTAATACTATGTTTCCATGTATGAGGACGCTACATGCTTATCATTTATGATTGTTAAGCAACCTTCTATTATATTTCTGTATTATCAGTTATTATTGTATTGTTGAACATTTGAGCTTTATATTTTTGCTGTGATGTATCATTCATTTATTTATTTACTTATATGTATTGGGAATTGAACCCAGGGGTGCTTTGCCACTTGAGTCACCTCCCCATCCCTTTTTATTTTTTATTTTGAGACAGGGTCTAAGTTGTTTAGGGCCTCACCTTGAACTTTGATTCTCCTGCCTCAGGCTCCTGAGTCGCTGGGATTACAAATGTGCACCATTGTGCCTGACTGAGTTACATGTTTAGAAGGTCATATAGAGGTTGTTAAAATGTTAATCAGTGTCACTTTATGAAGAAGAGAAATTAATTTTTAGGAGTTATTCTAGGAAAAACTTTCTGAGTTTAACAATAGACCATTTGAGCTTTAGTTGATAGCACACATGAAAAATTCTCAGTTCACATGAGTAGTATACCATTATAATCTGTGTAAAGTGCTTTTGTTTTGTTAAAAAATGAAAAAATTGTGATAAAATGAAAGAAACTGGGTGTGCCTGTCAGGTGCTCCTAGTTCATCCCCCTTAGACGTATGTGACTCTGTGAAGCACTAACCTTTCCTACGTCTAGTTTTCTTTCCTGCAGAGGGGACAATTGAGTGATACCAAGGGGGGCTCTAGCATATTCCTCCCTTGGTAGATGTTTACTCCTTCCTTCCTTTCTTTACTTCTTTGTGGCCCAACCTCCTCTCCTTCAGCTTTCTGAATTTAGGGAATGTGTCAGTGGCTGATTTTGGGTGGGAGACCATGTTCCACTAGAGAAGCCAGAAGAGCCCTGCGGATCTGTGTTCTGCAGACCTGGGCTTGGTCATTTAGGGCTCCAGCCCCCATCTCCTTCACTTCCCATGCTGCATGTGGCTTGCTCAGGATACTTTCTGCTTGGGACTTTCTTCCCCTGGCTGGGTGCTTGACTGGCTCCTTCTGATACCGCTGGTTATTGGCGACGAGTTCTGCTTCCTCAGATGTTGAAATTTGAACATTAGAGAAGCACGCTGAAGCAAACATATAAAGCAGGTTTTATTTAAAGGTAGTAACACAGACTTCTCCCAGGAGGGAGAAGGGGGCCATGGCTGGTATTCAAGAAGTGAGAATGCCTTGCCCCTTTTATAGAGTTTTACTTTCTTTTTCTCCTGCTCTCCCCCCACTTATCTCTCCTTCCTGCATACATGACTAGGCCCAGGAGATGCTGGTGGGATGGCCCAAAGGAGAGAAGCAGATGGGCAGGGGGAAGGGCCAAATAGTGATCCAGGCAGGAAGCAGCCCAGGAGGCATTAATTAACAACTCCCTGTCTACAACCTTTTGGGAGGGGTAGTATAGGCACTAATCTTGGTAATCAGAGCACTCTGGAGACATTGACATTCTAGTCTCCCAGGGGCAGTCACCAACTTCCTGGATCCAAACCAGCCTCCATTTTTTCCAACTGACCTGATCATCTACACTAACTGCCTGTCTTTAATTCTGGTTTCACTTTTCTTTCTTTTTTTTTTTAATTTAATTTTTTGATTCATTGAACACAAATGGAGTACAGCAATTGTTTTTCTGGTTGTGCACAAAGTAGAGTCACCCCATCTGTGCATTCATACATGTACACAGGGCAATGATGTCTGTCACACATACTGTTATTATTCTTACCCCCCCAACCTCAACCCCTCCCCTCCCTTCCCTCTATGCTCTCTATCCTTTCTCCATTCTTGCCATCATTCCACCCCACATTATGCATCATCATTCACTTATCAGAGAGACCATTCGGCCTTTGGATTTTGGGGATTGGCTAATCTCACTTAGCATAATAGTCTCCAACATCATCCATTTACCTACAAATGTCATAATTTTATTCTTCTTTATGGCTGAGTAATATTCCATTGTGTATATATACCACAGTTTCTTTATCCATTCATCTATTGAAGAGAAATGCAAATCAAAACCACCTTAAGATTTCATCTTACCCCAATTAGAATGTCTTTTATTAAGAATACAGGCAGCAACAGGTGTTGGCGAGGATGTGGGGAAAAGGGTACATTCATACATTGCTGGTGGGAGTGCAAGTTGGTGCAGCCACTCTGGAAAGCAGTGTGGAGGTTCGTAAGAAAACTTGGAATGGATCCACCATTTGACCCAGCTATCCCACTCCTTGGCCTATACCCAAAGGACTTAAAATCAGATTACTACAGTGATGCAACCACATCAATGTTCATAGCTGCTCAATTTACAATAGCTAGATTGTGGAACCAACCTAGATGTCCTTCAATAGATGAATGGTTTCACTTTTCTTATGGCTTTCAGCTTAGTACTCACTATCTAGAGAGGACTTCACTGACCCCCCGCTGGTGACAGTGATTCCTTGTCCCAGGAACTGTAATTTTTATTATCCCAGCATAGGATCTATTGGCTTTTCAGTGTGATTATCCTCCATACTTAATTGTTTATAATGTGTTGTTTGTTTCCCCAAACTATGATCTATGAGGACAGGGGTCCAATATGCTCAATACACACTTATTGTTGATGGCAGATTTAATTTGGTAGTCACTAAGATATTTAGGTCCTGGTGAGTTCTCCAAGTTTCTCCTTTACTTTTGTCTTAAAATTTTCTCACTGGCTTTTATTCTTTAAACTTTGTATTTGTTCCTTTTAACTTCAGAGTTGTCAGGGAGCATTTTGGTGGTGGAGGTTGGGAGGGGCAAGGTTGGATCACACCAAGGCCCTTTGAGAGGCACGCTGTCCTCATTTTGAGCTGTCAGAAACGTGAGCATTCCCTTTTGAGAAGCACTCTCTGTTGGGCTCCCTCTGTGATTGATGCAGCGATTACATCAGGATTTTTGCTGGTTTGAACAAAGGAAGATCAGTTTGACCTAGTTCCTTCAGACTCAACCTTTCATGGAAACTGAGAGCTGGAAGTTTCATTCATTGAGTTCTCTTCCTTGTTTGGATAAATATTCATATGTTAGAACAAACAATAGAGTTGGAATATAGTTTGTAAATATTTGTAACTATGAATAGGATTAAGCTAGGAGTGTGTGCATTTGTGTGTAACTGTGGGTCTAGTGTTCTCAGTTGTGTATTTTCCATAAAGACTTAACATTTTCCATTTTTTAAAGAATGCTCTTATTTCTTCTAAGTGTCATTCCTTTTTCATTCCAATAAAATGTTTTCTAAGTATTTAGAAATCACAGACTCAGAGCTGGAAATGACCTCAAAGATTGTCCTCTCTAGGCACCTGAGTTAAAAATTGAAACGTCTTAATGAGATGTTTTTCTTTGGTGGTACATTTAGTAAGAATTGCCACTGTGACTATCGGGCCAGACCTCTGCCTACAATTTTGGTTGCTTATGACGTGGTGATTTGAGCTATTGTTGTTTTTCTTGTCAGTTTGGAGCAGATGGTAAATAGAACTTTAAAACTGGTGGTAAAAGGACAACTATGTTCTTAGCATCAAGAATGAAAGTTCTTTCCCAGTGATGTTCTTGGGTCACATGTGGATTACTCTGAACTATGAGTCGCATTGAGTTCTACCCCAGATCAAGGACAGAAGAGGGTAAATGCATTGACTGTTTTTAAAAGTTTGGTTTCTCTCCAAACTTCAAGATTATAGCATTTAGGACAAAAACTCATTAGCCAAGGAGATTAAAAAATGGTTTATGGTATTTATTTTTCTTCCTCATTTAGTCCAGGTAAACTATGACAATGTAGCTCTCCCAAAAGTCACTTGGGGACCCAGATGTTTTTCATCTTATTGAATCTTAGAGGGAGAGTTGTGGGACACCTAGACACTTTATCCAAAACGATTGAGGCAATTGCCTTTACCAGTTAGTCAGAAATGGTTAGAGTTTGGCTATGCTGCAAAATAGATGGTGGTGTTTTCTTTCCAATGACACAAAGAACTGTGGAGGTCAGAAATCCCATGTGCAATTGAGGAATCTGGGTATATACAAAATGAGCTCAGAAGCTCTTTGGCCTTATGTGGTCTAGTTCTTTCAAGAATGTTTCACAACTGTCGATAATTTGGAACGATCCCTTATTTCAATAGTTCATGAAATCTGAATTTTAATGCTTATACATTACCACTAATTATCAAGTGACTTTAGAGAATCTCTTGATTTCTGTATCTATAAAATGAGTGGCTTAGATCACAACAATATTTTAAGAGTCTTTCCAGCTTTTGTATTATAGATATCCAGTGTCCTCTTTAGTAACCTTCATGGAATTTTAGTTTCAGCTGGGCATTTCAACAGACCATTGTAAGTTCTCTATGTATAAACTCAAGTGTTATCGTTGTTTCATTCTGTTATTTAAGGCATAAAGATGGATGACTGTTCTTTTCTTTAGAATGGTTAATAGTATGTTGTTGCATGTGTATAATGCCCAGGTTCTTTCATCAACTTGTTCTCATGGGATTTGTATGGCAGGTATTATTCCTGTTTTATAGATAAGGGATCAGTAGCTCAGGAATTAACTGGCTCATCCAGTCCACAATCAGATGAACTATTATTAGAAAGAACCCTGGGGTTTTGGTCCTATTCCAGTGCTTTCCCGGAGGATTGTACCATTTTACCACTGCCTTCGTTAGCAAACTGGTAGACCTTGCTGGGGTTTCCAGTGGCTTATTTGGAGTGTGACATATAAGTGAAATAAATTATTTTCATTTCTATGACCATCCAGTTCTTTTTCACTCTCCAAACTGGCCAAAGTTTTGGGAGCTTTATCCTTCATTCAAAAGAGCCAGAGGGGACAAAGAACTTAAGACAGTACAAATGGTCCAGTTTTGTGTCTCAGTCCTGGCACCTTCAAAGGGCGAGTGGCCAAGAAAATGAACTAATCAGTTCCCTAATGTGTTCAATGAGACTACGCCTATCCCTGAGGGATGTACTGAGGAACAAAAGACAGCTTTCAATGCATGTTGAAACTGTAAAATGTAAAATGGGGTCTATTGCTAGGGAAGCACATTATGAATTACTTTTATCATTCATTGAGAAAATCTCCAAAAGGAGGTCCAGTCTCTTGCTCTGTTCTGTCACTGAGGAACCAATTGCAGCAGTGTGCATTTAGGTATTGTGAAGGCACCCTGGGCTGCCTAGTGTAACCTAGCTTCTTGACAACAGAGCTTTGATTTCTCTCCTCTGATTACCTCTGGCACATGCATTAGATAGGAATCTGGGATTCTCAGAAATGGAAAGCACTCTCTGGTGGTCCATCTCCTGGCAAATCCAGACCCATGAAGAACTTTGTTTTGCAAAGTGGCCTAAGCCAATGTGGGTATGTTTTAATTAGCAGATTGAGTTGGGTAGCAACAGTAATTGCTAAAACTTAGAAATAACCTTTGGCCAAGTCACTTGTTATAATGAAAGCCAGCCCCAGAGCAGATTCTGTCATACATACAAATACTTATTAGCCACCAGACTGCCCTCTGCCAATTATTCCTTCTCTCCTTTCTGAAGCTGAAATGATAGAAAGCTAAGATTTGTATCATGCCTGTGGAAGAGTGTGTGGACTATGTTTTTGCATCTACTTGTCTTAAATCACTATGATGGATTTCCTGAAAACCTTTCAATCAAGCAAAACTAAAGCTTCTTAGATCTACTTCAGTAAGAAAGAAAATCTCCTTGTCAGTGTTTCCCAGAAAGCATGAGTCAATGAGAGGATGTTCACAGGGTTTCAGGGTACTGGCTGGGTGATTTTAAGGTGGCAGTGTAGGCACCTGTCAATGTAGGCACCTGGTTGGGGTCAGCAGAGTAGATTGGGAATTCAGCAAGAGAATGGTCTAGAAATAGAGCCTGATGCATGAAGTTGATCAATTTGTTAGTTGAGACACAGTCTTACTTTTGAGGAGCCAGTATTTCCTGGAGCAAGTAGCTAAATTAGGTTTTGCTTATTCTCTGTGTTGTTTAAGATAACACCAGAAAAGTATGGCCTATCCCAGAATGGATTAACTCATTGTGTTAGTTAGGTTTTCAGTGCTGTGACCAAAATACCCAACAAGAACAACTTGGAGGAGGAAAAGGTTATTTTGGCTCATGGCTTCAGAGATTTAGTTCATGGTCAGCTGAGTCCATTGCTCTGGGGCCTACGGTGAGGCAGCACATCACGGTGGCAGGGTGTGGTGGAGGAGTGCTGCTCCATTCCTGGCAGCCAGGGAGCAGAGGGAGGGAAGTGGGGGAAGGGCTGCAGGGAAGATGCACCCTTCCAGGGCCCACCCCCAGTGACCCACCTCCCCCAGCCACACCAAGAATTCCAAAGAGTTGCCAGACAGAGCTCTTTAGTGAGAGAAAAGAATGATTTCTAAATGGACAACCTGTGTTAGTAGGTATTCGGCACACTGATGCAGGGAAGACCTGATCTATCCCGGGTCCCCTAATGAGTTGTGTAATTTGGGGTATAATTCACCTCTGCGCAATTATGTATGCAAACATATATGTGTTAAATACATAACATATAAAAATCTTTTCACCTATCTGTATTTCAAACACAGCACTGTGACATTTTATAATTTAGTAAATGCCTTTTATGTTTTTATTTTTATTTTTAGTACTACAGATTGAACCCAGGGGTGCTTTACCACTGAGCCACATCCCCAGCCCTTTTTATTTTTTTCAGACTGGCTCCCACTAAGTTGCTTTGGGCCTTGCTAAGTTGCTGAGGCTAGCTTTGAACTTGCGAGCCTCCTGCCTCAGCCTCCTGAGCCTCTGGGATTACAGGCGTGCGCCACCATGCCCAGCTCTAGTAAATGCCTTGTAAAAGTGGGGGAAGATCTTTTTTGTTTAACAAAAGAGGAACTCATTAACCTTCTTACTCTATTAAAATGAAAAATTAGACCTCTGTAACATTTCTTCCAGCACTTAAAGTTTATATGCTCCCCAGATTTAGCCATTTTATACTCTTTCTGGTTTTAGTAGCTCTGAGGGTGGTCCCATCTTGCTGAAAGTGGGGTACTTGTCACATTATGCTACCCTCCTTCCTTCCTCTCCCATTTCCTAAAAAAATCTTTATTTCCCCTATTGATGAGTCTATAATTCTAAGTGATATTATAAGCTTCTGTTACTTAGTTCTTCAATTTTGGAAAGCATCTTTTCACTGTTTTTTAGAAGATAAAGAAATCAGCGTCCTCCTTCACTTCTTTTCTCATTCCACCTCCCAATTTTTGTTAGTAATACCACCACCTTATATTGTCAGTGTTTTAACATTTATATTTTTCACTTAAGCTATAGTATGCCATTCATACTTGTTTATAGATAGTTTCTCAAAAAACAAAAACAAGCAATGGCATTTATAGTATGTTTGTTATGTGAATGTTATTGTATTAGGAGTTAGAATTGGATTTTTTAATTCAGGTTCACCCAAGGCCTTGAGCTGAGCTGCAGTGGCTCCCATTTCCAGTGTGTGTGTTAGACTGCTAGGCACTGGAGAAGCTGATGTGGGTCCTATGGTGTAGACTGGCTTGGTGTCAGGCTCATGTCTGGGGGATTGAAAGGGCTGGTATAGTGTCCTGTGGCCTCAGAGGTAAAGACTGCAGTTGGAAAGTAACTGAACCTTTACAGACCAAGCAAGCCCAAGGTGCCTACTTCCAACTGGTCTGAAGACCCTGCAAGGGAGAACAGGCTGGGGTGAGCTTACATCCTGCCCAGGGGTGAGGAGACCGCAGCAGGAAGAGGCTGAGCTGGATGTCCAAGTTCAGCAACAGCTGTCTCTGAGGAGCCAGTGGGAAACCCATTGAGAAGAGTCCCCTCCACAATCTTCCCAAGATCAGACCTTAATAGCCAGGAGACTAGTGGTCATACATTCACAGTCACAGCCCTGGCCTCTCCCTTACTCTCTCCCATCCAAAGTCAGAACTGTAGTTAGCAGGCTGCAGGAGAAATAGACACAAAAATGAGAAATAGAGAAGGGTGCAGCCCCTCCATGCCTTTCCCTCTGTGGGCTTGCTTGCTGCCTGCCCAATGCCAGGGTGGGAAGCTAAAATTCAAATGAAGTTCCAGGTTTTGACTGGGACACAGATCTGGGCATTTACATTACTGACTTTTAATTGTGACTTCAAGTGATTGGAAGACTGTTTTGTCCTTTTATTGACCATAGGAATCAAGGTCCTGGCCTCGAATTTCATCTTAAAGGATCAGGAATAACTTGAGCTACATAGCAGCCTTGAATTGCATTGGGGAAAAGAACAAGGTGGTTTTCTGTTGCTCTCACAATTCCCACTTGTTTAAAGGACCAGTTATGTTATTTAGTGCAACACCAGGAAGAATGATTAATTCTAAAGAAAAGAAAATGTAATCCTATGTCAAAGGAGGACAGTTTTAAGCAGCCAAGCCAAATGCTTTATTCTTTTTCAATCTCTGTTATTTGCTCAGTTATCATCACATTTTTGTTTGCTTCATCTTTGAACCATGTGTTAGTCAGCTTTCTGTTACTGTGACAAAATACCTGAAAAAATAAACTTAGTGGAGTAAAGATTTATTTTGGCTCATAGTTTCAGAGGTTTCAGTCCATGTTGTAATCATGGCTCCATTGATTATGGGCCTGTGGTGAGGCAGAGCATCATGGCTGGAAGCACATGGTGGAGCTAGGCTGCTTGCTTTATGGCATCCAGGAATCATTGAGAAAAAAGGTCTAGGGACAGAAGATACCCTTTGGAGGTGTGCACACACCCCCTCCCACTGTGACCCACCTCTTCCAACCAGGCCCTACCTCCTAGTTTCCATTACCTCCCAATAGCACTGACAGCTGGGGGACACTGCGTTTTCAACACATGAGACTTTGGGGAACATTATAGATCCAAACTAACAGCCTGTAACTTTGATATTTAGTTTCAAATTTTTCATGAAGGTTCTAAATGGTTCTTTTCTTTTGTGGACAAAAGATCTTCTAGCTGCTTTTTTAAAAATAAAGCTGTACTAAGCTATAATTGACATAGCATAAAATTCACCTATTTAAAACATGTAATTCAATGACATTTAGTATATTCACAGATATGTGCAAATGTCGCCACCAAATGGAGATAATTTCGTTACTCCCCCAAAACCTGTTACCCATTAGAAGTCACCTCTCATTACCCCAAAATGTGCCCTGGGAAAACACTAATGTACTTTCTGTTTCTATAGATTTGCCTATTATGGATATTTCAAATAAATGAGATTATATGATATGTGATCCTTTGTGAGTAGCTTCTTTCACTTAGCATGCTTTTTAGCCTAGTCTTTGAAAGATTCATCCATGTTGTAGCATATATCTGTACTTGTTCTTTTTATCACTGAATAATATTCCACTGTATGAAATATCATATTTTATTGATCTGTTCATCAGTTGATAGCATTTCCATTTTTGGATATTATGAAAAATGCTGCTATGAACATTAGTGTGTAAGTTTTCTTGTTGGACATGTTTTTTCCTGGGCATATGCCTAGAAGTAGAATTGCTGAGTCATGTAATAACTGCATGTGCAACATTTTGCGAAACTGATAAATTGTTTACAAAGTGATCACATCCTTTTACTTTCCCATCAGCAGTGTGTGAAAATTCTCATTTGTCCAGTTTTTGCAAACACTTGTCTCCTGTGTTTTTGATGATAGCCATCCTTTTGGGTATAAAGTCATATTTCTTGGTTTTGATTCTATATTGAACATCTTTTCATGTGTTTCACTGAACAGAAATGTCTGTTCAGATTCCTTGCCCCTTTTAAAATTGAATGATCTATCTTTTTATTATAAGTCCCTCATCAGATATGTGATTTGCAAATAATTTTTCCCATTCTGTGGGTTGTCTTTTCACTTTCTTGATGGTGACCTTTCAAGTACAAAGGGAAAATACTGGGGACTGAATTGGAGCAAATTACATTCCCTATTTGTGTGATTATGTCAAAATGATATTATGTATAGCTGTAATGCACTAATATAGTAGAAATTTAGAAAACAAAGAAGTTTCTAATTTTAATGAAGTTCAGCTTGTCCACTTTTAATTTTGTTGCCTGTGCTGTCATATGTAAGAAGTCTTTGTATAAATCAAGGTCATGAAGATTTTGTCTTATATATTTATTTATTTTGAGAATTTTGTTGTTTTAGTTCTTGTCCTTAGGTCTGTGATCGATTTTTTTTTTTTTTTTTTTTTTTGTTGTACTGGGGATTGAACCCAGGGGCACTCCACCACTGAGCCACATCCCCAGCCCTATTTTGTAATTTTATTTAGAGACAGGGTCTCACTGAGTTGCTTAGGGCCTCGCTGAGTTGCTGAGGCTGGCTTTGAACTCGAGATCCTCCTGCCTCAGCCTCCCAAGTGCTGGGATTACAGGAGTGCACCACCACCCCCGGCTATGATCAATTTTGAGATAATTTTTACATATGGTATGAGGTAAGGGTCCATATTCATTCTTTTCCATGTGGATTTTCAGATATCCCAGCACCATTTACTAAAAAGATTCTTTTTTCCTCATTTATCTTGATACCTTTGTTGACAGTCCATTGACTAAGTGTAAGTTTCTCATGCATACTCTTTATGCTAATTGTGCCACTTCCCCCTTTGGACTCTTTTTTGCTGAGCTCACTAACTTCCTGTCCTGGTTCAGATTTAATTGTTTTCCAGGTCTGTTGCACAGATGTCATTGGAACGTTTCTTTTCATTGTATTCTTGGAGTAGATCCATTTTAAAAAAATCTTATTCAATATATTTTCTTGAATTCCTTTTTCATTTTTTGCAGGGAATGTTCTTAAAAAAAGCATTGAGGGAAGGGGACCTTTGAACATCTTGATGTACTTTTGTTTTTGTCCTCTGCTTGAATGATTATTTGGCTGGATATGTAATCCTGGGTTTAAAATAATTTTCCTTCAAAAACTTGAAGTCACTGCTTGATGCCTTTTGTCATGGTTGAGAAGCTTGATGCTGATCTGAATCTTGTTCCTTAGGAGACAGACTCTTTTTTTCTATAGGGAAGCTTGTAGGAATTTTTCTTTACCTTCATATTAATAGTTTGATTTTAAAAAATATAAAATTATGACTCTCAGGCAAATATAAAACAAACGTGCCATTAATGAGGAAAACTACTAGTTCAAAGAGCATTTGAGAAGCTAAGTTTTTATAGACTTAGACTATTGCTGGGACAGATGCAAAACTAGTTAATGTACAGCAAGGTCATGAACTGTAACTTTTGAGGTTTTCTGTTCCATCAGACAGAACTTATTTTCATCTTTACTGAAATAAAATCTGCAACATAAACTTTTCCCCCGAAAGAGTTGTAAAATCGTCAATTAAATAAATCATTAAACATAATACCCAATGTTTTTTTGCCTATTTCTAAGATGTAGATAATTTTCCTGACATTCTTCTGAAGTTCCATAAGGGTACATCCAGGTGTGGTTGCTTTTTCCTTCATCCTTTTGAGTATTCATTGAGCTCTTTTTATTCAAAATGTGTATCTTCAACACTGAGAAATTTTCTTTATGTTTTCTTGCTTATTTCCTTTCCTCCATTTGCTCTCTTTTCTCTTTCTAGAACATCTAATAAGATATTGGATCTCTTGGATTGAAAATCTTTGTTTTTTAACTTTTCAAAGTCTTTATTTTCTATTTCTTTGTCTTTTAAATTTGTGTTCTAGGTGTTTTGTTCCTGTCATTCTATTGTAATATTTATTTTGAAAATTATATTTTTAATGATCAGAAATACTCTTCTGATCTCCAATTTATCCTCTTTTGTAGAAACTCTTCTTGTTTTATGTATGCTGTATTTTTCCCCCTCTCTTTCTCTGAAGATACATATTAGATACATTTAATGTTATTGTTTCCATCCCCTGAGAGTTTGTTTTCTTCCTGAGAGTAAGTGGTGCTGTTTGACACCTTGATCCTTTGTTGTTGTATGAGATTTTTGAATGTCTGATTATTCCTTATTCTTTCTAGTTGTGACTAAAGAACTAGGTTAGTAATATTTGTAATATATCTAATAGCAATATCTTAATACTAACATAATGAGATGTATTAATGCACTAATCCCATGAGCTGTTAATGGTATCCTTATTCTGAGAAAATCAAGACACAGAGAGGTTAAATAATTTGCCCAGTGTCACATAGCTAAAAGTGGCAGAGCTGAGTTGCATCTCCAGTTGGTCTGTCTCTAAGGGTCTGTGTTCTTAATCATCCCCTTGCATGTGTAATGGTACCTGCCCAAAAGAGGACATCTCACCAGGACCCCTGTTCCCCAGCTCTGTTAGGAAAAGGTTCACTGGTATTACTGGTAGAAAAATGCTTGTAAGTTCTTACTACGTTAGCATCTGCAAAAGTCTCTTCAATATTTTTCAATGTGTTATTATGAAAATTCTCAAACTTATAGGAGAGTTGAGCAAATGGCAATGAATTCTTGTAAGTCCCCCTCTTGGATTTAATAGCTACTGACATTTTGCCATACGGGTTACATAGATACATAAGTAGATTTTCTCTTTTTTTACTGCAGAGTACATGATTCTTCACCTCTAATACTTGTGGAAGCATCTACTAAAAAACCAAAACATTTTACATCACCATTGTAACATTTTCGTGCCTCAGAAAATTATTAGTCATTTCCTAATGTTATCTGAGAGTCAGCATGTATTCACATTTCCCCAGTTGTCACCAATATTTTTTATAACTCTTCTTAATTAAAAACATTTGTGAGCTAGGGGTGTAGCTCAGTGGTACAGTGATTACTTAGCATGTGCAAGGCCCTGAGTTTGCTCCTGAGCATTGCAAAAGCAACACACACACACACACCCCTTTGCAACTAAAGTATGAATATTGCTGTGCATGTAAGTGTATATCTTTGTGAATTATCAAAAGTATCATAAAATCATAAAATATAACTTTTTAAAAAAACCCAGAATGCAATCAGGGTTTGCTTATTAGATTGTGTTATTCTGTTTCTTTAGTATTTTTATATTCTAGAATATTCTTAGGCTTCTGTTTTCTTTATCTAGGGATTGATTCTGTGAAGAGATGACTCCAGTTGGCTTATATGATCTTGTTATTGTTTTTCTTTGGAAGATTTCAGCTATAACCTCAGGTTGTGAGGAACATAACAACCCCCATGTACCCATAGCCACAGCCCTCAACACCTGTCCTCACTGTCTCATTTCCCTGCTCCTTTGCATTGGATTATTTTGAAACAAAGTCCAATCTTTACAGTATTTCATCCTTAAATATTTCAGTATGTATATGTCAAGTGTCTAATTTGTTTCATGTGTATTTTTATAGTTGCTTTGTTTTAACTAGAACCAAACAAGCAAATCCTCACATGGTGTTTGGCTGCTGTGTTTCTTAAGTTTCTCATAACCATTGAGTCCCTCTTCATCTTGTTTTTTCCCATTGCAATTGATTTGTTAAAGAAACTGTGTCTTTTGTCCTCTTGAGTGATATTGCATCCCATGGTGGGTTTATGTCCCTCTGCCCCCTCTTTTTCCTGTGTAGATGGTGGTTAAATCTCAGGTTTGACCTACTTCGCCAGTGATGATGTGTATTTCCATTAGAAAACCTTCATTGTCGGTGTCTCTCTTTTGGTAATTTTGGCAGCTATTGATGATATTTGGATTACTGGAGTAACTCGAGTCTTTAAGGTTTAAAAACATCAATAAATAGCAGTTACAAGCAGGAGTCCTTAGACCATTGATCCCTGCATTGTATCCATAAAGCTCTTCTGTCCTTTGAGTTATTAAACAGGTGTCTTTGGGAAAGGACATACAAATTTGAGTGAAGCCATGTACCGTGATTCCCTAGTAATTCATAGCTTACCTTAAAACTTCAAGTAGTTCTTGGAAGTGCTAATTGTTTAACTTTGTTTCACTCAAATTTACTTAATACCTCTTTTCCCACAGACTACCTATTACCCCTCCCAGTAACTGATAATCTATTCAGTCACTCAGTGATTATTCATTGAGACCTTGTGTTAGGTATGTGTAGAGAAGTGGATTCCCTAAACTTTATTTGTCCTTTATATGTTGGAGTCTTTCAGACGTCACATGAAATATTTGACTGGCTGATGTAACGATCTGATCACTGAGGCATAGAGTATCTCGAGGTATGCACTGCCCTTGCTTACTGAGAGAGTCGTGAGGCCAGGTTTACATCTGCTGCTCAGTGGGAAGTTGAAAGGGGGAAGGAAAGCATTGGCCGTTCTAATGATCTATCACCAACACTTAACAAAGCACTCCATTTAATCCTAATGGTTAATGGTTTAAAACTGCAGTTGGTTGTTGCTCCTTAGGGTGGTGGACTGATGGGATTCTGGTTTCTTTGGTTCTGGGAATTGCACCCAGTGGCACTTTACCACTGGTCTATATCCCCAGCCCTTTTTATTTTATATTTTGTGACAGGGTCTTGCTAAATTGCTGAGCCTGGCCTTGAATAATTTGTGATCCTTCAGCCTCAGCCTCCTGAGTCATTGGGATTGCTGTTTCACACCACCATGCCTGGCTAGGATTCATGCTCAGTGTCTCTCATGTGTTTGCAGTCAGATGGCTGCTGGGCGTTGAACCATCTGAAGGCTTGACTGGGCTGGACATCTAAGGGGGCTCTTTTCCATGACTGGTGGGTGGTGCTGGTTGTCACCTGGGAGCTCAGTTAGGGCTGGTGACTATAATGTGAACATGTGACCTCCCCATATGGCGACTGGGTTGTGAGGGGGAGTATCCTAGTGAGCACCTCTGGAGGTCCAGGTGTAGCTGCAGTTTCTTATAATCTCTCTTCATATGTTCCAGAATGTACTTCCACCACATTCTATTGGCTGAACAGATTTCTAAGGCCTCTATAGAATCAACGAGATAAGAGTTGTACTCTTTTTTCATATTTTATGGTGATAAAATACTAAATTAAAATTGCCATTTTACCCCTTTGAAGTTTACATTCAGTGGCATTAAACACCTTCACAATGTTGTACCATCACCAACACTGTTTCCAGAATTTTTTCATTTTTCCAGATGGAAACTCTATACACCTTAAATAATAATTTCCCTCCCCCAAGTCCCTGAAAAACACATATTATTCTCCATCTCTATGGATTTACTCATTTGTAGGCACCTCATGTAGGTGGAGTTATATAATACTTGTGTCTTTGTGTCTGGCTTACTTAACTTAGACAATGTTTTCAAGGTTCACCCTTGAAAACATGTTGCAGCATTTGTCAGAACTTCATCCCTTTTATGGCTGAATAGTATTCCACACTATATATTGGATCTCATCTCTTTTTTTTTAAATAATTTTAAAATTTTATTTGTTCTAATTAGTTGTACATGACAGTAGAATGAATTTATTTATTTTGATCGATCATACATAAATGGAGTGTTATTTCTCATTTTTCTGATTATACATATTATAGGATCACATCGGTACATGAGGTAATAATGTCTGTTTCACCTCTTGATGTGAGGAATAGCATTAGTGCAGAGAGGGAAGGACCTGATAGTGGCCCTCTTTGGAGACTACTGACTCATTAGCATATTCTTCTCAGAATCTGCATTTTCCTGATGGGTAGGGGCACAAGGATCATAAGATCTGACTCTTTAACTTGCTGAACCTTGAGATACTAAGAGCAGTAAAGTAGGGACCAGAAGCAGAGAAAGAAAGAAAATTACAGAAGTACAGAGGAAAGGAGAGAAGAATATTGGAGAAAGGAACATGGAATCTCAAGAACTAGAGATCTTTAACTTTCCACTACTTATCTTCACATCTAAATTAATTTCTGCCAACTTATTCCCAAGGGACATTGCAAATTGGTCTCCTGATCAGTTCCTCTTGTCAGAATAGCAGGTCGCATGTGTCACATGGTCCACTGTTTCTCTTGAGATGCTCATGAGGATGCTTCCTCAGGTCCTTGGACACATTCTTGATGAGAACAAGGGGTGATAGAACTGTCCAGGTGAAATTGAGGAGCTATGGAGGCAGACACTTCTCACTAAGCCTGATTGCTGAGCTGCTGAGAAAAGTCACTTTCCTGAGAAGGAAGGTCAGTGTATGTGCTGAGAGGGGGACCCGAGGGATCTGGAAGAGATCTGGGACAGGAACCCCCGCAGGGCAGACTTTGCTTTTCATGAGCAAGGAGGCTTGAAAATGCCCCTTGAAAATGCTATGCATATCTTCACCAGGAATAAGCAGCTCCAGTCTGAGTGCTTTTAACTCCTCAAATCCGAGTCCCAAATCGACATTTATTTGTGTCTGACTCTAGTGGGGAAAGCAGGAAGATTTCCACTCATGTTGAAAGAGGAATGGGAAAGAAATGTTACTATTATATTTTAAACACTTTATAAAAAGAAAATCAGGAGACAGCGTAATATGAGTAAACCTGGCTCTTCACCACCTTTGGGAGGAAAGGGAGACAGCTGCTTCTGCTCCCAGCAACAGCCTGTGTTTGCCTTGTTGGCAGGAGAACTGGTCAGGACAATGACAGTGTATCTGCCAAGCTTCTGGGAGAAGCATGTTAAGGACTGAAACCCAGCAGTCACTTGCATGTGGAGCTCCTGAAGTGGGGTTAAGTGGCCAGAGCGTGGGCGTTGAGTGGCCCTGAGTTGTGAGCCGTGGTTGGTTACTTAGGGCTGGGGGGTCAGTCCACACATGCGTTTTGCTAAACCTATGAAGAAAGGTTTTAGATTGGGGCCTTGTCTTCAGTGCCCCCCACCCACCAGTGCTATTGCATTGTGCTCATGATTCTAGATCACTTAAAAATGCTTCCTCACACTGAATACAAATTTAAACTTTTAAGAGTTACACAGATAGATGCCTTCACTGTCGCAGGTCCTGTGCCCTTTGTTGTACTCACCAGTGACCAGTCAGAGATTCGCAGCTCTGGCTCCATGCCTCTGAGGATGGAAATGTCAGGTTAGATTCCCAGCCATTCGGGATTGTTTCAGCAGGGAAACCGTCACCTGAAGTCTAAGGACTGGGGCTTTGTTCTTCCTCCCACCCACCACCCTCGCTTCTTCCTCTGAACAATGGAATAGGAGTCCTGATCCTTCCGTCTTTCCCCAGGAGCCATGGAGGGGGCAATTTCCATTCGAGCATTGCTAGTAAGTGGGACTTCGCCTTTCAGGGCCTGGGTGCATATAGACTAGAATATTAAGGCATCATACCTATAAGCAGTGTCCATCAGAAAAGATCCATTCTTTCCCATTTTTTCAATGATTCACTCACTCATTTTATTTATTGTCACTTATGTTTTTGTGTCTTTGATTCAGATTTTGTACCCTACTGGAGAATACTATATTTTATTTTTATTATATATATATGTACATATATTATATATATATATACATATGTACATATTTATGTAAATTTTAGTTGTAGGTGGACACAATACCTTTATTTAATTTAATTAATTAATTAATTTATTTATTTATTTTTTATTTTTTTGGAACCAGGGATTGAACTCAGGGACACTCGGCCACTGAGCCACATCCCCAGCCCTATTTTGTATTTTGTTTAGAGACAGGGTCTCACTGAGTTGCTTAGGGCCTCGCTAACTTGCTGAGGCTGGCTTTGAACTCGCGATCCTCCTGACTCAGCCTCCCAAGTCGCTTAGATTACAGGTGTGTGCCACCATGCCCGGCTACTTTATTTTATTTTTAAATCGAACCCAGGACCTCACGTGCACTAGGTGAGTGCTCTACCACTGAGCCCCAGCCCCAGCTCCAGCCCCATATTTTATTTTTTTCAATCTACTTTGAAGCAATATCACAAGAAACTTGTTTTAGAAGTTTCCTGTCATGAGAAGAATTTGGCAAGCTATTGATATTTTAAACAAAAACAACATACACAATTCACTGTTAACATTTAAAAATATTTATCATTTCTGAAAGTGTAAAAAAGAACCCGGCCTTCAATGAACAAGTTAATTTTCAAGGGGCTTTTAAAAAAATTTTTTTTAGTTGTCAGTGGACATTTATTTATTTACATGTGGTGCTGAGAATGGAACCCAGTGCCTCATACATGCTAGGCAAGCACTCTGCCACTGAGCTATGACCCCAGCCTGATTTCTTTTTCTTTTTCTTCTTTTTTTTTTTAATCATGAATAAAACCTTTCTGGATTGGAGCCCTGTGCGTGGTGCAGGCAGATGGAGTGGGGATGACCTGGTGTTGGAAGGCGGTGAGGACCCAGATTTAGCTGGGAGCAGTGGGACCCTGGGAGGAGCCTGTGAGGGTGAGGGATGGGTGTGAGGACCCAGGAATGGGATAGTAAGGGCAGTTGCAGGAGATACAGTGATGGAAGGGTGCAGAGAGCGAAAATGCACTTAAGCTAAGCTGGAGAGAGAGCGGGAAGAGAGGGGGCACCGTTCCTGATTTATTAGAAGTTTGACAAGTGCAGTTATGGAGGAGAAACATCAGGCATGTCTGTGTGCCAGGCACTGCTGGAGAGTTTTATGGACATCGCCTTACTTTTTGGTGTTCCCTTCAACCATCTTTGAGGTAGGTATTACTTTGTTTTATGGGTGAATAAATGACACTCAGAGAGATTAAGTTAGTTTGCTCAAGATCGCTCAGCTAGTAAGTGAATGGCCTAGAAACACAACACACATTTATCTAACTCCAATTAATTTTATGCTTTCAGTTTAGTTCTCATTTTTACCAGTTACACATGCATATAGTTCAAAGGGTCAAACAGTGCTATTAGTTTTAATAAGAATATTGAGTTCCATATCTCTCTTCTAGGGCAGCCACCTCCACCATTCTTTTGGTATTTACCTCTGTGCTTATAACGAAAGCTTTGGCCTTGCGTTTCCTGATAGTCCAGTATTAGGCATCGCAGACAGGAGGTCACGATCTGTGAACATACCTTTGATGTTCTCCCTCTCTATATAGTTATATCATAATTGTGGTCAGGGCAGTATTCAGTCTTTGTCTTATTTTGACTGTGGTGACATTTTCTTTCCTGTAAAATATTTAGTTTTTTTTCTCAAGTTAACAATGGTCTTCTCCTTCCCCCTTAGTTTTTCTATTTATCTATCACTGATTCCTATTTCAGCCCTTGCCTCTGTAATCCTCTTTCTCAAACATTCAGGCATGCTTATGGGCTTCTCCATCACGCTCCTCCTCTTGGAGATGCCCTGCAGCCTCTGACCCACTGTCTGGACTGGCTTCCATTAAGTCCTACACCTAACTGTCACCCTTATCACGGTTTTGCCATTATCCCGGGCTTTCCCATTCCTCTCTCTGGAGCCGGGTGTCTGTTTCCTATCTCCCATGCCCTCCTTTTATTTCCTTAATTCCCCTCTCATTTTCATAGTGCATGCTCTAGGAACTTTCTGGGAAAAGCATATGTGAGAAACACATTTTTAAAACTTATGTATAAATTGCAGAACTGTAAAATCATTTTTATTCTCAAACTGGATTGTTATTTTTAGCAGAATATAGAATTCTGAGTTGGAATTTTTTCTCAAAATTTAAAGACATCATGCCATGAAATTTGGGTTCTGCAAAGAAAAATTGGTCTTATGTGTGGTTGAAGAAAAATTTTTTCTGGGTCCATAGCTGTGGTCAGGAAAAGGAATCAGGAGTTCTGATTTTTTTGGGGGGGAGTTGTTAAAAAGGGATAAGATATGCATAGTAAAATGTACAAATCTTAAGTGTATACCTTGTTGAATATTTGTGGATGTATACACTTGAGTAATAATCATCCAGTCATGAACTAGAACTTTTCCAGCATTCTATAATGTTCCCTTATGCCCCTTCCCAATTTCCTTCCCTTCCCATGGGGGTATATTAGTCCAATTCTCATTATTGTAAAGAAATACCTGAGTTAGGCTACTTGTGAAGAAAAAAGGTTCATTTAGCTCACCGCTTTGAAGGCTGAAAATCCAAACAGCATGTGCAGGTTCTGCTGTGGACCTCCCGTGGCTGCCTCACCTCTTGGCAGATGGCAGCAGTGGGAGCCAGAGCTCACATCATCAGAGCAGCAAGCCAGAGAGACTGGAGTCTCACAGCGCCTTGTGAGGGCACACCCTCCTTTACTATGGACTTCTCACCTGGTCCCACCTCTTTAAGGTCCCATCAGCTCTCAGCATGGCCACACCAGGGACCAGACTTTCAGCACAGTGAACCTTTGTGGGACACTTAAATGATATCCGTAACCAGTGTTCTGATTGTTCACTGTCCATTAGTTTTGCATGTTCCAGAACTGCATATAAATGGAATCATACAGCATGTGCACTTTTGTGTCTGGCTTATTTCACATAATGTACTGTTTCTGAGATTCATCCCTGTGGTTCATGCATCTGTAGTTTGATCCTTTTTATTGTTGGAGTTTATTTTAACATTAAAAATTTTTTTTGGTACCAAGGACACTTGGTACCACTGATCTACATTGCCAGTCCTTTTTATATTTTTATTTTGAGACAGGATCTCACTAAATTGTTCAAGGTCATGCTAAGTTGTTGAGGTTGCCTTGAACTCAGAATCCTCCTGCGTCAGCCTCCTGAGTTGCTGGGATTATAGGCATGTGCCACCACACCTGGTTTTATTGCTTTATTATCCTCTTAGGGATATATTGTAATTTGTTTGTCCATGTTCCTGTTCTTGGGCATTTAAGTTTCCAATTTTGGCTATTATGAACAAGTTGCTGTGAGTTTCTTTGTCTGGGCTTTTTGTGGACTCTACATTAACTTGTCTAAGAGTGGAATTGTTGGATTATAGTGTGGTTTATGTTTGACTTTATTAGAAATGTCTGATAGTTTTCCGTAGTGTTTGTACCATTTTATAATTGCTTCTTTAGTAGATTCTCAATCAGTCTTAATTTGTCTGGTGGCCACCCCTTGCTGAATATTTGGGGATTCTGAAAAGTAAATGCTACTGGGGTTTGTCTTTCTCCTTGCTATTGTGGGATTCAGTTTTCTCAGCACCACTGGGTCAATTCATATTCAATCTTCAGAAATTTTGCTGTTCTTTCTTTACATTTCTGCATTTAAAATCTTCATTTTACTTTCATCTTAGTGCGTTTCCAGGAACTGGTAAACCAAAATGCTTCCCCTCCCCTCTCCATTTGAAGCCTAATGAATTTTAAAGCTTGGCTTTTCCATGGTTATTGGAACTGCTTATTTATTTAAACATGCTCAGTAAGTTTGTCACATCTTGAGCTTGGAGCAGTAGGGAAGTAAGGGACAAAATGAAAGTCCTTAGGCAGTAGGGAAAGGTCAGCCTATTTAAAGAATGAAATCTTATATCAAAAAGCACACTCAACAATACCAAGCTGGGATAGCCATAATTATTTAATGGTATTATGCGATAGGGATTATGAATAAATTTTATCAGGTGGGTCCAGGCAAACAGAAGGTGATGTTGCCTGTTGGTAGCCTCATGTTCCCCAAACCTTCTTTTATTTAGTCACTTAGCTGGGCCCTGGAATGAACTTGGGGCACAATGCAATTGATGAGAGGCAAGGTGAATTCCAAATACTGAATTGAAAAACATAGTATCTTTTGCAGAAGGACACTTGGTATGAGCATCACAAAATACTTAAGATTCAAGTTAGTGGCAAATGAAACCAAAGCATAAAAGGCTGAAGTCATGTTGCAGGTCCTCGTGAAAGGACTCACTGCCTGGGTCTTGGATTGTGCCTCGTCCCCCTGATGTCCCCAGGGCCACGTGGGCAAGCCCTCCACTTTTTGGCTCCCAGTATGTCTCATGGTTTAAATACTAGTTCTAAGAAGACATTTCTTTGTCGTCCCTGGGCTTTTCTGTTTCTTGAACTGGCTTCAGTAGAATTCAGAGACTCCAAATCATGGTGCTCCCTTCACTGGGCAGGCGATGATTCACTGGAGGTGAGGAACTGGGCTTTAGGAACTGAAAAAATTTAGGTTAAATATAAGAAAAACTTTGAAGAGAAGCTGTTATCAGTCCAGCTCCCAGCAGAAAATGGATGGCTCAATACAATTATAATTTGACTTGAGGCTAATAAAGGGGCAGTTCTCAAAGGAAGGTGCAGAGTGTGGGAAGCAGAGAAGCTGGTAACATTCCCTAAACCTGGAGGGATCAGAAGAAGTAGTGGACAGAATCTGGAAGGCATGTGCAGAGGACCCCTGAGAGGGCAACCTCTGTGGCTTTCCATTGAGTGACACTGCCTGTGTAAGGTCACAGAAGGAACAGGAAGATTAACCACCCAGCTCTCCTCCCTTCCTTCCCTCTGGTCTTTTGCTGGGGCTTCGCTTGGATTGAACCAAACTGGAGGTCAGAGGGCAGAAGAGCCCCTGGATGTGTGAGTGAAGGTGGAGTGCAGGGTGGTGAGGTTGAGGGAGGAGCCGGGCAGACAGGGGATCCTGCACCCAAGTGTCAGTGGCCCAGTGTGGAGGGTATTCAGAAGGAGGCTGCAGAAACCATTCTTTTTGGAGAAGTTTTGGAAACAATACACTTGTGGCTTATCCTTACAATTTGAACATCCTTGGCAGCTGCCTTAAATTCAGGTGTCACAAGCAAAAGAACAAAATACTGGTACCAGACCTGCTGAAATTTATTTTGTGAAATTCATCTTGCAATAAGAAGCTGCCCCCTCTAAAAAGAAAAAGGGGAAACATCCTATATTATTAATGATAAAACTGTTTGTATTTTGCAGTTTACAAAGAATTTCATGTATATCATTTTGCGTGAGTCACACAATAATCTTTGGAGGTAGGTAAGAAGATAGATCCATTTAACAGATGAGGAAATTGAGTTTCACAGAGGTTGCCTAGGATATTATAGCAAACAAGTGGGAAAGCCTGACTTTGAGCCAGGTTACTTCATTCCAATTTTCAGGTACTTTCTACAAAGAGAAACCCAAATAACCTGCAAATTTTTTTAAAGGCAAGAATAATAACAATATAAAAAAATATAAGAAATTCTTCCCTTTCTCACATAGTGCTGATTGGGTTATGTGACTGTGATGTCTGTCATTCTCAGCTGATGTTTTCCTGCCTTCTCTTTGCAGGGTCAGCATCTGGAAAAGGTTGGGATGGAAATTTGGGTCTTGAAAGTTATACCCTTACAACCAGGTTAAAAGCCACAGGGATCCATTCCAGAGGTTCCTGGGAATCAAAATGTTTCCCTTATAACTCCAATAGTTTCAACCCTGGGACTTGATCCGCCCCCTGAAAGTTATCCATCTAGCCTCTGTGTCTGATGTGTGTTGCAGCGGGCTACTCTGGAGTAATTCAGGTGACCAATTGGCTAAGAAGTTTAGAATAATAACAATGATGCCATCTACATCATGAGGAATAGTTGATGACAGTTTTGGGCAGTTTATGTGCCGTGGCCCAGGTCCTCATCCTGGGGTTTGCAGGTGTGCCATTCTGATGATTTGACCTTGAGTTGCCATTGGCAGCTCGTCTAGCTTAGGAGGTGATCCCTGGGGGACATTCACCTTGTTTGTTGTTCAGACATTTTAGATGTAGCTCTTGTTCATTATATGGCCTTGGCTGTTGAATTCAGGATATGCTATTTTTTAAAAAATATATAATAAGTATAATTTATATGCAGTGGAATCCCAGATCCTTAGTATTCAGTGAGCTAAATTTTGACACCTGGAATCACACATAAAACCACCACCCAAGATGAGCCCCAGGGCATTTTATCACTCATGAAATTTCCCTCAAGTCTCCAGTTAGTCTCCTCCCTCCCAAAACCCCAAATAGGCAACCACCATTCTTATTCTGTCACCATAGATTATTTTGTCTACTCATGAACTTGATGTAAGTGAAATCATAGTATCTGGCTCGTTTCCTTAATGTGGTGTTTTTAGACTTTATGTTGTTTTGCCCAGTAGTTTGTTCCTTTTTATTGTTGGAAATATTCCATTGTTTGAATATACCACATTGTATATTCACTTCATTGCAATTTAAATAAAAATTTTCTTTTAGAATAGTTAAGATATTCTAAAAATCCCAAGGTTAATGTATAGAGATCCCTACGCTCAGTGCACACTGAGTTTCTCCTGTCATTGACCCAGTGCTTTAGTGTGGTACATTAACCACAGTTCATGAATGAATATTGGTACGTCCTTGTCAACTGAAGACCCTGCTCTTCAGATTCGCCTTCCTATTACCTACTGTCCTTCTGTCCCAGACACATTATAGCATTTAGTTGTCATGTGTAAGGAGGCTTCTTTGGGCTATTGCAGTTTCTCACATTTCCTTTGTTTTTGATGATCTTGACAGTTTTGAGGAGGACTTCTCAGGTATTTTGTAGAATGTACCTCAGTTGGGATTACCTGATGTTTTTCTGTGATTAGACTGAGGTTATTATGGGTTTAGGGGGAATAAAACTGCAGTGATAAAGTGCTGTTTTCATTACATCTTTTCAAAGGCATGTGCTGTTGACATGACTTACCACTGATTTTAACCTTGGGCTGGTTGATATAGTGTGTGTCAGATTTCTCCACTGGAAAGTTATTTACCTCCTCTTTGCATGCTATATCCTTTGGAGGGAAGTCACTTGTGCAACCCACATTTAAGGAGTAGGGAATTGAAAGTAAAGCATCTCCACAAATTATTTGGACTATTGCTGCATAGGAGTATATTATATTTAATTTTTATAAATTTAATAAGTTTAATAAACTGACAGTTCTCTAAAGTGATTGTACCATTTTCTACTTGCACAAGCAATGTCTGTAGAATCCAGGTGTTCCTGTACCTTACCAACACTTGGTATTGTCGACTTTTAAGGTTTAACCATTCAGTTGGTGTGTAGTGCTATCTCATGGTGTTTTTTATTTGCATTCATGATCACTGATAATGTTAACATCTTTTCATGTGCCTGTTTGGCTTCCTGTATCTTTCTTCTGTGTGCGTGTGATGTCAGTCCAAGTCTTTTGCCTCACATTTTAAATTGGGTTGTTTATCTTTTTGTTACTGAAACAAGGGGTTATTTATATATCCTGGAGACATGTTCCTTGTTCAGTATATGCATGAAAATATTTTCTCCTCAGCTGTGGCGTGCCTATTGATTTTGTTAATTGTACCTTTGGATAAGCTGTATTTAGTATTTTAGTGAAGAGATTTGGGGTCCAGCAATGGGAGTGATGTATCCTCACTCATTTTTGTATGTCATGATCTGAATTTTTAGTTATGAAGGTTAGTAGTGTGCTGCTGGGCATAAGGATCATAACCACATATTTTTTCCCCCAAGGCATCTTATATTTTGCTACAGAAAATTTCCAAAGGAAAGTCGAAGATTTCCCTGTACTAACACTGATTGTGTTGCTGGGTATGAAGATTTTAGGTGCATTTAAGCCTCTAATAGCAACTGGCAGTTTGTGGAAATCCATGTGGGAAGATTATGCTCTGTCATTTGCCAGCAATGCGTCCTCCTTTTTCTGAAAGCTTTTGCATCATCACGAATGATGTGGTACAAGAGGGGAAACATGCTGTCTGGTGCTCAGGTCAAGTCCTCTGGACACCAAGGAATCCAGTCTGGGAAACTGGAACACAGCCGTGACCAGAATTTTCCCAAAGATTTGATGACAGACTGTTAAAATTAGCAATAAAAGGAAAGAAGCCACACTCCCCTGGGAGAAGCAGGAATACCCGCTAGGAAGGGTGGTATCATTTGGTATTAAGTATTGACTCACAAAATGGGTCTGGAGAGATGCTTTCGAGGTCGACTCTATTGGCGTTTACTCATGAACTCATTTGCCAGCCACCTCTGTTGTATCAGCTGTCTGAATTGATGCTTGGTTTTTGCAGTGTTAATTATCGGGCTCTAAACTTTTATATTTGTTTTTATATTTATGAAAAGTTTTGATATTCATAATAATCATTGTTCTCAAATTGAAAGACCTATGTAGCCTCTAATGTTCACCAAGTAAATGCTGGCTTCTTGGTTGACTTCTGTCAGTTCTTAATTATTCAAGGTAATATTATTTTTAACTTTGGAAAAAAGTACACAGAAAATTGTTGTGCACTTCTTTGTACCTAAACTGTCATGAACTATAAAAAGACCCGTTTTTACTTTCATTTGTATCCTGTGATATCTGGCCATCAATGACTCTCAGGTCCTTTGTTTGCCTGTATTCCACTTATAATCTAGAGCTCTCCATTTGTTATTGATCCAGCAAAACTCAGGAAAAGTCAGAATGACTCAACGAGGAAATATTCAGGGCGTCATGCAATGTCTGGACCAAGATGAAGAAAAATTACTTGTAAAGAGGAAAAACATAGTAATGTGAGATTATTGAGAAGACCTGAGAGTCAGTGGCATTCCTTTGCACAATTTTAAAAATTCTAAAATGTGGGGAAAATGTTTATAAAAGCATGGTTTGAATTTTTTAAGTTTCCTCTTGGAAGAAAAAAAAGTTTTTTTGTTCTGACCAAACCTTCTCTGTATTTAGCTGTGGCCTTTTTCTAACTGCCCATCCTCTTCCCATTTCAGGTAAACCTCTTCGTGTTGCTCTCTGTGGTTTGTGTCCTCCTAAATCTCGCGGGGTTCATCCTAGGCTGCCAAGGGGCACAGTTTGTGTCCAGCGTGCCCAGGTGTGATCTGGTAAGCAGCCCTAGCCGTCACTTGTGCATCAGGCAGACCTTGGCCCATCTGCTCTTCTGGTGTGACATGCAGCGTGCATAATTGACAATTGTGCAGAAGTGAAGCCTGAAATTGGTAAAAAGAAGTGGGAAAACAAAACAAAAAGCTCCTGCTAATTGTTTTACTTGATTGTCAATAATTTTTGCCAAAGCAGCGATCGCCCATTATAACCCCAGAACCATAGACATGTAGAGCGTCATTAGTTAGTGAATGGATGGGTCATGTCTCCACAGCTGATCTGTCTGCCTTTGTCTGAAGAGGAGAATAGGTGGGTATTACCAGGATCCAGGCCATCAATCTTCATATGAAAGCTGGGTGGCCAGGTGTGTGTCAGCAGTTAGGGATTTTCTGATTTCAGAGGAAAAATATGGTGCATATACCATTTATTATGCAGCATGCCAGTGGAGTCTGGGACAGCAGGCTGTAATCAAGACTTGGTCTTCAGAGCATTTTGGATTTCAGAATTGTGGATTAGAGGTTGTGGACTTGTAGCATTTCTAATTTAAAACGTTTAAATTGTGGTAAAATACATATAACATAAAATTGACCATTTTAACTGTTTTAAGTGCACATGCGAGTAGCATTGGGTGCATTTTCGATGCTGTGCAGGCCATCTCCAGAACTCGTCATCAGGCAGCTCTGAAACAGCATCCCCCTCTCATCCTCTCCCTGAGTACCTGGCAACCCCCATTCTACTTTCCACTTTCATGAATTCCAATACGCTTAGGTACCTCATATAAGTTGAATCATACTGTATTTATCTTTCTGCAAGTAATTTACTTCACTTAGTATAATGCCCTCAAGGTGTCTCTGTGTTGCAGTGTGTGTAAGAATTCCCCTCCCTTTTCAAGCAGAATAATACACCATTGTATGAACATGTGACACATTTTGTTTATCCATTCATCCATGGATGGGCCCTTGGGTTGTTTCCATCTTTTGTCTATTCTGTACAATGCTCTGTGACCACGGGTGTATAAATATCTCTTCAACGCCCTGCTCTCAGTTCGTTTGGGTGTATTACACAGGAGTGGAATCACTGGCTCTCTCTGGATTTTTTAAAAGTACTTCTCAATAACAGCTGTCCCCCTAAAACACAAAGCAAAAGGAATGGATTCTTTAGAAGTTGTGGTCAATCTCATCTATGTGGAACTTAGTTGTGTGGTGGCCTGATCCTATAGAAACCAGCAGGATGCAAGCAAACAGGGCTGCCACATTGCTACTAAGGCTGTGATGAATTTGAAGCCCCTCAGTAAAACTCATGACCTCCCCCGACAGGAAAACTTCCCAGGGACTCACTGAAAACCTGTTGCTCACTTTTAGAGTTCTTCACAGATTCCATAGTTAATAACCTTAAGTTATGGATTCACATAACTTTTAAGGCCCTGTGTGCATTACCCTCATCCTGCCCTTGCAATGGAGCAGCTCACACTCCCTGTAATTGAGGCAAACCCCACGTTATTTCCTAGAATCTTGTCCTATTTTCTTATTTCTAACAACGGTATCTCTCCCTCAAGGATTCCCTTCCTCTAACCTCCCCATCCATTCAAGTGCTATTAGTTTTTTAAAGCCCCATTAAAAGACTGTTTCCTTCAGGAGATAGTCCCTGATCCACAGAGAAAATAATCTTCCAGAATATTCTATCTGTACTTTTCTTAGGCACTTATCTATCCCTTTCTCTTTTGGGCTAAAGATATTTATGTGCCTGAGAAGTTTTTTTCTCAGCTGGAATCTCCTGGAGGATTCTATCTAGGTCTCTTTTGTCTTGGGAGTTTCCAGTAACCCCACACATACTCCCTTACATACAGATTGTTCCCAGAGATAATTTTTGAACAAAGGTTGGTTTTCCAGTTATTAGCCACACAGCAAATGAGAAGAGGCAAAGAGTAAAGATACAGATTAGAAGCGAAAAGTAATGATATGTGGAAGGACAATTCAGGAAAATTGTTGCATGTGTCAGAATTTCCTTTCTTTTTATGACTGAATAATATTGTTTTAGATGTATACGATACAATCTGTTTATCCATTAATCTGTTGATAAACATTCCACCTCTTGGCTGTTGTGTATAGTGCTCTGATGAACATAAGTTCATCTCAAAAATATCTTTTAGGGATCCTTTGAACTTATACCCATAAGTGGGCTTGCTGGATCATATGGTAATTCTCTTGGAAATGTATACTTTTAAAAATTTGGTACTTGGGATTGAACCCAGGGATGCTCAGCCACTGAGCCACATCTGCAGCCCTTTTTAATTTTATTTTGCAATAGAGTCTTGTTAAGTTGCTTAGGGCCTTGCTGAGTTGCTGAGGTTGGCCTTGAACTTGCAATCCTCCTGTCTTAGCCTCCCAAGATGCTGGAATTACAAGCCTCCATGGTGTGCTGCCATGCTCAGCAATAATTCTCTTTTTAACTTTTCAAGGAGCCTCCATACTGTTTTCCAAAGTGGCTGCACCATTTTACATTACTACCAACAATGCACACAATTTCTTTCTTCCCGTTCCTTCTTCCCCCACATCATTCACCTCCATGGTAAAAGATTGGGAAATTTCTTTTCATAAGTATGTATGGAGTGGGGTTATTCGTGATTTTTCAAGAATGGGATATATTGCATATGCTTCATTACAACTTTTCTCACTTTCAGATTTATCACCTAAAGATGGATACAGATCTAACACCTTTTTTTTCTTTTATCAAATTAGTTCTATTTTATTGTTTGTTGGCTTGCATTTTGGGCCAATAGAAACAATGCTGCCATCAACACCATTCTATATCCCAGTGCAGCTTTTAGTCCTGAGTGGAATAAGCTTTCAGAACAGGGGGTTGTCCTAGCACTGTAAATTGAGGTAAAATTCACAGTGAAATGCGCAGATCTTATTGCTCAGTTGACTGAGTTTTTACCCAAGTTATGTACTCATCTTGACTCCAGAACATTTCCATAACCCTAAAAGTTCTTTGGTGTCCTTTTCAGGCAGTCTCTGCTCTCATAGGCAGTCACAGTTCCAATTTCTTTCACTGTGGACTGATTTTGCCTTTTCTTAAATTTTATATAAATGAAATCATATGGTATATACCTTTTTATGTCTTACTTGTTTTGCTCAGCATAATATTTCTGATATGTATTCATGATCTTGTAGCTTTTATGGCAGAGCAACATTTCATTGTATGAAACTACTACAGTTCATTTTATCCATTTTCCTAGTTTGATGTACATAATTTGGGTTGCAGCCAGTTTGGGGGTACTATGAACAAAGTGACTGTGGACTTTATTGTACAGGTTTTTATTTATTTATTTTTTTACAAAAACTGATTTTATTTCTTCTGAGTAGATACTTGGGCATGGAATTGCTGGATCATGTGCATGTGTCAAATGGGCTTAACTTTTTAAAAATCTGCTAAACAATTTTCCAAACTAATTGTATAAAAAAAGTTCTTTTATCTAAAAGGACTTCATCTCACATTTCCACCAGTAACTCTCTACATCTCTACCAGCAAAAGGTTTCTCTCTAATTTTATCTTTTGTTGTAGTGCTAGGGTTTAAAGGACCTCATGTATTCTAAGCAAGTGCTCTACCACTGTCCTATATCCCCAGCCCTGTTATATTTTATTTTTAAATTTTGAGATATAGTCTCACTAAATTGCTAAGGTTGACCTTGAACTTGAGATCTCCCTGCTTTAGCCTTCTGAGTCCCTGGGATTATAGGCATGCACCACCACACCTCAGCTTTAATTATTTTTGCCAGTTTGAACTGGCTAAAGTGAGATCTCATAGTTACTATAATTTAATTTGCAGTTCCCTGACTGCTAAAGGTGACATCATCTTTTTTTTTTTTTTTTTTTTTTTTTTTTTTGCCAAGCTCTCCAGAATATTCTAATGTGTAGCTAGGATTGAAAAACCCCAGTGTTGGAGAATAACAGGAGGAAGATGGATCTGACAGAGGCAGGTAATAGTATCAAGGTTAGGAGACTTCTTTGAGGGTTTGAAGATCAATGAAAAAAATTGAAAAGAAGTAAAAATGAATCTTTAGAAATAATGGGCAGTGATGGGTTTAAAGAGGGAAGTGAAAGTATTAGATTGTCCAGGATCAGGAATAAGAAACACCAAATGCACCCTTGCCTACAGTCATTTTGCAAAGAGCCTCAGGGCTTTCTTGTATTCAGTGGTCTCATTAATTGGTATGCACGATGATTTTTTTTATGGATTATTTATTTATTTATTTATTTATTTATTTATTTATTTATATATGTGGTGCTAAGTATTGAACCCAGGCCTCACACAGCCAGGCAAGTGCTCTACCACTGAGCCACAACTCCAGCCCTGCATGAGCATTTTTATGATTAAACTTGCAGATGTTCTTGTTTGAAGGGATGAACTTGTACTCATCTGGAAAGTTGTTTTTTTTTTTTTTTAATATTTTTTAGTTGTCAATGGATCTTTTTATTTTATTTATTTGTATGTGGTGTTGAGGATCAAACCCAGGGCCTCACACATGCCAGGCAAGTGCTCTACCACTGAGCTATAACTCCAGTCCTCATCTGGAAAGTTTTGCCATTCATCCTGGTTTACTCGAAAGATTTTGGAGTGATGTGTCTGCATATGCAAAGGTCAGGTGTTAAGTGAGTCCTGCAGCCACCTGTGCAGAACACACAGACGGGCTGCTTCACTTAGCTGAACACCTTGCTTCAAGAACTGATCCCTTGGAAAGGGAGTACTTTGTAAGATGACACCTAGAATTACCTGGGGGAAAGGGGGAAAGGGAGACTTTAGGCAAGGTCTGGAGGCTTGTTCCAAGGAGGAATAGAGAAAGAAATCACGTGGAGTCATATTGGAAAAAGTGAGCCTGGTTCCTGATGGGGAGGAGAGCAGGGAGGAGGCTCCTATAAATCCATTAGTGCTTATTTGTTATAACCAGTGATCTCAGGACAAAGAATCAAAAATGTTTCAGAATCCATGGAGCTCTGGAAGAAGCAAAACTAATCTGTGTGAGAAAAAATGAGAAAACTGGTGGTATCTAGGAAGGTAGAGGCAGAGATTGATGGAGAAGGGCATGAGGGACTTTCTCTGGAGATGATAATGTCCTGTATGTTGGTATGGGTTTGGATCACATAGGTGTATTCATTACATAAAATTCCTCAAATGGTACACTTAGGATTCATATAGTTTTTTGAGTGTTAATTTTACCTCAAAATAAAGTAAAACTATAGTCCTTTTGCCCCCAAATATTATGTAATCTAACACAATGTTTTTCCTTAGTTTACTCATCTACTCAGATGATAAGGAATCAAATTATCTCTTAATTTTATGAAACACTGACATTTCTTACTATAACTGGAGGCTAAGAATTTTATTTCAATAAGAAGGTGCCTCTTCCACTTAGCAACTAGAATAGTGAGAATGTTCAGTCATTCTTAAGGATTCCTGAAGAATTTTTCAGCTAGTGAAATTAGAGCTGCCTAATTAATTTAACAATTAATGAAAGAGGTAGAGCCTTTCCTTTTAGGCAAAAATAAAGTCAACGTCAACAGTTCAGGCAGCGGAACAAGTGAGAATAGACCTTACCCTCAGATTATGGGTCTTATTGGCCCAAATCTGGTATTGCAAATCCCATTGCATGGACTCAAGAAAAACTTGAAAAGTAACTGAAAGTTTGAAAAGTGTCTCAATAAAAATGGATGAGGTTATGCATCAATTGTCACTTCAAATAACATTTTCTGGTTGGCCTGAAAATACAGGAGAAATTCGAGAACTTCAGCTCTTGTTTAATAGGTAACAACTATGGCTCCATTGAAAATGTGACAGGAGTTCTCTCTAAGCCTACCTGGTCCACAGTAGTTTGATATACCATGTGCATGTTTCACATACGTGGTGGATTAGACTTCCCATCTTCTTGGAGTTAGAAAAGACCATGTGATTTGCTTTGGCAATGAAATTATGAGTTCAAAGTCATGAGTATCAATCACAAGAGGAAGTGTTAAATTAGGGTTGCCAGATACAATAAGTAAAAATATAGGATGCCCAATTAAATTTGAATTTTGGATAAACCATTAATTTTTTAGTATAAGCATGCCTCATGCAACATTTGGGACATACTTATACTTCAAAAATTGTTGTTTGTCTGAATTCCAATTTAATTGGGCATCCTATATTTTATCTGTTGATCTTGTTTTAAGTGCCAGTGTGCTATTTATCATGTGCTCCCCGTCAGCATGTCATTCATGCCATGACATTGGGATGGTGGATGTTCCATTGATCTGAGTACCCAAGGGAATATGACAAGCAGAGCCCCCTGCTGACCAGCTCTGGACTTGTACCATGGATGAAAAATAACCTTTGTTGGTTAAACCACTGAAATTGTGGTTTTAGTTATTACTGCAGCATACCCTCACCTATTCTGACTGACGCAGGTGCTTCCTGACATGAAATTATGCAATATCTCATTCTGTAGGATGGGTGTTTTGTGGTGTAGCAAGAGAGTTTTTTAGTTCATAATTATTGTTCTACCTCTTTTCCCTTAAGGTGGACTTAGGTGAAGGCAAGATTTGCTTTTGTTGTGAAGAATTTCAACCAGCCAAATGCACAGACAAAGAAAATGCCTTGAAACTCTTTCCAGTTCAGCCTTGTAGTGCTGTTCACCTTCTCCTTAAGGTATGTTGAACATGTTCCAACCTCACCAAGAAATACACCATTCAACCCTCAGTGAAGGCAAAGGTACTTGAATCTTGTCCCACCCTCAAATAATTAAGCTGCTGATAGTAGATATGCGCAACCCCTTCATTAGTGACTAAGACAGAATTGAGTGCAAAAAGAATTACAGATTATTGTGTTTTTAAAATTGTGAACTTAAAATTGTTCAAGAATTGTAAGTTAGCAAAAAAAATGGAAAGGAGCCTAACTATCCATATATGTGTGCACATGCACGCACGGTGTAACTTTTAGCAAAGCCTTTAAATCGCGTGCTCATCGTCATTGTTCTCATGCTCATTTGTTAGCATGAATGAGTTTGGGAACTTTGCCGGGTGCTGCCATTCTGTTACACATGGACTAAGGAGACAGGTTGGTCAGAAAATACTGGAGAAATTCAAGTACGTACCTTGTTTAAAAGATAACAACTACAATATACAAAAGAAAATTTAATAACAAGCAATAAATAGTCAAAGAGAAATACAAAATTATCTTTTGTTAGGGATTGGATAAAAAGTGTGTCCAGTGAGTGACAAGATCAGTTGGTGAACCTGAATTATTGTTTGGATTTTTTGCTGCTGACAGTTTTCTTTTGATCTTTGTTTTGGTTTTATTTTCTTGTTGTGAGGAGGAATCTCTAAGCAAACAAGAGAACTGTTTGAAGCTGCCAGCCCTGGGTTTGGTGGATGTAAAAATGACCTGCTTTCTTTGGCTTCTACATATTTGATGGCTGAGTCACTGCCAAACTTTCTGAGCCAGGACTTAACTTGGGGAAAGCCCCACTCAGGAGCCAGGATTGCAGCAAAAGAAACTTTCAGAATTGCCTTTCCTGCTGTGCAGAGAGGAAAGAAGTCCTGTTTACACTCTGGCTGCCTTGGGCCCCGCTGTGCCCTACTTGGGTGCCTGCAGCAGCACCGCCAATCGCTCCTAAAATAGAATCAGTGGCCACAAATTCAGCAGCTGTGCTGAATGGTGGGCGGCTGGGAGTCACATCCCTGGGAACACCAATTTCAGAAGATAACTTTGCTGCTCCCTTCAAAAGTGTGTTTCTAGATAAAAGTTCTGGTGCCTGCAAAAAGCAATACCATCGTCCTTTGGTATTGATGGGGGATTGGCTCCAGGACCTCTGAGGACACCAAAATGTGTGTTGCCCAAATCCCTTATATAAAACAGCACGATATTTGCATAGAATTCCCCACGTATCCTCCTGTATACTTTAAATCATCTCTAGATTATTTACTATACCTAATACAATGTAAGTATTATATAATAGTTATTATACTGTTTAGGGAATAATGGCAGAAAAAAGTCTGCATGATCAGTACATTTTTTTTTCCTGAATATTTTCTGTCCTCAGTTGGTTGAGTCTACAGATGTGGAACCTGAGGATGCAGAGGGCATCTGTATTATCATACCAGGTCTTTTTTGAGACAGGGATCTTCTGAGATGAGTTTTAAAAATTAAAAGAGACACACTCTTGCAGGAGGGTCATAATAATAGCCAGGCTTTATTTTAGTGCCTCCTGGGAGTCAGACCCATCTTAAGCTTGTCTTCTTAGGAGCCTTGACTCCCTAAGATGGTGTGCTTATTATCACAATATGTTTGAACTGCATTGAGGCCACCTGCACTCAGTTGCTCAGTGGCAACGTTGTTTTCGTATTCCAGAAAGTCCTCTTCGCCCTGTGTGCCTTGAATGCCCTGACCACCACTGTCTGCTTGGTGGCCGCAGCCCTGCGCTACCTGCAGATCTTCGCCACCCGGCGATCGTGCATTGTAAGTCTAGCCCGCGCTCAGGTCTGCCAGCCCCCTGCCCTTTTGTGTGACCCATTGTTTTTCTCCCCTTGCCCTTGTGTGGACTCACCAAAGTGCTGTTTAATCAGGATGAATCCCAGATGTCTGCGGAAGACGTGGAAGACCACGGACGCATTCCAGACCCCGATGACTTCGTGCCGCCTGTGCCTCCCCCTTCCTACTTTGCAACATTTTACTCCTGCACGCCACGGATGAACCGCAGGTATGGGCCCTAAGTCCTACTGTGGGGTCTGCTGTTTTGAAGACTGAGTCTCCAGAGGTTACAGCAAGACTCTGACTTTCCTTGGAAATACAGATGGATAATGTTGCTTTTCAGGATTCCCAATTCTCATTGTCTCTTTTCCTCTATTTTGTCTGAAAAAAAAAAAAAAAAAAAAACCAAAATCCAAAAACCCAATGAATTGGAAGAAAATTCAAACCTTAACCTAAAGATATACTTTTTCAATTTCAATTAGCTTCCTAGAGAAAACTGACACCCAGGGAGATAACAGCTGTAATTTGACATGATTGAAAGTCGCTGTTGCCCTGGAAACGCTCCTAGTTACACCAAATCGATGTTTCATTATAACACCATCAGCAGGTCCCAACAATCATGAAATTCTTCCCAGCCATTAAGAAAAGATTAATTATTAATTCCATCATCCTGGTTTAGGAAAATACACACCTTATTTTCCTTTTCAAATTCCAGCTCAGAATTTGACCATCTTTTTTCAAATCTCTGGTCTTACCATTTGTAGAATGAAATGCCATATATGTTTGTCTGGTTGTTAGTGGCTTCTAGAAATGAACCTTTTAAAAGAATGACTTCATTTATTCATTTAGCAAACATACAATCAATCCTCAGCCGCTTGCTCATTGATATGTTGGGTTATTGAAATTCAAAATGAATTAGAGCTCCTTCCTCCCCTCCAATCAAGGAGCTCACGCCTAGGTCATTAAAATGGGTGTTGGAAGGATCACAGTAGTAATCAAAAGAGACACTTGGGGTGCACAGAGGAGGTCTGCCCAACCCACAAGAATGAGATGGGTCAGCCAGTGAGGAATGGCTTCCTGGAAGAAGTGACCTTAAGCTGAGTTTAAACAATAAGCAAACTTATACTTAAGCTCCCAAAGAAAAACCTCTGATTTGTGCAGAAAGACTAGTGTCTTCAGCTTGTTATCCAGAGGGCCATGCATTTAAAGTTTTGAATCTCTGTAGTACATATAAAGTTAGCAATCCATGCCAGGCTTGTGGTTATTGGAAAAACATTTTCTAAAGTTCAGGGCAGTAGCTACATGTGACTTTTCAATAGGCCCCACCAGGCACTTTTAATGCTCTTCCTGACCTGTCCTAGAAGATCCTGAACCCCCTCACTGCTCTGCCCAGACAGAGGCAGCAGTGATCACAAGCTGGAGAGGGTGGACAGATGGCCTGCGGCAGCCATGGGACAACTCAGCTTCTTTTTGGGAAGTGGCTACTGACATTTCTAAGCTTCAGGGGTCAGGGGAGCTTCTATAGTCTTGTAGGAAATGAACCAAGGCATACAACTGCTGAAGAACTATAGCAACAAAACACTGATTTTTTTTGGTGCCACTGGACATATTTGTTAAAACTGTAGCCTGGTCTCAGGATGTCTACAGAGGGCAGGCTGGAGGACAGTGAAAACGACTGTTGCTTCATCGTTAGGAAAAGAGATGCCATCTTCAGTAAGAATGAGCTTGCGGGTGAGCACTTGGTTGACCTCAGAGGAGGCAGCAGACAGATTTGATTTCCTGCAGTGGCAGAAAGGGAGAGTGACTCATATGCTTCAGGAGTCGTGCTGTCCAGCACATGTCCTGCAGTCTCCCCACCTTGCTTTCTCCTCTTTCCTTTTCCCTTCTCTGCTCTACCATCTTGATGTTTGTCAGTGTGAATTTTAACACACTTTGGGAACCTGGGCATAGTTTTATATTTGTTCTTCTGAGTCTTGAGACAGCCTCTGGTCAAATCCAAGCTGGGAGAAGACTGACATTTGACATTTGACATTTCGAGGGCTTTACCATTTGGAGCTGTCCAGAAAGTGTGGGGCAGTGGGGGCGGGGCACTCAAGCAATATTCCCTTGTGAGAAAGAAGACCCACCCAGTCTAGAATATATGCCTGGAGTTCTGGCTCAAATCACCAGTGGGCAAACACTCTTTTCTGCATTTCTACAATATCAGAATGCAGTATCCTTGCTTTTCCTTTTAAAATGACTGAACTTATTTATATTTAGATCCATATTTGGTCAAAGGTATTTTTAAATTTGTCTGAATTAGCTAGATTCAACAGTGTAAATCAACTTTATAGACACTAGTTGTTGAGCCTCAGTTGGTGATTCTTCTAAGCAGGTGGGCAAGGATATGCAGGAATGTTTTTGTCCATATTTCCACAGCCAGGTACGTCAAGAGTTTTTGCACCAGAGAGGCCCTCCATTTCCTGTAAAGTATTAAGCCCTCTCAGAAGAGGTTTATTTATTTAACTTCTATAAATACAACCACTTCAGGGTTTGGTATCTCCTTGAGAAAGGGCTTCTCAAGTTACTGTCATAAACAGAAGTCTGATTACAGTTGAGGCTTCTGTCCAAAGATGGCTGTCTGCTTTGTGAATTGATTTGTAAGTAGAGGAGGGGGCTGTGTACCCCTACTCTACTACTCCAGGCTGTCCCCCATCCCCAGAAGTTAGCTTGTGCCAGGAATCAAAAAGGCAGCGTTTCACCACCATCTGCCCAGTGACAGGGTGCCACTTTCCTATGGACAGGGGAACATCATCCCTTGGTCAAAGGTGCCTTGGTTGTGGCATCAACCTGGGGTGAGTCATGGAGGCCTATTTGTGGCATAGAGTAGAACACATTTTGTGTGATCTATTGGAGTGACCTCTTCATCTTCAGGTCCATGAGCATAAACCAGACAGTTTCCTAGAGACTTCATGAAAGAGCCCCAGCTCTGGACCCTGAACTGGTCTCTTGCCATTTCTGAGCCATTTCCTCATTCCCCTGTGTTGTTACACACCTGCTGGAAGGGCAGTTAAGAGATAATGGACATAAAAAAAACTTTCTTAAAGCAAAAGCTTAGACCACTTTTCTTAGTCTATATGTGCTGCCATAACAGAGTAATACAGCCTGGCAATTTATAAAGAATAGATATTTATTCTTAGGTTACAGAAGAACAGTTTCAAGATCAAGGTGCTCGCAGGTTTGATCTCTGGTTTCAAGATGGCGCCCTGTTGCTGTGTCTTCCAGAGAGGAGGAACATTGTGTCCTCACATGCAGAAGAGCAGAAGAGAACCTACTCCCGCAAGCCCTTTCTATTGTTGCATTAATCTGTTCATGAAAGCTCTGCCTTTGTGACCTAAACAACTGTCCAGAGGCTCTACCTCCTAACACTGTTGTATTGGGGATTAAGTTTCCAACACGTGAATTTCAGGGGACACATTCAGGCCATGCCAGTAATGTTCTACTGTTATCAGTTGTGAGGTTTCAAATGTTCTCAGTATGTTTCCTACTCTTAAGAAACATTGAGCTCTTAATTTTGTCTGGAAGCAGTTTTCTAAAGACCTTCATTCTTTTTTTTTTTGGCACTGGGGATTGAACCCAGGGGCACTCAACCACTGAGCCACATCCCCAGCCCCATTTTGTATTTTGTTTAGAGACAGGGTCTCACTGAGTTGCTTAGGGCCTAACTAAGTTGCTGAGGCTGGCTTTGAACTCGTGATCCTCCTATCTCAGCCTCCCAAGTGCTGGGATTGTAGGCGTGCACCACCGCGCCCGGCAAGACCTTCATTCTTAATAAAAATCTGATCAACTTTCCTAGATAGAGGGCTTTAATCTCAACCACCACCCATTTCCTTCTGCAGTGGTGCTTAATCCTGGCTGTGTATTGAAATTACCTGGGGGCACTGGGCACAGGCAGGAACCTGAGTACACCACAGACCATCAGAGTAGAGTTTCTACAGGCAAGGCCTGGGCCATTCTGGGTTTTATAACCTCCTGAACTGATTCCACTCCATCACTAGGGTTGAGTCATAAGGGAGTACAGCAAAAACAACCTACCAGTGTATAGCAGACCCCTTCGCCAAGACGCCTTATTTACCCAAGGCAAGTGAAGTAGAACTTTCCTTCTACATCAACTCTGCAGTATCTACCATGAAGGCAGGGCTTTTGTAGTCATTTCAGTAACCATGGAGGAAGTAATTCATTTTGTGTTCAAGTTAGATAAACCGTATCTGCTCTTCCCTCCAGATTTCCTTCTGAAGAGATTCTGTAGTAGTTTAGGGTCTAAAATGGAAGTCTACTCTGACCTCTTGACCCCCAGCAAGCCCCCTCCTCTCTAACATGTAGGTACCACTGGGTTGGAAATGTCAGAGAAAGACCATCAGAGCTAATGAATAGGCAGGCAAAGCTGGGGGCAGTAACTTCCTAGGCAGAGGACATGGCAGCTCTCTGCATGTGCCATTTGCTGAGGGGGAAAAGCCAAAGATTTGTAAAGGCTGGAAGGATGGCTCATGGGGTTATGCTACGGAGGACTGAGACTGTCCGTCTGGGGGTCCATAGGTCTAATTGATTAAAACAACTGTGTAGTTCCTTGTCAAGAAAGAGTCTCCTGTTAGATCCAGGAAGTGGCTTAGCATTTATATGGTTCTTACACAGCTTCAGCTGGATGTGGGAGTTGGCATGAGAACTGTTCACAAGTCCTTTTTTAAGGGAGAACATTTCTTTCAGGATGACTTTGCCAGGACCCTCGAAGCCCTCCCAGGCCAGGGCCCTTTATGCGGGGGCCTCTGTTCAGGTTGGATGTATCAACATAGACCCTGCTGTCTCCCCTTTCAGGGCAGGCAGGGAGTGAGATCCTTGTTTATGGATAGACAGATGTAAAGGAAAGAGGCACTCTCCCATATCTCATTCTTCCAAATCCCAGATTTTCATGAGTTTTATTGTTAGGAAAAAAGAATATCACATCTTTTCACACTCCCCTCTCCCGCCCTCTACCAATCACATTTTATAAATGGGCACAAGAAATGAATGAAACAATTTTAAATCCAGAGAGCTCTTCTCCCCTAAAAGCAGTCCCCTGCATGGAACTGGCTCAGATTCTATCTTTTCATGATCTCTCTTTTTTTCTTTCCCCTTTTCATATTTCAAGAGCAAACATTGAACTTTGGCTATTAGATATTTTTTCATTCTCTAATAATCCATAATCAGAGCATAGGTTTTCTGGCCTTTTTGTGTATTTTATAATAATTATTTTAAAATTTACATTCTTCTTTATCAAGGTTTCTTCCCCCCACCCCTTGGTGGAATTTTCTACAAACAATGGACAAGGAATCTCATGGGGGGGCTGAGGACATAGCTCAGTTGGTAGAGTGCTTGACTCATGCACAAGGCCCTGGGTTCAATCCTCAGCACCACAAAAAAAAAAAAAAAAAGAAAAAAAAAAGAAATTTGATGGGTTTTTGTTTTTGTTTTTTATTTTGCTGTTGATGATCCTTTACCAATGGGGAAAGACAAACAAAAAAACCCCATTATTTAGGCAGCATCTAAGAGGAAAAAGCATGTAATAACTATATTTGGGTGGGAGGAAGGCAATTGGGAAAGAAAGTCTGTAGTTCAGTAATTTTTAAATGATTAAGTGTGGGGTCAGAACACTTTCATGGGTAAATATGGGAAATGTAAATATTTAATAACTAAAGAATCCTTAGCCATGCTCACTTAAAGAGCAGGGGTGGGAGAGGATGAGGAAGAACAGAGAGGAAACAGTGAAGGCCTGCAGGCTGAGGAAGGGAAGGGCTTCAAGGGAGAAATAAAACAAGAGAGTAGCAGCCGCCATTTTCATAAAGTTCACAGGATATGTGGTGCACATGTCTTCTGCAGTCCACCTTCTCTGAATCCACACTGTCTGGCTGAATGTGAGAGCCTTCAGATATTCCTTTCTTGAAATCTTGAGTTCGTTAAAGCTTTATGGTTGTTGGTGGTGGTGTTCATAATACAAATGAACCAAGACCTTTCACCAACTTGCTACGCTCTCCTCCCTCCCCCAGTCTCTGGCAGCCACTCATCTGTTTTCTGTCTCTGTGGATCATTGTTTGCTTTTTGACTTAAAAGCATGATGGTGTTGCGTTTTATGTGTTGTCACTTGCTAAGGAACTTTGGGAGCTCCCTCAGAGAGCAGTGCAGATGGACGTCCCTCTCCTGGACTCCTGTGGGGAGACGAGTGCTTTTCCCCATAGTCTAGAGGCAGAGGCCAGTGTCTAGGAGCCACTGCAATTCGAGGCCCAGTCTGTAGAATGTGCTTCCTGATGCCAAGGTGCTCTTCCTAGGATGGTTGGTCCCGACATCATTCCACTGCCACATATCTACGGAGCTCGAATCAAAGGTGTGGAAGTGTTCTGTCCCCTGGACCCCCCACCTCCATATGAAGCTGTGGTGAGCCAGATGGACCAGGAGCAGGTACTGTCCAGAGTGTCTCTCTCTCATACATTGACTACAAGCAGGGAACTCTCAGGAAACAATAGGGAAACTTCCCTGCACATCATTTTAAGGAGTTCTGTGGGGTCCTGTGAGAGTGAGTTGAACATCAACAAAATAATCCTCTCTTTTTCTGTGATGCAGGGGTCTTCATTCCAAATACCAGAAGGATCAGCAGCTGCTGCAAGCCCTTTGGAACCAATTTGCACACAAGTGACTCAAGGTAATAGATACGTTCTCACTGCCCAAAGTCATGATTCAGTAGATTAAAACAGGGTAGAATAACGATGTGTCTCTTGCTTTGTTTGAGGCCAGGTATTCTTGGCAAAAATGGTTCAGCCTATGTGCTTCTTTCCAGGTGCAGAATATTATCAACTATTAGAATTTGTAAGTGGGACATAATTGTGAGAAAAAAAAAAAAGGTATCCTTAGAATCTTTTATGAGTAATCAGAACTATTTCCAGGAACCTGTGAAATAGATTAAAGTTTAATTTGGGCTTCCTATCTTTTCTGTCTATTATTTTCTTTCTTGTTTTAAAATAAGCTGGAGTCCTTTGAAGAAATAAAAGTTTCATTTATTGCAGGATTGTACTGTGTCCTTTATAACCGAGGGTCCTACTCATGTTGCCTTAACATCTAGTGAATTCTGACTTTGAGTCCTATGGTAAATACTAGAGTAGGTTCACATTTATCCTTGTAATTTAATGATATCATTGTTAAAGCTTCTGTCTTTGGGGGGTTTTAAATGGCCCAGAGAATTGTCCACTAGGACAAAATTGCAAATGGTAATAAATAATGAATCAACTTTTAGCTATTTTATATGGAGGTAATTTTTCAACAGTACCATTTGGAATGGGTTTCTGTTTACTTTCTTTGTGTGTACGTGTGTGTGTGTTTTAAAAATGTGCTTTACTACTGAATTACACTCCCAGCTCCACCATCCATCTGAAATAGAATTAGGAATTAATATTTGGTTACCTAAATATGTTTGTAATTATTCCATTAAAAATATTTTCCAAATTCCAAATCAGATTCCCAAATGATGTGCTTTTATTTCCTGAGCAGAGGTCATCCAAATCCAGAGTGGTTTTACTGATTTATTTAGTGGCCACTGGCTCCTTAACTGGACCATGCGGGGGTTTCATAGCCCTGGGTGAACTCTGAGTTATGCAGATGTGCCCTCTGCCAGGCTTTGGTCTGCAGCCCATGGGGCAGCCCCTCACCTGTGCAGGTAGTTCCTTCCATGGAAGCAAACTAATTCTGGACATTGAGAAATGATGAAACATTTTGGAGTTTTTCAGAGCTGCATCAGGATTCTTCAGTGGAGAAGATTCTAAGCACCTTCAGGGGAAAAAAAATAACATTTTTGGCATGCATTTTTTATTTTGCTCTTGGGCTTAACATTTTTTGGTTTGTGGAGTGGTTTGGAGAGGCATATTTTCCCACAGAGCTGGGAAACAAAAACTTACTGGGCCAGCAGCCTAGGTAAATGTTATTAACCGTATCACTGTCACCCTGGCAGGTTTGGGCTCACAGGTGTTTCCTGCGCAACATTTTCAAGGCCATAGATGGTGAAATAATTTCTTTTTTTCTATTTAAAAAAATCAGGTGGGGACATTTCTAACACACCTGGAGAAGAAAGCACACCCACAGCAACTCCCAGCTCACATCCAGAGCATCCCTCAAGAAACGGGAGAACCCTCCCACCTCTAAGGACGAGATCAAAGAGTGACCCTGTCCTTCACCATTCCGAGGAGAGAGGTGATGTCATTCCCCAAGCTCTTTGCAGACCACTGTGCTTATTTGCCTAAAGGTGTCAGGTTAAGCAGGTGATTCTGGCCAGCCCAGGGACCTGCAGTTTAAGTGGGATCTCGAAGGAGATGAAGAGGTTGTGAGGAAACAGATATTCTATATTTACACTAGGAATATACCTCTGACACTTCTTTTAAAGCTGGCAGAATTTGTGTTTTAAGTCATTGGCATCAAAAGCATTTTGTTGCATATGACACTGGTTCTACAGGAAGAAAATCATGCAAACCTGGTTGTTTTCTAGTTGCTTCTAATTCTGTGGAAATAAGTCATAGGGGTATATTGTTTTTACACCCCCTCTTCTCTAATTAAACATCACTTATCTTTTCTACTGAGTGTGAGTAGATTGAATTATTGAAATCTAACCTTGTTCTGAGAACTTTGGATAGAGTGAAACATACTCCCACACTTAATCTCCCTTTCCATTTTGAAGTTTGCTTGTATAGAGGTGTTATTGGAGTAATTTTAAAATTTTTTAAAAAATGTTCTTTTATTGTGTGAATATATGAACACATAGACATCTCCAAATAGCTTACCACTGTAGAAAAAATTTTAAAAGTATAGAGGTAAAGAAATACATTAAAATGTTGTGTAATTTCATCAGCAGGGACTTCTTTTTGGGAACAATTCTAGGAGTTGGTCTTTGTTCTTCTCAAACTCTGTGCAAATTAAACTCTGGAACCTTCTGACCCAACTCTGTCTCAGCTCCTGTCTGAGCCCTTGCAGTCTTTGTTCTGTCCCTCTGACAGCACGTGTTGTTTGCCACAGCTCTGGACTGACCATGTGGGAGCCACAGAAAACACTCTTCTTGTCTCTGCAGCGGCTTCAGAGCGGGAGGAAGTCCTGTTGCCTGGGCCTGAGAGTACCTCTGCAACCCAGCAGGCTGGGCAGCCTGGCCCCTGATTCCAAGACCTGCCTCCACTGTGGGTCTCCTGTGCCCTACCTGGCAAGCTGAGGACTCAAGCTGGCTACCTGCAGGCTTCCATGAGAACTCAGCTGTTTACACTGCTATGGGAGATTTTTCTGTAATTCCTTCCCATTCTGCAGCCCTGTGGGGATGACGTGTGATTATCCATTGGATGGCTTCATTTGGGAAGGCACCAGGTCTCTTTCACACAAACTAGTGTAGCCTCTGACTGTCTTCACACATGAATGTCTTTCATGTGTGTTTCTGGAAGACTTTTGCTCTCTGTAACATGCAAATGGCAGCCTGGGAGGATGACCTCTAGCCCCAGTTTAGAGCTCCTCATGTCTGCTTTTCTTTAGAGGAAAGGGAATGCGTCCCTCCTCTCCTCTGCTTCCTGTCTTCCTTGAATACTAAATACTTATCAGGTCTTCATGGACTGAAATTGCCAATTTTGTGTACACTGAAGGCTGCTGGCTAGCTTTTGGACACATGGAGATCAGACTTTGGTTTCACCTCACATGCTTCACAGTGCAATAGCATTCTGCTGGTTTTTACATCCTTGCTGATATGTAGGTAGCCATGGAAATTAGAGCCTTTAATGGATTTCCCAGGCCCTTTTTTGACTTTCAGAATGATGTGTAATTTCTCTGCACCTAATTTTCTATAAGAGCCATATAGACCTACCTCATAGCCATGGTGTGAGCATCGGTAATAGAAGTCAGTACAATACCCTTGAGGATGTGTAGGACAAAGGTACAGTCGGAGTGAACACAGCATTATATTCATTGCACAAGTCTTGTTTCTTTTAGTCCCTTCTCTTTCAGTGACTCCTCCATCCTTCCTGCTTGGAACATTCATTCATTGGTCAACCATAGTTTTTCTATCCATTCCATCTTGGATAGAATGGATATCTCCATTCCATGGCTCATCCATTCCATCTATCTGCCGTGTCCCATGAAACTTGCTCCACTATGGGTTCCATTCTGGGTTCTAGTCTCTGTCATCTGTCTTTACCTTAAGAATTGTGTTTTATGTGACATAGTTGGATGTCTTGGGACATGTTCAATTAGAAATGCACTTCAGGGAATAGGCTTGGGCCATAGTTGTCCCCCACCCCTTTCCTTCTGTAAGATGAAAAGCAAGATGTGCATGGCTATTGGCATTCATCAGATGCTTTCCACACTAAGTTGTGTGGCCTGTGTTCAAAGGGGCTTGGTCAATGAGTACATGTTGTTTATCTGCCCACAGCCACCCCAGTGCTCAGCTGTGAAGCCGCAACACAGACAGACAGGAGGCTGGATCTGGCTGCAGTGACTCTAAGAAGAGGCTTGAGACCAAGAGCATCAAGATGCCGACCACGGTCTTTGATAGACTATAGGTCTTACATAGATACCAAGCTGCTGGTGGCCAGATTCCTGGAGCAGTCCTCCTGCAGTATGACCCCAGACATCCATGAACTTGTAGAAAACATTAAATCTGTTTTGAAGTCCGACGAGGAGCACATGGAGGAAGCTATCACAAGTGCCAGTTTCCTGGAACAGGTAATTTTATTATTGATATTGGGCATGGATCTGATAACTGGTCTCCACAGCAGCTCAAGTAGCTCTTCAATTTCCAGTCCAAGGCAGAGGAGGTTTAGGCCATTGTCTCCAGGGACCTGGAGGTAGAAAGTCAAGGGATAGGGAGAGGAAGCCGGAGGGGCTTCCTTCTAGATTTGGTAACTTTTCCATGCTGCTCTTGGCCAAAGGGAAGAGAACCCAGTTTTCTGGGACATGGAAGCATGCCTAGAAAAAGCGAAGGATACAGTTGGTGTCCTTTAACATTTGAGTTCCTGAATTCAAGGTTTCCTTTGATGTGGCACGTTTTCTTGACCCTTTGAAAATGATGACCTAGGTGGATCTTATTATTGGCAAGATTCTGGGAGCTGTTCACATCCTCACAAATTGCTTGACAAGATAAATAACCTGATAGGACTTAAAGGAATAAACACCTTTTCCTTTCCATTGTTTGAAAAGTAAAAGGTAGTCTTCTAAGTGGGAGTAATTCAGGGAAATGGTAGAATTGGGCATACACATAATCCTTCTGTATCTCTCAGTATTCTCATAAAGTGAAGGATTTGGCTAGGTGGTCTCTACCCTCAGACCTCTGCATTAGTGGAATTTCCTTCTGGTAAGAAGCTTCTCTCCAACCTTTGAAAAACTATTAACTTTCAAGCATTTACTCTGTTGCTACGGGTCAGTGCACAGTGGCACTTGGTGTAATCTGGCTTGGTGCCTTTGAACATTAAATACCAAACAAATACTTTTCAAGTTGAATTGGCACAATTCTCAGGGTAATTACCAGTTCCAGAATTCCAGGTAAAATTTTAAGGTAGTTTGAATAAACCCACTTCTTGCTCTGCTCTCTGTTCCTCCTTTCCACTTGCTGGCCTCTTCTTTTTGAAACCAGAAGCCAAATTCTTTCCTAATTCCTCAGGGGACCCAAGGAAGAAGAGCAATCTGATTGCTTCTAGGAAGAGGTACTTAAACCTCAGACCCTGCTGTGGTTTGCTCTGTAAAAGGGTGTTGTGTCATGGTTCTGGATCAGGTTCCATTTAGTAGCCTTTGTAGGGGAGACAGTTACATCCTGGCGACCCTGACCTACTTCAGTTGTCATTCTCTGCTCCCTTCATTCAGCCCAGCCCTAGTAGCCTAATAAACAGGAACATTTGGAACTACTTTTCAAAGAGGACCAAGCTCTGATGTTGGGAAAGAGCTGGAGCATCTCTCAGGTTTCTTTGGAGTCTTGCTCCCTGGGAAATAGCTCTGGAGAAAAAGAACAGGCACTTAGAGTTATATGGGTGCTATAGTTATAAATGTTTGCTAGATCCTTGAGTCGCAGACTGGTTAAAAATTCAAGTACTGAGATTGTTGTGACTGACTCTGGGCCATCTGCAGGGGCCTTCCAGGATTGGATCCCCAGAGGTCAGTTATCATAATGCCACACCCCTCCCCAGACAGGAGGCAAGGACAACAGAAGGGGACACTGACAGAACCCCGCCTTGCACATTTTCACTTTCTTTAGCCTCACTAGAATGAGTGTTGAGATCCATTTTAATTCCCCCCAATATCAAAAACCACTCATCCTCACTTACCATGTAACACAGTCAAATTTAATGAAGGTTAGAATTTTCTTCTTAATCAGGAGACAAAGGCAAGCCTTAAAGACAAATAAAATATTATCAGAGTGTTAGCAAAATTTAATATTCCATCTTTGGGGCACTAACCTTTTAATGACCTTATCTGCTCAGAATGGTACAAATGAAGCAAAGTCCTCTGGATGGTTATTATGCAATGCCAGGTGGAGGCTCTGAGTGTCCCCAAGGTGCTACCGTTATCACAGGTCGTATGGACATATCTGCGAAATTCTCCAAAATTATATTAATAGGACAGTCCTCCTCTTTCAATCCCAGTTGGATTAGGGATTTTCTATATTTTTGGCATCTGTAGAGTAACGTATGTTATTATATGTTTAAACACATTGCAAAACAGATCTAGCAGAACCATTCTTAAACAGCTTTTTCAAATAAATTGGCCTCATTTTAATTTTGTTTGTCAAAGGGTTGTCAGATGCATTTGAAGCATTATTGGTCCTAGCTGACATTTTGAAAACTCATTATCTGACCAGATCAGTGATGGTCAAATATTCAAGTGCATTGGTGTCACCTGTGTTCTGTTAAAAACACCTATGCTGGGAGTTCCCCTCCAGACTGTCAGAATTGGTGGCATGTGGACATTCCTGTTTCTAGCACCTTCCATGCCCCACCAGCTCTCCAGTAATGAGAATCACCAACATAAGACTATAGAGAAGGTGGAGAAAACTAATGAGAAGAATGTTAAATATGAGGCAAGAAATCGCAATTGACCAATTGAGTGTGGTGGGTCTACAGTTGAAACAATAGAAAGTTTGGAGAGTTTCTTAGGAACTTTAGAAAAAAGCCAGTATATTAAAAGTATCTCTGGAATTCCGAGGGAAAATACCCTTTTTTATTATGGGAAGCAATTAAAAACCTAGAGAGAGGAGGGTAGGGAAGAAATTTAAAAGAAGGCAGATCTCATGAAAGTAGAAGGGAGACAACAGAGCAGAGGGAGGGAGGAGGAGAGGGCAGGTGGAAGTACTGGGGAATAAAGTCTACCAAATATGTTTCTGTGTGAATATATCACAAGGAATGTAAATATATAAATATAATGCACCAATTGAAATAATAATTGAAGGGAGTGGTAGAGTACAGTAAGTGGATGGGGGAGAGAGGAAGGGAAGGTAAGGGAAGGTGCTGGGGAATGAGATGATCAAATTATGTGCATGTATGAATATGGCATAATTGGTCCCATTATTATGTATAATTGTAATGCACCAATAAAATTTTTTTTTGTGGGGGAGGTGCTGGAGATTGAACTCAGGGGCACTCAACCACAGGAGTGGCCAGGAGCCACATCCCCAGCCCTATTTTGTATTTTATTTAGAGACAGGGTCTCACTGAGTTGCTTAGTGCCTTGCCATTGCTGAGGCTGGCTTTGAACTGGTGATGCTCCTGTCTTCGCCTCCTGAGCCACTGGGATTACAGGAGTGTATCACCGCACCTGGCTACCGATAAAAAAATTTTAAAAAAAACACATGGATAGTTTACAGAACACAGGTCAGAGGGCCTCATCTGGTGAAGCTTAGCCACTCCTCACCCTCTCCTTATTCTCCCAAAGATAATGGCCCCACCGCAGCCCAGCACTTCCAGGACCCACGCGCTGCCCTCGAGGAGACAGCCTGGCCTGCTGCACCTGCGGAGCTGTGGCGACTTGAGCACCTTTGTCCCGGCAGGGAGGCCAAGAGTGGAGAGGAGACCCCCAAGAGCAGAGGTTGAGCGGCCACACAGCCTTATTGGTGTCATCCGAGAGACTGTCCTGTGAACCGAAAAGACCAAAGACCACTCCAAGGGGAAGGATCCACCTTTTCCCTGTGCTGTGTACTGGTGGGGAGTTGGGGTCCCCCTCTGGGACCTAGAGAGAGGTCTCAGAGGGAGGCACTTGGGAGAAGGTTTGTTCCTGCTCCTTGGCTCCCTTGGTGCTGCCAGGGGCACCTCGGGTGAACAGACAGGCTTTCCCAGGCCCCGGTGGGTTTGGATGTAGGAGTTGGGAAGGTGAAGAGCTGTCTCCTTCCTCTACTGGGGCTCGCAGCATTCCTGAGGATTACACGCCCTGGTGGGGGCAGAAACTGAACTGAGGATTCTTTGCCCACCTCACCCCTCTTGTCTCTCCTCATTGCCAAGTTCTTCTCGTTGAAGGACAGGGCTTCGGGACTGCTATTTATAACTGCCTGCGGCCTTTCACTGCTCAGTGAGAGAGGATTTGGCAGGAGACTCGGTGATTAACCCCCATGTGACTGCAATCCTCAAGCCTCTTTTTAGGTTATCCTCAAATCACACTCTTTTTAGGAAAAACAGGAAACTGTAAGTGGCACCTTTTAATGAAAGACATTTAGGGAGATAATTCTTGTTGATTCCATTTATTCATGCTTGCAAAACTAGAGCACCTAAGGCAGAATGAGAATAAAAATGTTTACTTTGGACCTGAGGCTTGGTGTGCAGTGTCTGTGTATGCTCAGGTGGCGGGTCTTACCTTGTGGAGGAGTTGGAGCTTGGAGTTCTGGTGGTCAGGTTCCACGGGCAGGTCACCAAACCAGTTTAATTTCCAGTGCACCTAAATCCCAAGGATAACAATGCATCCTTCATGGGCTCTGCTGGCGCTGGGCCCAGTGGCTTCAAGGCACTGTGTTCTAGAGTCATAAACACTAATCCAGTTACAGGCTGGGAATTAGTTCAAGGAAGGAAGGGGTGCTCAGGGAGGGCTTCTTTGAGGAAATGACACTTGAATTGGGTCTTGAAGGGTTCCATTCAGAAGGAGAGGCCAAGAATACCAGAGGTGACTACCAACCTGAGTCAGGGGAGAGGTGGACAGGACGGTCGCAGACCATGTTCTGTGCTCACAGTGAGAGACCATGGCAGAGTGTGCAACAGAAGAATGACGGATCTAATTGTATTTTCAAAAGTCACTGTGCTGCAGGGGGAAGAGTGTAGGTCAGGTATGTGAGGAAGTGAGGAAGGAGGAAGTGGGGATCAGAGGCTCTAGGGTAAGTGGAATACTGGGCTCTGCCCACACACCAAGCACTATGCTAAGGGTTTAACTTTTGTTCTTGTTTTGTGCTCAACATAGCCTGTGTGGTGGGGCCTGTTATTGTCCCCATTTAACAGGTGAGGAAAATGAGTTTCTGGGACTTTCTCAAGGTCATGCAGAAGCTAACATTTTACTCTCAAGCTACCCAGCTCCAGACACTACTCCATGCCTCAGCTTCCCAAATCATGATAGTTTGCATTTCATGGTTCTGTGAGAAGGTGGTTAAGACTTCCTGCTTGGCTCACCAGGCTCCAACAAACCGTGGCCTAATGGGAATTGAGGTGGGGTCAGGAGGCAGAGAAAAAAAGAGGGGAAAGACTATTGGGAAGTGCTGAACTGGGGTGAAAAGTGGACTGTGGAGACATCTGGAAATGCGGAAGAGATGGAGTGCCCTGAGCAGGCTGAGTCTGCCACACCTTGGGGTGAGCTGTGTTTTGGGGGAGAGTTACAGGAGCCTCCCAGAGGGACATTTTCTCTGACCTTATCAACCTTCAGCTCATCCCCAAGTTTGCTGCTGGCACCATGGCTGTTCACTGGGGGCTGACCCACTGCCCTGGGGCAGGCCCCTACCTTCTCTGAGGGTCTCTGCTGGTGTCACAAGCTGCTGTGTTGCCCCTGCTCCCTGACACTCGAAAAACTACGCACATAGCTGGGTCTGACCACTTCCTGCCACATAACTCCTGATTTCTCCCAGCCTGGTTTCCCCCAGGTGAGCACCTGTTGCTCCCCCACAACAACTGGTGAGAGAAGGGGCTGGCCACACTGTATTACCTCACTTGAGGCCAGGCCTCTCTCTTTAAAAAAAATTTTTTTTTAGTTGTCAATGGAGCTTTATTTTATTTATATGTGATGCTGAGAATTGAACCCAGTGCCTTACACATGCTAGGTAAGTACTCTACCACTGAGTCACACTCCTAGCCCCTCTCCTGCTTTTTTGACCTCTGTTCTTTTGCCCCTCTGGGACGGTGTTTTGTTTTTCTAGCTGCATCTCTTTCCAACTCTCCAGAAGTCCTTGCTGGTCAACTCCAACCACCACTGCAGGCCCCCTGGTATGCCTGGATGGATCAGGGTGGACAGGTGGGTGCTGCAAATGTGGATAGCTTCTGGCTCTGGCCTTGGGGAATAGTCAGAAGTGGTCTCAGTCATCCTGACGATAGGGAAGTGGCCAGCCACACCTGGAAGAGGAAAGGAGGACATAAAACCTGAGGGTATCATTTAAATGGATTCCAGAAGGAAATGGGGCTTGTGTAATTGACCCTGCAGACTGAGAAACGTTCCATGTAACTCAGGACCTGAAGCTATTAGCAAAGTCAGAAAACTGACTTTGCCTTGCTTCCCTGACTTTTAGGACTATTAAAAGTAGTGTGTGAGTGTTGGGAGGGAACTTAGCAGTCACATGATTTATCTCCCTGATGATTTGGGTAGTAAATTAATAAATAGTCTCAAAACTCTTAGGCATTAGTGATAGGATACACTTGTTCACAGGTCAGCTGAATGTAGATAGGGAAGGCTGTTTTGGGTGTGGACCTTAGGGATCTACAGACCAGAAGTGGCAGGGAAACATTTCAAATGTGGCATTGGAACTCTGTACCAGAGGAATGATTGATTAGCATAGACATGTCTAAATACATTTTCACTGGTGAAGTAAATGATGTTCCAGATATGTCATTTTTGCATCTATTCCAGTGAAGATTAAGAATCTGGTCCCCACTTGATGTCACCAGATAGACCAGAACATGGATTGCTTCTTGAGAATGTCATCACCTCTGCCTCAGTCTTCCCCAGCCTGCTGTGTGTCCATGTGTCTAATGCCAGTGAGCAGGACCTTCCCAAATTTCCATACTGTTTTCTGCAGACTCCTGGTGCTTGACTGGCAGAGTTGCCCCAAGGCTGACTTTCCCTGCAATGTCCCACCTGATGGTAAGGTGGGGGGGAGGGGCTAGGGCCCCCACTTGCCTGGGCTGCTCACGTTTACCAAAGCCCCTCTTGGCTGAAGGTCTCATCGGCTAGGTCTGGTCACTCTAATCCCTCGGTTTGCAGATGAGGCAACTGAGGTGCAGCTCTAAGAGTGGAGCAGAGGCAGGAGACCAGCACTTCCAGCTCCTGGACCAGCAGAGCAGCTAGACTATTGAGGATGAAAGAACAGTTCTCTTCCTTCATTCTCACATGCACCAGGAACTTTTGTAAATTGTAGTGAATTGACTTAACAGGAAAATGAAGTGATAATAATAAAAAAGACATAAAATACAACCCTCCTCTTTTTAAATAAGTGTTATTTTTAGAGCAACTTTAGGCTCACAGGAAAATGGAGTGGAAGGTAGAGATATTCCATATGGCTCCCCACGACACACTCACAGCCTCCCCACTACCAACCTCCCCCACCAGAGAGGAACATTTGCACAACTGATGAACCTACCTGGACTCATCATCATCACCCAAAGTCCATAGTATATGAGAGTCCACATTTGGTGTTGTATATTCTAGGCACAAAAGTATAGTGACATGTATTCCCCCATTGTAGTCTCACATAGATTAGACTCTTTGGCCTGAAAACCCTCTAACTATTCACCCTCCACCTCCCCCAACCCCTGGAAACTGCTCATCTTTTCATTGTGTCCATGATTTTGCCTTTTCCAGAATGTCCTCTTGGGATTGCAATCTGTAGTCTTTTCAGAGGCTTTTTTCACTTAGTTATATACACTAAAATTTCCTCCATGTCTTTTCATAGCTTGAGAATTCATTCAATCCCTTCTTAAAAATTATTAGATCCAATAATCATAAAAATACTCAAAACTCTTTCTCTTGTTTTCTAAACTTAATCTTGTCTCTGGCCCACATTGGGTAAGTGCTGTTCTGGGTGCCCACCAGTCTGAGTCTGCAGTTTCCTTGGAGCCTTTTCTGTGTGGTAGGGCCTGGGGAAATTGATGAAGAGGACTGGCAGGCACCCTTTCCTTTGCATCCCATCTCTGAGGCTGCCTGTGAGTTGAGGCTCCTATGACTCCCTCAGGGTTTGGAAGAACTGGCAGAGGAAAAGGGAGCTGCTGCCAGGCCTCCCCACCCAGCTGGAGAAGAATTCTGGAAACAGAACAAAGGAGCCCATCTCCACCTCCCCCTAGGCCTCTGCAGGATGCAGAAGAGAACAATAAAGGGGTTGAGGCAGAGGGACCCAACAAGGCCATCTTTGTTTACAGGGTGTTCCTCCCTGAAGCCTGTGCAAGCCAAGCCAAGCCTGGGGCCAGAAGTCAACACATTTCTTCCATTTATCTCCCTCTTTCATTCAACGGATATTTATTGAGCTATGGAAGCCTGGGCAGTGGACCAGGAGCCGAGGAGAGAAAGCTGAGCAAGAAGAGGGAGACATAAAAAAAACAAAAACAAAAACAAAAAAAACCCAGCAAGTCATAAATGCAAAGTTACCTTCCTTCTTGGCTGCTGTGAACAGCTCTAGGCCCCTACAGGGAAAAGCAACCAAGACAGTTTACTCTGGAGACCAGAGACGTAGGCCTGATTATTAGAAGGTTGGTATGATGGGACCCCTTAACCCTGATTATAAATAGGTCCTGATGCCCTACAGACCTGGACTTGTGGTAGCAGGTGGTTCACCATCTTGAGAATTCTTAAAGAAAAACTATGACACTTGTTAAAAGCAGTAAGGAAGATTTTATTCAGGAAGGGACTACTTCAAGGGGAGAGAGGTCAGACTCAACCCTGAATACTAGGACAAATGGAGACTTAGAGCAAGGAATGGGGATGGGGTCAGAGGATAGTAAAAGTACTATGAGGAAATATTAGAGGTAAGATGATTCTTGGTAGAACAACTTAATAGAATCCTCCTGAAGGCAGGCCAGGGTTATATGAAATCAGGGTGGAGAATGAAGAATTTATTCGGATATCAAGGATGGGGGATTTCTTGCCAAGACTGGATTAAGAAGGTCAAGGACAAGGGAACCTCTTGCCACATCATCCCTTGCCTCAGGGTCATCCCTCCCTTAGCAGGATGCTCTTTTTTTTTTAAATTCCTAAAGCTGGCAGGATCTCTTGTGTTTTGCCCTAACAAAGGAACAAGAGCCAACATTCAGGATGAATCATTATTTTTCTTTCACCAGGTACCTGTAGGTCCCAGGTTTGTGGAGGCTTTTCAGTGTCTTTTAGATACCATGTGCATATTTTGATACCAAAGGAGTATTTCAGTGGAATCAGACACACTAGAAAGGGAAGAATTTCAAACATGGAGAGTCATTTGAATTATTCTTCTATTAGTGAGTTGTCTTTCTTACTACTCCTGTATCTGTTTGGAGGAGGCAAGCAGATCTTCAATAATAATCATAAACACAGTATCAGAGGCATTAGGCATGAAGGCCTGCCTCTTCATTTTGCAGATAAGGAGTCCAACATCCAGTGAGGGAAACCAATTTGCTAAAAATTGTAAAATCTGCAAATGTCGGAATATGTCCCTGGAAGATAAGGGAAGATGCACGGAATGAGGCATAGACACACACCACAGGAACTCCTAAGGATCCAAAACATTAACACAAGGTATCACAGAGTCATAATGACTAGCATCTATTGTGAACCCTTCTAGGACTGTCTTAAAAACTTAGCTCTTCATAGTTAGCTTCACAATTCTTTATCAGTTCTATGACTGTACTTGCTTTCTCTTGTCTTGTTGCATTGGCTGACATCTCAAATACAATGTGGAAGAATAGTGAAGGTAGTGAACATCCTTGCCTTGTTCCTAATCTTAGAGGAAATGCCTTGGATGCCTCCCTATTAAATAAGATGTTGAGAACAGAGGTATATATACTTTATCATGTTAAGGTAGTATCCTCAGTTTTTGAGCCCCCCCCCCCCCCACCCCATGAAGGAGTATTGAATTTTGTCAAAGGTTTTCTCAACATCTATGGAAATAATCATGATTTTTTCCCTTCTTAGGTTTTTTATCATGGACTGTGATTTTCATGGATTACTGGTAGTAAACTAACCTTGGATTATTGAGTACATTCCATTAACTCATGATGTACTGTTTTCTTAACATGATATTGTAAAGCTCCCAAAGGTGGCGGTGGGTGGCCAAAAGGAGTAAGCTCGCCAGGTGGGTTCACCAGAGTCAGACAAAAGTAGTGGCTTGAGATTTATTGGAGTCTCTGTCCCGGGTGAAATCTCCAGACCCCGGGGATGAAAGTCGGGGTGGGAGAGCCAGAAGAAATCACACATGGCTTTGGCTGCTCAGGGTTTTTATACAGAGGAAAGGGGTCAAGGGTCCTGCCCAGGAAAAGATGGACCCAAGGTGGACGTCAGGCTCAGCAGGTCTGCCTCATTGGTCACTTCTGGCACTTCTGTGTTGCTAGGTGACCGTGCTCCCTCCCCCTGCAGCCGCCCAATTCGATCTGACAGATATTGGATTTGTTTTGCTAATATTTTACTTAGAAATTTTTCAATATAATTGATACTCATCTCTGTATTTATTATGTATCTGATTTAGGCATCAGTTCATAAAATGAATGTCTTTTCTGTGTTCTAAAATATAGAGCATTGGGTTATCTGGTCTTTGAGGGTATGGGACAATTTCTTGTTTTGGTGCTTTTGTGTGTGAATAGTTTCTTATATGGAAATTTCCATATTCCTTTTATGAAATTTGGTCTATTTGAACTTTGTAACTCTAATGAAAAGTCAATTTTGGTAATTTTTATTTTCCTTGGAAATTATCCATTTTACCTAGGTTTTCAAATTTATTTGCAAGTTTGTAGTATCTCATAATTTAAATAGTTCTGTTGCAATAGTTATTTCCCCCTTGCCATTTTTTACTATGTATATTTGTGGTTTCTCTTATTTTTTTCCTTGATAAAGTTGACAAATGGTTTGCTTATCATATGTATATGTATATATATAAAACTAGATTCTGATTTATTAATTACATGTACTGTTTATTCTTTCTCATTAATGTCTGCTTCTCTTTATTATTATTATTATTATTTGTATGTGTGTGTGTGTGTGTGTGTGTGTGCGCGCGCATGTGTGCTTTTGGTTTATTACTTTTTAAAAGTTATTATTTCTTTTTTCTTTTTGTGATGCTGGATATTGAACCCAGAATCTTTAGTAGACAAACACTCTACCACTAAGCTATATTCCCAACCCTCTTTTTCTTTTTTAGTGTTATGAGCTGTAAGTTTATTTTCATTGATAAAAATGTTTAGTGCAATAGATTTTCTTATCATTGCTTGAACTGTATCCTATAGAATCTGATATATTTTCATTGAGATTAGTACTGCTCTTGGAGAAAAAGAATACTAAATTAGCAATACAAAATTACATTCAGGGTCTTGGAAGAGGGGATCTCTTCCTACTACTGTGAACCCAACAAAATTCAAGTATCATGGCTCCTTATTTCCATGGGCCTTACTTACAGTCACTGTTGTGTATGAGTAAGGCTTGGGAATTTACAACCAAGTTTTAGGTAGGAGGTCAGTATTGTTGAGACAGACAGTAGTAAAGGGAGCCTGATACCATGAGCAGCAAGAAGAAGGAATTAGAGAATGAACTTCAATGGTGCATATATCTTGTGCCAGGTACTTGGTAAACCTTCCTCAATAATCTTTATACCACGTGCCTGATGGTTGTGTTATTACCATTTGTAAATGATCAAAAGGAGTTTCTAAATGTTAAGAATGTTCAGATAACACAGTTGGTAAGTGAGTGCTGTGGATTGAATGTCCCCACCAAAACCCATCTTCCATGGTATTAAGAAGTTGGAAATGCGTTCATGAGGATGGGGCTCCCATGATTGTGGTGGTGGCTTTATAAAAAGAGGGAGTGAGACCTGAGCTGGCATGCTTGCCCCATTTCACCAGCTGAGGCCCTGGGCTGCCTTGAGATGCTGAAGGGAGTCCCATCAGCATGAAGGCCCTCACCAGAGTGCCTCCCTGACCTTGGATTTCCAGAACCAGGACCTGAATAAACCTTTATTCTTTATAAATTATCCCATTTGTGGTATTTGGTTATAGCAATAGAAAATGGACAAAGACCATGAGCTTAAGGCGGGGTGGGGGGAGATGACAAAAAGGTGGTCAGTGTAGGTAATGAATGATTGGGTTAGAAAGATGGGGGCTGATTTAGGAGGAGATAAGACTTTAACACCTTTAGGATCCTTCCCCTCCTCCACCTGTTGCCAAGGTGACCTGCCTCCAAGGGATTGTTCCTCCCTACAAGGAGTTGTTAATGAATGAATGCCCCCTGGGCTGCTCCCTTCCTTTCCCTTGAGGATCACTCCACCTTTGACCCACCTTTTGGTCACTAGTCAGGTATGCAGGATGCGGGGAGGAGAGAGTGTGAGAACAAAAGAAATCTAAAATGTATAAAAGAGGTAGGACACCCCACTTTCTAGGACAGCCAGCTCTGGGGCCCCTTCTCTGCAGAGAAGTCTATCTCTATTCTATCTTTAGATAAAACTTGCTTTCTAAGCTTGCCTCTGCATTTCTCAGGTGTCTGATCTTCAACATCTGGGGAAATGGGACTTGGCCCTGATTGATTCCCATCCCCAGCACCAAGCTTACATCCAGAACCATCCAAAGCTGAAGCCCCTGTTCTTTACACAGTGCACACCACACTGTCAGTGCTCAGTGCTCCTCACATCCTCCCTTGCAGCCATCAAGTTGAGCTACCTGGAGAGATGAGCCCTAGCAGTGCAGGATGACTTCCTGTGGGGAATGGGATGGTGACCATAGCAGTCCTCTATTACTGTGCAACCAATTTTCCTCAAACATTTGGTGTGCCACAGGCTCTGAGGGTCAGGAATCTAGGAGCTGCTTAGCTGGCTGCTTCTGGCTCAGGGTTTCCCATGAGATTGTTTTCAAATGGTCAGCTGGGGCTGGACATCTGCTTCCAAACTCACTTGCGTGGTTGTGAATAGGCCTCCAGTTGCCCACTGGAGGCTTTAGTTGGGCACCACGTGGGTTTCCTAAATGCACCATAGAGACACTGGGTGTATATGTAGACTCTTCAGAAGTCTCTTTGTGCATTGAGCAAAGCACATGCAGTCTCTGCCCGCCCAGAGCTTGCATTTGAGTGGGAGGAGCCAGGCAATGAATGAAAAAAGAATTAAAATAAGAGCAATGGCAATAAGGGCTGTACATATAGTTAAAGTGTGCTAAAGGATAGCAGGTGACAGGTACAGCTCCTTCAGGTTCTTCTGCTGCACTGTATAGGAGGTGGTGCTCAGAGAAGTCCTCTTTGAGGAGATAGCATCCCAGCCAAAATGCCCTGGCCACTTGGAGGCCAGGGCTGCAGCCAGGGCAAAGGCCCCAAGGAGGGGTACTCTTGATGTGTGTTCAGGGATGTCATGGTTGGAATGAAGAGAACAAGGGAACGATGGGTAAGAAATGAGATCAGAGAGGTATAGCCAGATCCTCATCAGACTGAGGCACTAAGTCCTTGGGTTTTCATCATCTGGAAGGTTTCAAGCAGTGAGGAGTGGTGATCTGATTTCAGCGTGCTCCTGGGTTCTTTCCAGCTGCTAAATAGCAGTCAGGGAGATGAGGAAGACCAGCTGGGAGACTGCTGCAATGACCCAGGTCAAGATGGTGCTGGCTGGTTCTAAAGAGGACACATGGAGGTCCTGAGACATGGTCAGACTCCCATGCCTGCCATGATTCCTGTGTCCAGAAGGTGGTGCTGCTGACACATGAAGAGGAAGTTTCTGTGACTCTTCCAAGTTTCTGGCCAGTTAGTGACCATTCTTTCCCCACATGCTGGTGTTATACAGGCGATATGGTGTAATGGGTAAGGAAGTGAGCAACACTGACATAGTGTTCACTCACACAGAAGTCAGAGCAACCGGGAAGAGAGGCAGAAGATGCATTGCAGGTTAAGGGAAATGCTGTAAAAAGTACTAGGGGCCACACAAAGCAGCAAGCCATGTGCTCTGGGAGAGGACTCACAGGAAGGGATGGGGTGGCAGGCATCACAGGTACCGGATGTAGTAGTCATGGAGACGGGAAAAGCTATATTTGGAGGACAGTCTGTGTCCAGGAGCATTGAGGAGAAACAGGAGCTAGGGCAGGACAAAAGTTAGAAGCAGGCTTGCCAAGTTCCTGGAATGTCATGCTAATGCCCTTGGGCTTCATCCTGGAGGCACAGGAAGAGGCCCCAGGGAGCCCAGTGTCAGGGTCTGAGTGGAAAACACTGGAAATAGGGCTCTTTTTGCAGTGCTATTGTTAACACCACTAAAAAGGTTTAGGGTTTGATAATGAAGATCTCAACTGCATCCCAAGTTAAAACAGCAAGAAAAAAAAAAAATCAAAATGGACCAGATATTCAGCAAGAGGAATAAAGCATTTTGCATTAAAAATTTTTAGGGCTGAGAATATAGCTCAGTGGTAGAGGGCTTGGTGGGCATACTTGAGGCCCTGGGCTCCATCCTCAGCACTGCAGGAGAAAAAAAGAAAAAAAGAAAAACAATTTTGATCGTGTATCAGATAGCACAATACATTACATTTTTTTTCCCAAAGAATTCTTAATGATGAGGACAGAGTTTACAATTTAATGTTACATGAAAGAGGCAGGATATAGAAATAGAATCTACACAATCTGAAAGGAAACAGGCCCAAGGATCACAGTGATTCTCTGCAGGAATTGAGGTGATAGGTGACTGCCTTTCCCTTTTTTTCAACTTTTCTAGATGTTCGAAAAATTACATTTGTAATGCATATTCATATGAAATTTAAAATAAGGGTTTCCTGAATATGATCAGGAAGGTTCTCTTAAGGGCCTGCTTTAGAGTAGGAGATTAAATAATTTGGAAGCAGAATGAGCAGAATGTGTTCTCTGACTGAATGTGGGAAAAAGAGAGGCAAAGGTCAAAGGTAACATAAGTGTCACCCTTTGATCCCTTCTCAATGCTGCACCCAGAGCAATCCTGTTAAAACAAAAGCTACATCCTGTTCCTCCTCTTCCCAGCACCCTACCATGGTCCCATCCCATTTGAGGCGGAAGCAAACCAGTATCCTTAGAGTCACTTCAAAGTTTCACATAGAATTTTCCACCCTGCCCTTGGGTTATCTCTCATTTTTTGGTCTCCTTCCCTCTGCCTCCCTGGCCTCTTCACTATTCCTGGAACAGGCCTCAGGGCCCTTGCACTTGCCCCTCCATGCTCAGAAGGCTTTTCCATAGCTGTTTGTCTTCCCTCTTACCTCCCTCAAATCTATACTAAAGTGCTTCTTTTTGAGGCCTTTCTTGGTCACCCTTTCTAAAATGCAACACTTTGGAACTTCTTTATCTACTTATTCTTCTCCTTAGCATGCATCATGAGTTAATAGAGCTATATATTTTACTTGATAACTTTATTTCCTCTACTTGAATGTAAATTGCAGAAGGGCAGGGATTTTGTCTGTTTGTCTCCTAAGCTTCTGAAACAGAATTAACACTGCTTGTTGACTGACCAAAAGACCACCATTGAAGCAAAGAACCCAAACACTCCATTAATTACCAAAGACCTTCAGATTTCCACCACTTATTAAAAGGTACTAAATGGCTAGACTTCTCTTAATAGTTGGCTCTTTTAGTACAAAGTTAAGATTCCATTTCAAAGAATTCCCCTTCCACTTTATTTGTTTCATTATTTGTAAGTGGGCTTCTTTGTCTTCAGGAACAGTATTCCTTTTGCAGCTTAGAGATTGGGGAGTGGCAGTGAATCCCTGGGGCAGGGAGGAGGATGGGGTTCCTGGGGCTGATGGCCGGAGGGTGTGCAGGACCATTGAATCTTGCCAGTGGAGGTGCAGTCCTTGGTGGGCTGGTGCCAGCACTGTACCCAGCTGTGGCACACAGCAAGTGGTACATGGGGCTACTGTTCACATGGCCCTGTGCTTTTCTTGCAGCTGCTCATGACCTTGACCCTGTGAATGCAGTATTGGTTGTGGTTTGGGTTCTGATTCAGGGAAGCACAGGTCTAAGGGTACACAGACCACTTTCCCATCTGGGGCCTTCTGGGCATCCTTAGCCCACATCCTCTTAAGGCAGCTCTGGGGTGATGTCGATACCCCTGCAGCCTGTTCGCAGCTCCCCAGGGTGGTGTTTCATGTTTCTGATGTAGAATGGAGTCTTGGGTATCCCAGACCAGGAGAAACACCATCCTCACACCAGATAGGCTGGGACTTCCAGAACCCAGTCGGAGTCACTGTGCTGAAGAGGGGGTTCTAGAATGTGGGATAGGGTTCATAGACACCCCCTTATATCCCAGGGTTTCAGCCAAGCATTCCATCTCTGCTTAAGTAATTTTATTACAGAAGTAATTTGAGGAGCAAAGCAATAGAAAGGGCAGGTTTCATTCCAATCCCATCCTCACCCAGGATAGACAAATACACCAAGGTCTTGAGCAGTCCCAGAGGAATGCATCTGGACCCTGCTGTTTCTTGAACTCATTTCCCTGTAGCACCAGAATCCTGGTTTTTTTTTGAACTATTGCTGCACTCCCCTCTGGCCCACCAGGTGGCTGTAGAGGAACACATAATGGGCCACGGTGATGGGGCTGGACTGGAGGAGGTCAGGAGAGCCAGGGGCAGGGAGGTGCCTGCTCCGCCTTCCTACAGAGCAATCCCCAGTGTTTCTACAGGTGCCCCGGGCTAGGATGTTGGTCACCCAAGCTCTTCTAAGGTAACTGTGACTGACGCCTACAGAGCAATGACCAGGGTCCTTGTATCCTCAGTCCATGCACGGTGTGCACCGACTCAGAAGCTCAAGAAGGAGGGCTGAGGGCTGAGAAGGTAACATGGCAATTGACAACACAGAATGATCTTGCAACCACCCAGCGCTCACCAAAGAAGTTTGGTGAAAAACAATAAAATAAAATAGAAAGGCTGGACTGGGACTACACAGACCCCACAATCTGACCCTAGGCCACTTTTCTGCCAAATTGGATTCACTGTGCTCCTCGTTGCCAAAAGCATCTGGTTCCTTGTTCCCTATTCCCAGGCATCTGCTCCTGTTTCTCCTAGCCCTTCTGCCTCCCAACCCGCTTCCTCAAATTTTGTGCTGTTCACAATGTAATGGCTAGAAAAAGGAAACTTCCAGGTTTAATCCACATTATTAACATTGTCTCCACCACATTCTTAAACCTAGATGATCAAAAAGACAATACAGGAGCCTGATTTGTAGTTTCTACTGGGGTCTGTGGTGTAAACACTCCCATGACCCATTTCAATCTGCCAGTGGAATGTCACTGAACTGAGAGTTCGACATACAGGACATCATTCTGTCCTTCTGCCATGAAGATGCCAGGACCTAAAGAGTAGGGATTAGTAGTAAAATAATTAGGAAGTGATGAGTTTGGATGATGTATAAGCCTTGTTTTTAATATGTTTCATTTCATTTTTAAGAATGATTGTTCAACAAGAAAATTCCCAAAAACTTAGCCATTGATTCTCTCAGATGAAGTGTGGGTTCCAACACACGGATGGCACACTCCTGACCCCAGGATGAGGCCACCAGGGCACAATCAAGTGGCATGGTTGTTTTATCAAGATCTGTGGCCCGAGTCACTGAGGCCAGGGTAGGGGGCTGTCACCACCCAAAGTTCTTCCTTCACAGTGCACTCAGGAATGCAGGGTTGGTCCTGGACACAAGGGAAGGGCTGGGTTTGGGGATGTTGGAGAGGAAGTCTCTCTGTGGCCCTGCCATAGAAGCTAAGTTTATTTTCCCCTGGCTTTCTGTTGTGAAGAGGCTTGTGGGCTGTGCTTACGGGCTAGAAGTTCAACCCCTCACCTGCAGGACAGCAGACTCCAGGATTCTAATCTGGGCCCCTCTAGGTAGCAGCTTTGTTCTTGGGCTAAGTCTCCTTCTGAGGTTCTGAGCCTTAGTTTCCTCAGCAGAATGAGGATGATGTAGCTGATTGCTGAGGGGGGAGCACATGGCTGTCCCCCACCTACCCCCAAGCCTGAGGGTCTCAATTTTCTGGCATCACAGTTCTTGACAGCAAACTTCATGGGGGGGAAGTTCTTACCTTTGCAGACCCCCTAAAATCAGGAATGACTTCTTCTTACAAAATTCAAGTGTGGGGAAACTCCATAAGAGTTGGAGGGAAACCAAGTGGAAGCAGCCTTTCCAAAGCACTTTGTGATTAGGCCCCAACTGAGCTGTCTCCATCTCACCTGCACCCCCTTCTCCATCTATTTGGGTTTGACCACCTCTAGTGGGATGTGATAAGGACTGGCTGTAGGGAGCTGGGGAAGAAGCCTGGACTAGGCTGAGTCCCTGGGTCCAGTAGGGCTGGCAGCCATAAAGAAAAGCTGAGCAAGCAAGCAGGAACTAGAAGCCATGAGGACAGTGTGGGGTGCATTCTGTCACCCCACCTCCCACCTCAGTGGCATGGGGACCTGCAGGAGCTGGCCACCTGGCCCAGGATTCACAGCATCCAAAGGAGGGTCAGGAGTGCTCTGGTGGGCAGTGCCGACCAGCAGACCAGTGATGGTTTGTGCAAACTGCACCAACACCTTGCACATCCCTTGCACCTGTGGCTCACATTGGCAGAGGCTTCTTTTCTGCCTTCCAGATCTCACTGACTTCTCCTGTGGCCAATTCTAATTTGGAATCACACAGAGAGTTAATTCTAGAAAACTATGTTCTAGCTTCTGAGTTGAATCGGAACACCACCATACCCTATGCTTCCACAGAACCAAGTACTCGCGGCTCCCCCTGTTGTCCCAGGCCTTGACACATGGAATGTTCTCCTCGGTCACAGGACGCGACCTGGCAAACTCCTACACCATCTTCAAAGCCCTGCAGAGATCTCACCTCCTCAGAGAAGAGTTTCCTTACATCTTCAGTACCTTCTGTCTTAGCATGTACAAGCTCAGGTTAAATGCTTCAAGGGTGGACTCCAGTGCTCAGAACAACTGAGGCAAGCTGTGCCCCATTGTATAGATGAAGAATTAGTGGCTCAGAGTAGTCTAGAAATTTGCCAAGGTGACACACACAGCGAGAAGAGGTAGCAAAGCTATAATTCTGCCTGCCATTCATGACTCTTCCAATTGTAAACCATGTGACTGGGAAACTGAGGAAGACCTGTCCCTCTGCCCTAAGAAACGGATTCCTGGAGGAGAAAGAGGCAGCTGAGGTGCTTAAGTAGCTGGTGAACTGTTCTGACATTGCCAATGGGAGCAGCATGGGGTGGTCCCGGGGGAGGGGTCCAGGTAGAGCTAGGTTGTGCTTCCCACCTCATCCCCAGCCCCTCCCTAATGGTACCTTCAACTCTGCAGCCTCCAGGGAGGGGTGGGATGCAGCAGTCATCTGTGCTGTTCGATGCTCACTTTTGCAAAGGCTCTGAGGCTGGAGGGAGGACCGGCTGCAGCAGCGAGCTCGGCTAGTCTCCAGGCTCCTGATAGGGCCAATGGGAAGATGACAAGTCTGTCAGCGACTGGGATCACACCAAAGGGCATTAGCCCAGCAGCCAGCAAGTGAGGTTCTAGCTGCCCACTCACTGTAACCTCAGGCGAGTCCTACCTGTGTCTGGGACTCTAGTTTCTTTATGTGGAAAACACCGGACCTGAACCGGTGGCTAAGATTCCGCGGTCCCTGGATCGCACCTGGGGGATCGGAATCAATAGGGTGTGGCCTTCCTCACGTTATTCCGCCAGAGGGCGCCACATCCATCTTTTGGTTTCTGAAGGGGTGGTTTAGCCGGGAGAGCGCAGAGAAGGGTGCATGTGAGGACTCAGAGGACTCAGGTGGAAGCAATTAGCTGTGTGTGTGTGTGTGTGTGTGTGTGTGTGTGTGTGTGTGTGTGTGTGAGAGAGAGAGAGAAAGAGAGAGAGAGAGGCACCACAGTTCGTATACACACCTGCACGTACCAGCACCACCCTCTGTCTCTCTTTCTTAGGCATCCACAGGGTCCTTCCTCACTTCTTAGTAAGGCTTTTTCAAACCCACTTGCATAAAATCACTTCCACCAAAATCATTTCATGATTTAATTTTTTAAAAAATTGTGATAAACAATACTGTAACATAAATTTAACACTTTAGCATTTCTTCTTCGCCTCCTTCCTTCTCCTTCTCCATCTCCTTCTATTTTTTCCTGTGCTGGGGATTAAACCCAGGGCCTCACACACACTTGGCAAGTTCTCTTATGCCATTGAGCTGCACCACAGCCCCACCCCAGCTGTTTTTAAGGGAACAGTGTAAGATACTTTCCCACTGTTGTGCAACCAATCTTTGGACTTCTTTTAATCTTGCAAAATGGAACCTCTGTACACATTAAATAGCAACTCCCTATTCTTTGCTCCTCTCAGCCCCAGGCAACCACTATTCTTTTGTCTGTCTCTATGAATTTGACTATTACTCTGAGCATCTTACGTAAGGGCAATCAGAGTATTTGTCTTTTTTGGATTGGCTTATTTACTCAGCATAATGTCCTTAGGGTAAGGTTCATCCATGTTGTAGCTTGTATTAGAATTACCTAAGGTTGAATAATAATTGATTGAATGTTCATCCTTCCTCCCATCCACTAGTGATGGACATTTGGCTCACTTTCACCTTTTGGTTGTCGTGAGTTATGCTTGTGTGAACACGGGTGTACAAAAGTCTATTTGATTCTCTTTTCCATATTTTATTTTTCTGTACAGCCCTTAACACCATCCAACTCCCCCCACTACCCCAACTAGAGATAATTTCTGGGCTTTTTTGTGGGGTGGGGAAGATAACTCTAATGTTTAAAATTGTACTGCCTTTAAGGACTTGAACCAGTTTGTTTTCTAACCTAGCAACTTTATTCTAACCTTCCTCTTTAAATGCCTATAAATACTTATTTTCCAAAATGGTCTTTGAACCAGCTTTGCCATCTTACCTGTTTTGTCATTAATGAGTTAATAAATCTTTGATATGTGTTCATTCTATGTTTGTATGAGAGTCATATTTTTAACTTTTAAAAAAGTATGCACACAAAAAAAATATGCACAGAGGAGCTGGGGTTGAGGCTCAGTGGTGGCACACTCGCCTAGCACGTGGGAGGCACTGGGTTTGATCCTCAGCACCACATAGGAATAAATAAATAAATAAATAAATAAATAAAATAAAGGTATTGTGGCCATCTTCAGGTAAAAATATTTTTAAAAAAAACCTTTGCAGAGATATTCCAAAAGTTTTTACTGGGAGCATAATCTGCCTTTGTGGGATGAAATTCAACACACCACAGTTCACAGTGCTCTGTAAGTCAGGCTGGGTCTTCGGGTGATCTGGGGCCACTAGTGCTAACTCCAGCATATGCTCTTTATAGTCAGGGGGCTTCCTGAGTTGTGGTTCAAACTTATGTACTCTGGGGGGGTGCTCTGAAAATTCTGGGATGCTTTTGTGGACCTGGACTGGAAGGGTCCCGGGAGGGGCCCTGTGGAGAGGTGGCATGTCTACATCACATGTAGATGGCCAGTACTGCTCAGCTCTCTGTAGTCAGGGACATTCTCAGCACTTCCTGTGTAGTCGCTTACTCTCACCCAGTCCCCACGAGATGGTCTTGAGTTAGCAATGAAAAGCAAGCTCAGTGAGTTTAAGTGACTCTGAAGATCATGGGTTAAGCAAAAATTTTAGAAGAAAGACAAAATGAAGTGGTTCTGTGTGCATCAGGAGGGTTGAGTGGGTTTTTCCTCTAGTTCTGCAATTGCAGCTAAGATGGAGGCTGACAGGAAAGAGCAGGAGGCACCGTCTGTGGTGGTGGCATACTCATGCTTGGGGAAAGATGCCACCTACCTGGGACAGTGTTCTCCCTCAGGGACAGACATGTCTTCACAGGGCTTGCTGAGAGAGGCAGCTCAAGAATAGGCTTTCCCAGCGCCCGCCTCTCCTGCCCTCGTCCTGATGATAAAGAGGGTGATTGAAGGGCATTGTCACTTGAGGAATTTCAGAATTCAGGAAAGGAGCTGTTTACTCCCCTCTCCTCCCTGTGAGGTAAGGAAGGAGAGAAATTTCTCTTATTCCCAAAAGTGCAGAGGCCTCTATCAGCCTCCCTCCTCTACCCTAAACTGGGCGTCGGCAACCATCTCCTCTGATGTGACTGAGGAACTGGCCTACGGAGGGCTCGGCGGCGTTGTTGGAAACAGAGAGGTAAGGTGGACTCCCGTTTCCTCTGAGGGGTGAAGAAGATGGCTGCCGCAGGAACTCACTGGCTGTGAGACTCAGGGACACAGCCCGGGTTGAAAGGGCGTGCCTTTTGGAGGACTGTGGCCTAAGGGACCAGTGGAAGGTGTCTCTGGAGCTTGAGGGACCTCCAACACCTGAGGGCTGCCCACTATTTGTCTTGTGGAACCCCTGTGAAGTAGGTCAGCAGAAAGAGCCAGTCAGGAGGAGGCTTTCCACCTTCCCAAGG
>JAJEJO010004953.1:285134-401484 GCA_020662805.1 Glaucomys volans
AATAAATAAATAAATAAATAAATAAATAAAATAAAGGTATTGTGGCCATCTTCAGGTAAAAATATTTTTAAAAAAAACCTTTGCAGAGATATTCCAAAAGTTTTTACTGGGAGCATAATCTGCCTTTGTGGGATGAAATTCAACACACCACAGTTCACAGTGCTCTGTAAGTCAGGCTGGGTCTTCGGGTGATCTGGGGCCACTAGTGCTAACTCCAGCATATGCTCTTTATAGTCAGGGGGCTTCCTGAGTTGTGGTTCAAACTTATGTACTCTGGGGGGGTGCTCTGAAAATTCTGGGATGCTTTTGTGGACCTGGACTGGAAGGGTCCCGGGAGGGGCCCTGTGGAGAGGTGGCATGTCTACATCAGCACAGTGGTGGCCAGTACTGCTCAGCTCTCTGTAGTCAGGGACATTCTCAGCACTTCCTGTGTAGTCGCTTACTCTCACCCAGTCCCCACGAGATAGTCTTGAGTTAGCAATGAAAAGCAAGCTCAGTGAGTTTAAGTGACTCTGAAGATCATGGGTTAAGCAAAAATTTTAGAAGAAAGACAAAATGAAGTGGTTCTGTGTGCATCAGGAGGGTTGAGTGGGTTTTTCCTCTAGTTCTGCAATTGCAGCTAAGATGGAGGCTGAGAGGAAAGAGCAGGAGGCACCGTCTGTGGTGGTGGCATACTCATGCTTGGGGAAAGATGCCACCTACCTGGGACAGTGTTCTCCCTCAGGGACAGACATGTCTTCACAGGGCTTGCTGAGAGAGGCAGCTCAAGAATAGGCTTTCCCAGCGCCCGCCTCTCCTGCCCTCGTCCTGATGATAAAGAGGGTGATTGAAGGGCATTGTCACTTGAGGAATTTCAGAATTCAGGAAAGGAGCTGTTTACTCCCCTCTCCTCCCTGTGAGGTAAGGAAGGAGAGAAATTTCTCTTATTCCCAAAAGTGCAGAGGCCTCTATCAGCCTCCCTCCTCTACCCTAAACTGGGCACCGGCAACCATCTCCTCTGATGTGGCTGAGGAACTGGCCTACGGAGGGCTCGGCGGCGTTGTTGGAAACAGAGAGGTAAGGGGACTCCCGTTTCCTCTGAGGGGTGAAGAAGATGGCTGCCGCAGGAACTCACTGGCTGTGAGACTCAGGGACACAGCCCGGGTTGAAAGGGCGTGCCTTTTGGAGGACTGTGGCCTAAGGGACCAGTGGAAGGTGTCTCTGGAGCTTGAGGGACCTCCAACACCTGAGGGCTGCCCACTATTTGTCTTGTGGAACCCCTGTGAAGTAGGTCAGCAGAAAGAGCCAGTCAGGAGGAGGCTTTCCACCTTCCCAAGGTGAGTACTTATGTAGGTGTCCTCCACCCACCTCTGACCCTTAAAGGATGCAAAGAAGTGGGGAGAGGGAGAGGCGAAAGCAAAGACTCCTCCTCCAATGCCAAGAACCCTCATAAAAAGAGCCCAAACCTATCCTGAGGACAGGGGTGTGGGCCACAATGGTTGACTAGGAGGTGGAGGGGTGCACATGATGAGAACCTGGAGGGAGGGCATTTAAGAGACCAAATTGTGTCCAGCCATGTCCATCAGCAGGTGCTGGAGGGCAGGGCTTCTAGCACAGCTGGAGCCACTGGAAAGTAAGCATAATCCTTGAGCCCCCCCCCCCCCCAAGGAGCCCTTTGTCCCTCAGTTCCCCCTTGTATGTGGGGGATAATAGCACCTACCTCCTAGAGGCATTATGGGAATTAACCAAGTTAATCTGAAAAGTGCCTGGCACCTCAGAAGGCGTTCTGAGGACCAGCCGTTCACCATTCTCCAAGTGTGACTCAGCACATCCGGGTTTGCTTCCCACTTTAGTCAGTGTCTGGAGGGCACATTTTGCTTTCTGTGAGGGGGAGACGGGGAGAAGGGGCCTTGCTGTGACTTGGATATGGTCTGTCCCCAAAGGTGGAAGCTGGGCAACGACTAGAAGTGTGGTTCCAGTTGTGGCAGTGGGTGGGTGGTAAACCCTCACCAGGTGAGGCCTGTGGAAGGTGATTAGGCTGCCAGGCACCACCCTCAAGAAGCAATCAGTGCTCTCGTGGGGTGGCTGGGGCCTCACAGGAACAAGTCAGGTCTGGCCAGACCAGGTTGTTGCAAAGAGAGGCCCTGCTGTACGCATCGCCCCTTCTACCCTCTGCTGGCTCCCTGTCTGCTTCTCCGCCATGTTGAGACCCAGCCAGAGGCTCTTGCCTGGATGCAGGTGCAATGCCATTTGGACCCTCCAGCCACCAGAATTGTGAGTCAAACAGACCTCTTTACTTTTTGTTGTTATTCTTGGGTATTTTCAGAATTTAAAAAAAATTGTCATAGAAATTGTATATATTTTATGGGTTACCAGGTGATGTTTTAGTACATGTCCACTGACAAAAATCCACAAATGTTCTAAATTTAATTACAAAGGGCTAGAGGATGAGAGGAGGAGAGACAAGGAAGAGGTGAATCAGTAACAAACCACAGGATGGAAAGAAGAGAAGGCTGGTTTATATCTCGATGTAAAGACCTTACGTTAAAACCTTAACACAAATCCCATGGCAGCTGACCACAGGGCCTTGGTCCCTATAAACTTTCCAGATTGTTACCCCAATGAATCCAGAAGCAATAATTACTTCTCCTTACTTCTTAGTCCACCTCCAGCCCAAGTACCCAGCCCCCCACCCCTTGGTGTCATCCTGCCCCTCTTACCTAGCTGATGAAGATTAGGGTGCTTTCCTTCCCCAATATTTACAAAAATGCTCTTGGTTCTGATCCCATGGACATTTTGCAACTGCGACCCAGCTCTGCTACTTGAAGCTAGGGGAACCCATCCCAAGACCTGGTCCTTTCCTTTTCTGGCTAGCATATTTGATGGCTCAATAAGCCCTTTAGTTTCAGAGAACACTGGGTCTCAAGAGTTTAACATTACATTGAATAATATTCAAGTGTGGCTAAATGTATCTCCCTCTTTAAACATTTGTCATTTATTTCTGGTGAAAACATTCAAAATTCCTTCTAGATTTTCAAAAAACACAGTGCGTTATCATTATCTGTAGTCTACCTACTGTGTAACAGCACCCTAGACCGTGTATCTCTGATCTATCTGGCACTTAGTCCTCATTGCCAAGCCTTGCCCATCCCTCCACTCCCTGCTCTCCTCAGCCTCTGGTAACCCCTACTCTGCTGTCCACTTCTAGGAGATCAGCTTTCTAAGCTTCCACATGTAAGTGAAATCGTGTGCCATGCTTATTTCACTTAGCATAATGCCCTGCGATTCCACCCATGTTTGTTGCAATGTCAGGATTTCGTGGCTGAATGGTGCTCCATGGTGTGTAGGTACTACATTTCCCTCGCTCATTCCTCAGTGGCAGACCCCTGGATTGATTCCATCTTGGCTGCTGTGAATAGTGCTGCCATAAACCTGGGAGGGCAGATGTCTCTGTAGCATTCTGACCCTGTTACCTTTGGATACACCTCCAGGAGTGTGATTGCTGGATCACCTGGTTCTATTTTTAATTTTTCAAGGGATTTCCATAGTGTTTTCCATAATGATTGCTTATTTACATTCCCACCAAAGTTGAAAGGGTTCTCTTCTCCCAAGTGGTAGGCATGCATCTCTTTCCGTGTCATGCTACTTAAAGTTGGGAGATGGTGACATAGACAACTCTTTCCTTTCTGCTTTCCTCAGGGTGCTCTTGTTGTGTTAAAACCAGGTACTGCAATCTCTCATCTGATTTCCTTAGCTCTTGTGAGGCAGTTTTGTGTGTGTATAACTGTTTCTGTGGGGAGATGACTGTTGGGGGGCCTTATTCTACAACTATCTTGCTCTCCTTCCCAAACCTCTGTATTTTATAAATTTTTCAGCTTCAAGTATTTTGTTGCAGAAATACAAAACAGATTAATATGGGTCCTCTGGGGCCAGACCACAGGAGGCTACCACAGGACCACTGTGCAATGTCCAGCATCCACCTCCCAGGTGGCCCTCTCCCAGGGCTTCTGGCAGTTCCAATGCACAGAACCTACGGGGCCTCTGACAAGTTTCTGAGGGAAGACAGAGCAGTGATATCCTCAGAAAAAAAGCGTGAAGAGTATTCTGCTTTAGAAACAGGGTTGAATACTGTTAGTATCCCCAACATGGCCTGGCAGCAGGAAGGTCATGCTGCCAAAGTTTGAAAAGTAGAATTGCAAGAGCAATTCTTTCCGAACTTTCTCACTGAACCTTCAGATGGGTCCCCAGGGCACTGTTTCCCACTATCCACTCAGGTCGCAAGCCCTTTACAGAGGCTACCTCCTTTCACTAGAGATTTCTGTGTGTGTGTGGGGGTGGGGTGGGGTTGGGGACAGGGGAATTAATTCCTGTTTCACTTCCCTCAGGGATGCAAAGTGTGAAATTCAGAGGGTCGTGCTCTCATTCACAGTGTCCTCATAGGGGGCTGACAGTACCAAGGAGGATCAGCCCAGCAGGCAAACACAACTTTTGTGGTTACAACCAGGTAGGCCTCACAGAACAAGTCCATGTAGTCACTGTGGGCAGGAGGTAGCCTATTAGGGAAAAGATATAATCCTCCCAGCACAGTCCCGTTCCTCCCCTGAAACAATAAGACACTCAGCAGGGCCAAGAGGTGAAGTTCTTGTTTATTGTTGCAGCAACTCTTATACAGACATTAGCGTTCAGTTAAATAAAGGAGATAGCACATTAAATACATCACAACCCCAAACCAGACGACTGAGGCCACGGTACAGAGATGGGGAGGGCGGGCCGGGACCAGTGACCAGACTGTCAAGAGGAAATACATTCAGTGGGTGTGCGGTGTCGACATTCCAGGCTCACGTGTAGATATATTTTATTTATATATTTATTTATATTTATATATAGAGATCATTGAGTTTTGTGTATACAAAGAACAATATTGTTACAAATACAATACTTCTCCCGACACTTTACAGTAAGCGCTATTGCACCCTCTTTACTGAACGGGAGTACAGGTTCATACTCTAGGTGCTGTGCTAAGTATGTACAAGAGATTTCATTCCCACACGGTCCTCACACACACACTGCCTTGATGGAGGGGGAAATAAAATCAGAGTCCAGTGCTTGAGTGGACTCCAGCCAGGGAAGGAGCAGACAGAGGTGAAACTAACCAACAAGTAGCTTTGTGAAGGTGCAAGTTGATACACGGCAGGAGGAGGCGGCCCTTGGTTGTAAACATTGGTATCGGCCACGCCACTGGGTGGAGAGACCCGGGAAGGGCTCTGTGGGTGGGTGGGTTTTCATCAGCGTGCGACTGGGAGCGTGGGGTGTGGACAGGGGGGTGCAAAGGGAGGAGGAGCAATGGGGGAGGTAGTAGGTTACTCTGGACTCCCTGAAGGCCGGTGTTGATGGGCAATGTTCAGAAAGCAAACCTGTGTACAGGAATGAGGTGCCCTGGGGATGTGCTCCCCCCCACCACTGAGTATGCTCTAGAGCAGGAGGAGGGTATCCCCTGGGAAGTGGGCTTCAGGCATTGTTTTTGGGAGTTTCTTCCTCTCATGACCCAAGGCTGATGGTGGCTCCCTGAAAAGTTCCCACTGAAGAAGGCAGAGGCGGGGTGGATTTTGGTGCATCCTGGGTAGACCAGGAGGGAGAGGTGAATCTGGGAGCCTGTCCCCAAAGCTGAATGACCAGCCTGTCCCAGTGGAGTGGTCAGAGTGGCTAGGGTGACTTTGTGCCTTGCAGTTTGGGGACAGGTTGCTCTGCACATACATCATCCCCGCTGTGGGGGGTACTGAGATATTTACATATGTCACTACACATACATGGGATATCAGAAGGGAAAGAGACCACCACCTCTTTTGGGACTTTCAGACACAGAGTGACTAACACTTGAGATCCCATTTCTGAGGTTAATCACATGTAGGCTGATGTTAGCAGAGGAAGAACACATTTCAGTGGGGGTGGGCCTATACCAAGCAACTTCCACTCCAGGTGTGAGGAACCACATTGATTAGCACAACAGAAAGTGATGCAGAAATAATCTTACTCTTATGCTAAAATACATGAGTTCTCTAGAAGAGCTTACAAAATTGGCTTTTCAGCACCTCTCGAAGTTTCCAAGGTTTTTGTGCAACAGGAATAGAAAGTATTTTCTCTTTCTCTCTCCTTAGGGTGAAGATACTTCAATGTAATTATTTAGGGGTTGGGCAGGGATGTGCTCCTGGAATTCCCATTCCTGGCCAATTGCAGGCAGACCTCTGTGGTCCTGTCTAGGAGCTTGGGCAGGTGTCTCCACTGGCCCTCCTGGGGACAGACTGGCATGAGCCCTTCCAGTGATTTTCCAGGGCTCCTGCTGCCTGAAATGCGGAAAATACTTCATGCCTGTTCTATCCACTGTCTTTTTTGGCAGAGGACAGATGGACTGATGACCCTTTAGTATTTAATTATAATATAAAACTCTCTGAAGTTTGGTTATTTCAGGAAAGGCAAACAGAATTTGGACTGGAGTTCCTGGTACTCACATTTATGGTGGGTTGACTGTGGGCTTGTCACTTGGTAGCATTCTGTTAAGCATCCTTTAAACAAGTCCAGGGTCCTGGATCATCCATTCTGGCTCCCATGACCCCACCCAGCCAGTACCCTGCAGCAGTGACAGCTCCTGCCTACAAAGGACATGTGGGCAGCTGGTGGCCTCCCTTCATTGGGGCTTTTTTTTATTATTATTACAGTAAAATAGAGACTCCAGCTGCTGACTCCTTTCAAACATTTGGATTTCCTGATTCTTAATTCAGAAAACTCAAAGTTCAAGGAGTCCAGGGAGTTGGACCACATCGCTCTCTGGCTGAAGTCTCTTACCTCCAAACTTGTTATGTTCACTTTTCTCCCTTAAATCCCTCTGTTCTCTAGATAAATACATCCTACCTAACATTTGCTCACTGAATTCCTATTTCCACAGACACAAACATAAACATCCCAGATGCAGAGAACAGGGGCTATATTAATATTATAAAATATATTAGTTTTTCTTCCCCTGTCTCTGCTGAGGTCATGAATGAAACGAAACGAAAACAAAAACAAAACCAAATCACACCCCACATGAAAGAATAAAAAAAGCTCTTTGGACCAAGAATAAGTGAAAACTGGCTCAGAATAATGTTACTAAAACATCCACACTGAATGAACTGAGACGGAATCCAGAAGTGTGGGGCACCTGATGGAGACACAACATTCCACACCAGCTGAGAGCTCCCTCAGACCCACCAGGCAGCAAGATATCACTAGAACACATTTGGGGATTCTTAGGTATAATTTGAGGTCATTATTGACCCCTTTATTTTGTAGTTTATGGGCTATTCTGGCCTTTCAGATATCATCTCCCACCTGGTGGTCCTGACAGACCAGGAGGTTGGTCTCGCCTAGGGTCCAGAAATATGACATCACCCTCTTCCAGGGCAGCAGAACATTTTTCCCAGCCTCACCCCGCTGTGTGTGTATAGGGGTGGGGGAGTCTAAGAAGACACTTTGAGTCAAGGTGGTATTGGGATGGCCAGGCCTCAGTCAGAGACAGCATCTCTCTCAAGACAAGGCTGATTGGACCCTGCATGCCTGACCCCCTGCCAGGGCCAGGAGTCTCCCAGAGAGGGGCTGTGGTTTTTCTGGGGGCTGTGTGCATCAGATTTTTAGCTTGCCTCCCTGATGGTGGGGAGCAGAGAGGGCAATATGCACGTGATATACTGTGAGTGTGTGTGTGTAGTATAAGGAGAGGCAGATAGCACCTGCCTGCATTATATACTGACCAGTGACCTCAGGGCAACTGGCAGAGCTTCAGCTGCCTGGGGAATTGCTACTCTCTCTGCAGTGCCATGGCAGCCTGTCCAAGGTTGTCACTTCCCCTTTTATCCTAACATGAGGAGGCCTGTATTAGACCACACATATATGGAGAAAGTAAAACTATCTATGAAAGAGGTTGCAGGTTGGCTCAGAAATCCTGGATGGAGATAACATACAGGGCCCCAACCTCAATGTGGGCAGTGCATATGTTTGACATGGGCTGGTCCCTATTACTACCACATCCCTGTCAAGAGATAGGAAGAGAGCAGAGACCAGCAGCTGAGTTTTAGGCACTGCTGAGGGAGCGTCTGCACTGCCCCTGGGAGTTCCTTCTAAGAGGTCTGTGCCTCTTGGAGTTGGATGATCCCTCTTGGGCAGTGACAGCCACCTTGGGACCTGAAGGCCCTACAGGATGGCCCTGGGCAGATCCCTAATGGATGCTGGCTGGTCTCCATCCTCAAGGGAGCACATACAAAACTTTCCTGATTTTAACGGGGAAAAAAAGCAAACTGGAGAGAGACAGAGAGCAAAGAGGTCCTTGCAGATTCTTCTCTTCCTGTGTAAGACCAAATGTTGGGCGCGAGAGGAAAATGTCTCAGCGGACACACGGATGCAGCACAGAAACACAACCACGATGAGGAGAGTCCTCCATGCAAGCCTCCGCGAGGGCCAGCCAGGCACGCTCAGATGTAAACGGGCTGCTCCTGGGCCGTCAGCAGTCTGTACATGGCAGCTGGCATCGTCTTCATGTGGATCTGAGGGCAGAAACGCATGTGAGCAGGGTGCGGGGGAGAGAAGAGGCCTGTCCCAGAGGGGGTTTCCAGGATACCCACCCCCATCAAGGACCTGACCCAGGGAGGCCCAGGAAGAACAGAGTTCACAGGCTTTCTAAAATGTTCAGGGGTGATGTGAAGTGAGCAAGGGAAACGAGGCAAGGCTTATTTTCCTAGTCCAATGAGAACCCTTCAAATGAAAGGAGAGTGACTTGGCTTTGTGGTTCCTGCCTCCTTTCCCTGGTTGGCAGTAAGTGAGCAACAGCCGATCAACTTTGGACCTGCAGCCAGGGCTTCAGGAGAGCCGTCGTGTGGGCAAGGCTTGACTCTAAGGGTTAGGTCTGCCAAGCACATCTGTAGGATGAATGGGACAAATGGAGAAAACCTGGGCAGCCATCAACAGGAGCTATACAGCTCTGAATGTTGAAGGAAGGTGAGTGGTGACTTGATTTCATGTCAAGGGGGAGTCCTGAGACAGCCTCTCTCTGATGGTGTGTTCAACTTTTGGTCTAGGGTGCTTCTGGTTATTGAGAGGAAGGGACATGAAGGGAGGCCCCTGGAAGGACTGTGGGGGCCAGGGCCAATGGGATGCAGGGGGTACCAGATGGCACCCTCAGCCCCTCCCCCAGCCTGAGCTGCCCTCCTACCTCCCCAACGGCATTGGAGAGGATGTGAACTATCTTCTCGTGGGGGGTGGCCACGACGCTCTGTCCGTTGATTTCAATGATCCGATGTCCCACGCGGACGCCTCCCCTCTCAGCTATTCCCCCTCGCATGAGGCTGCAGATCTACCAGAGCCAAACACCAGGTTACACCTTGTGGGCAGCACCATGTCTCAGATCTGTGTGGGGACAGAACACTCTCTCCCCTGGGACCCTCATCCCCTAGCAGGCACATCTCTGAGAAGCAGACATAGCTAGGCTGAGGACACTTAAATCTCTTACAATATTTTCACAAGAAATAGGTTCTGTAGGTCCACATGGCTACCTTGGTCATGCAGTTTGCTGGTTTCATGACAAGTTGAATCTAAGAGTTAAGTCTTCCAAGCACATTTGGTGGACTGATTGGGAAAAAGTGAATCCTCTGGGCCTGGGTGACAAGAGCTGCCTGGGCCTGTCACCTGGGTGCTAGTGTTTCAGATTGTCAGCCTGTGTAGCACAGGTTGGTAGTTCATAGTCACAAGGAGGCTCAAACATGTTTAAAGCTAGCAGCCTGTTTTCTAGGGTCACAACTGCATGAGCCAAGTGGCACTGGAACCTCACATTGTACTCCAAAGTATGGCGAGTTGTAGGGGAGAGGCACCTTTCTGCCTTCCCAGCCCTGCAACGTGTATTCAAACTCAGTGACAGTGCAGCCAGACATTGGTGGACGGAGATTCCTGGCTGCTGGCAAATGAGGTCTAGGGCTCCAGAGTGTCGCTGTTCCTCCTGTTCACACTAAGCAACCCATTACTAATATCTGAGCAATTTTTTTTTTTTTTTGGTGGTGCTGGGAAATTCAACCCAGGGTCTTGGACATGAGCTACATCCCCAGCCTCAACTTTTAACATTACTCAAGTATGAACAAAGCAAACAAGTATAAACAGAGAAAAAGATGACATCAGACCAAACCTCTAAGGAGGAACCCTGGTTCCTCTAACAGGCAGGCCGGGCTACTGAGGTGCAGAGACCACAGGAAACAGGGCTGGAAATTTCAACTGCAACTGGGAATTTCAAGGCTACTTCTAAACCTAACAACCTACTTGGAATGAAATTTTAATTACCAAAGGAATCTTAATTGAAAGTTAAGGGAACCGTGTAAAAAGAATGGGGTCCTTCTGTTGGGAAAGATAAAGAGAGGGCAGCTCCATCCAAAACCCATGAAGTCAAGGTTACAGATGGAGAACAGTTGCCACCACAGCCCGGAATTACCACGAATCCAGAACAAGGCACACCAGGACATGGAGGAGCATTATTGAGGGCAGTTTGGGACGAAGGAAAGGAAACAGCTAGTTGGCAATGGCTGAAAAACACTGCAAATGTACTTACTACCACTTAAATTGTTAGCTGTAAATTTTTGGTTATGCATATTTTACCACACATACACAAACACACACACACACACACACAGCATAAGGAAGTACTATTTGAGGCAGGCAGTCAAGTGATATAAATACTCAATTCCTAAAGCTAATTCAGGCTAACGTGGTGACTGGGCTAAGCACAGATCATTCCCATACAACAGCCCTGGGCAGGGGTCTCAACCTGGGCTGCACTCTGGACCCGTGGGGAGCTTGAAGTCTAGTGAGCAGCCTTCTCTGAGCAAGCCAGGAAGACAGCTGTAATCCCAGAGAGGAGGCAGCCCTTGGTGGGGACATCCCAGCTACCAGGACAGCGGCTGGAGGGCAACTCTGCAGGGTCACAGACTCGGCTTTGAGGGCCAAGTTCTATTCCAGAGCCTTTCTCTTCCCATGTAGAATGGCAATGGCACAGAATTCTCTGCTCAATAGGAATCTACCCAAAGAGGGAGCTGAGTGGGTCTTCATCTAGCTCTTTCCTTCCCTTATGGATGCTTTTGGGGAATGGACTAGCTGGGGAAAAAAACAAAAAACAAAACAAAACAAAACCAAAACGGAACATGGCTTTGGTTTTGTCAACATTTGGAAAAAGGTGTGGAGTGAGTTGTACTTACAATTCCGTTTTGGACACTGAAACCCAGCTGGTAGCGAAGGTCTGGTCTTCTGATTAATACCGTGGTCACTGGAGGACACCTCACAATATTCAGTTTGACTCGGGACTGATTCTTTAAGCCCTTAAACAAGAGTAGCGTACAGTGGAGACAGTGACCACTGAGGTAGGCAGAACAAATAAGAGCAAATAGCATCCAAGGCAGAAGCTGCTAGGCTCAGGCTAGATTCCTGTGATCCTCAGAACTGTGCTGTCTATGTCTGTGAGTACCTGCTCTGGTCCTGTCCCCTGGAGTCCTCATCACCCCAAGGGAGGAAACTGTAGGGTTCAAATGGAGATCTTTCAACCCAGGCTGAGATCAGAATCATGTGGGCAGAATCTTCATTTTGGGATATGGACTGTGTTCAGTGAAACTGATGGGAGTGTAACCATGAGGAAAAGAGTTACATGAGCTTTTTGGCTTGAAAGATGAGGGATGTATGCTCTGCCTGGTCAGGAGAGAGACAAGTGGGAAGTGGACTCCTAAACTCCAGCAGTGACTCCTAACAAAGGACGTCTCATTCACAGCAGGCTCACAGGGACTGCTTTCTCTCCTTTTCCCCAATCTCAGCTGTTGGAGATTTTTATGGTTTATGGATAATTCCACAGCAATCGGGGCTGCCATCAGTCTGCGTCTCCTGGGGAGGGCTGTAGGATGGGTGCTGATGGAGAGGAAAGGAGGAAAAAGACATGAAGATTGGGGTTTCACAGTCCTTAATCACACAGTACTTCCTCTGTTAGAATGGAGTGTGAAAGGATAGCTGGTCTTTAAGGAGGAAAATAGAACAGGTCCCAGTTTGTGTGGAGCTTTCTCCACCCCACTGTGGTCTAAGGTGAGCTCAGGCTAGACTCCGGTCACGTTCAGAGCTGAGACTGGAGCTCTCCCCTCTGGAGGAGCATCAGCTTTAGATCACCAGCACAGAGCCACATGTGCCTCCTTCAGACAGGCCCACCCATCCACCCACCCACCCACAGGGGGTGCAGGCAAATATATCCAACCCTAATATCTGTCCACCTTCCAGCTCTGCCCAGCCTATCTGCCTGCCTCACCAACTCCTGTTTACTCAAGGATGCATGGGAGTGGCCCAGAGCAGGGGCTTCCCAGCATGTTTTAAGTTACGTGCACAGAGAAAGTGATAATTTTTGCACTTTGGGGTAAAGAGGCAATGCCCTTGTGGTTGGAGGCCTGCAGTCCCCCACCCTCACCTCCCACAGCTTCCAGATGAGGCAGGGGAGACCTTAGCAGTGGGGTGGGAAGCTCCTGCTGCACCTGACCCCTATCTGGCAAGATCAGTGGATTAGGAAGCCACTCAAGGTCAGTCACAGTCCCTCTCCTCCAAAGGGCCAGGGCTAAAGGGGAGAAGCGGCTCCTAACAAGCAGTACTGGGGTGGTGGTGAGAACCTCTGCACTAGGGCAAGGGGAGGGATTCAGGGACAAGGTGGGCTTTACCCAAGTCCATGGTGCCCACTAGAGACAGTTCCCCATCAGTAACCAGGGGGCCAGGTGGTACCCTCTGAGGGTAAGGTGCAAAGAGCAGCCCAGGGAGAAGATGACATAATCCATGAAAGGGCTGCTGGAAGGGTGACTGTTTGCCTGGTATTCTGTAAATGGAAATATGCAAATTCCATGGCTGTGACTGAATGTCACTCCTTGCCTAGTCTGCAAACCTTTTTCTGTGGGAGGTCAGGACTCATATTTCACATTTTATAGATGGGAATAGAGACATGGATGAAACCTGACTACTCCAAGGGCTCCATGAGGTCAGGACTGGACCATGGACCCCTGCTCCGGCCTCTACCTACCTCACAAGCACCTGCCAGTGAGAAGGTGAAACTGGGGTTAAGACAGCTTCAGCCTGTGCACGATGGGTGGCAAGGTTGTGACTTGCTACTCCTATGCCAGAAGAGAGCCACACATTTTGTTTCTAAGTAATGATGATTTGCTCTAGGTCAGTGGGTTGTTGGGGGCTCTTTTGCCACTGGTCATCTGGCTCTCCACACCTGGCTGACAGAGGCATACCAGTGGATCTCTAGTCCCATGCCAATAGCATCAGTAACACTTGGCCATGTATTAGGAATAGAGATTTTGGGCTCAACTCCAGACCTACTGAGTCAGACTTTGCATTAACGAGTCTTCCAGGTGATGCCAATGTACACTTCATTTTGAGAACTGGTATGGATGACCATTGTAGGCACTGACCTCACCTCTGCCCAGGAGACTTAATTTTTTTAAGAGGTGATTAGACCCAAAGATGTCAATTTATGCTTCACAACTGAGGTCTATATGCTCCATCAGAGCAGGTACTAGCAAGGTTGGGGAAGGGTGGTTGTCTCTGTCATGTACAGCCTGGTCCCTGGGAAGCCATCTCCTGTGCACACCAGGTGGGAGTACCCCTGGGATCCTTCTGCAACAAACCCCAGTCCAGTGGTGAAACCAGCTAAACAACAGCAATACCAACCACCTGACACTGAGCAAAGGTTCTTGTCCAGAACTACCTGAGAGTTTCAGGAATTGCCTTATTTAATCTCCCTTTCTGCAGCTATGATTATCCCAATTTTATAGAGGAACTTGAGGCTCAGAGATACTGACTCACTGAAGTTCACACACAGGCAGCTTTAACCCCAGATCTGCTTTCAGAACCCAAAGCACTTTCTCCTACACATATAGAACTGGAGAGTGTCTTTCATGATTAAGCCTTGCTCAACCAAGTAGCCCAGGACAACAAAAGAAGAAAAAACCCTATGCCCTCAAATCTTTTATCCCAGTCTTGAATTAAGGCCTTATTTTTAGGTCACTTTCCTACATGGAGGGTTATTCTGGGCTTGTAGTCCTCATAGTCTTTCCCTGGCTTTCCTCTGCCTTTTTAGTGACTCTAAGATTCTTCTCTAAATGTATGAATGGGACTCAGTTTCCCCATCTTCAGCCTCAGTGTTCCCTCAGTGCTCTGCATTGCTGTATCAGGGAGACAGCCATGTGCCTTCCAATGACTGTCATTTAGCTGGTAGTGTTGCTGTACCATGTGACTTGGTGTTCAAATGCATGCTGCTGTCACCAAAGTCTCCTGGGGATTTTGGAACATCTCTAGGGAACTTTTCTGGTTAAGGAAATGGTATTTTCAAAGGGAAGCAATGGAATGAGCCAAGAGTGATTATCTCTGGGTGGAAGCCTTCAAAGGATCCGGGTCTTCTGCATGACAACACTCCCATTGTCTGCATCCACAGGGGCATGGAAGTTGCTCCAAGTGGATGGGTGGGTCTGGTGAGGAGGACTGTGCTTGTGTCAGAAGACCTTGGCTCCAGCTGTGCTTCTGCCACCAACAGTGAGATCTTGTGCACTATGCTCTACCTTTCTTCTGTCTCAGTTTCCTAATTTTCCCAACAAATGGTGAAGCTCACAGAAGGTTTTGGCCACTTTCAGTTTCTATGCTTCCACCCTTTTTCATGTGTGTTCTTCTAAATGTCTCAGGCTGCAACACCAAATCTCAATGCTTGTAATTTAAAACAATCTATTCCCTCACATTAAAATTAGGTTTCTTTTGCAGGAAGTGGGGCTAGGTATGGTGAAGGGCAGCTTACATGTCATTCATGCATGTATATATCTCACTGCCCACTGACTTAAAAAAATTATGGATCACTTTCTATGTGCCAAGAAATATGTTATGTTAGGTCCTGGAGATTGGGTGCAGCAAACCATCTCTGGGCCTCCTAGAGCTCAGGGAAGGGGCCGGACAAAAAAAAGAGAGGTAAGATGGTTAAGACAGGAGCCTACTTAAATCATAACCCTTCAAACTGCCTTAAATGTTTACACTGGGATTAACGGGTTAAATGTTTACCACTGGAATTATTTAGATGTTTGTGATACAGAAAACTACAGAACATACTGAAAAGCAAGACAGTGATCCTATTTTCTCAGTGTTACCTAAAAAAAAATTCACATTCTTCTGGTGAGTACTTTCCTTTTATGAGAATTGATTTAAGATGCCTGCTCAGTCCCTCAGTGAAAGAATTTCAAGATTGAGGAGAATGTGCTGCAAGATGAGGCTTGGAGAAATGGCAGTTTGAAATAACCAGACCATGCCTTTGCTCTGCTGTTCCTAATCAATGTTTCAAGTTGGGTCCCATTAACTTAGATTTCTGAGCTGCCATTTTATTGGAGGTGCCAATTAAATAAACGGTCATTTCATCCCCATGACAACAGTGGAACGGTGCAGTAAATTAAGAAATAGGGTGGGAGGGGATGGGCAGGGAGGAGGGGAGGAAAGAGAAGCCAGAATAGTTTCTATAGCAATAGGAAAGCAGAACGATGATGGTCCTGTAGAAGGAAAGGGAAACTGTTCTAGTTTTAAAAAGAACAAAAATCCAGAGGGCAATGGCATGAACAGAGGTCGACACTAGCCTGCTTCACCTACCAATAATTATGCTTCAGGAATGAATTCTAACAGAGAAATAAGAGCTAGGAAAACATATAATTTGATATCTGTAACTCACTCTAGAAATATGTTCTACACTCTGTCTCTGGGGGCAGAGGAGGTCAACATGCATTAAAGTGTCAAGATGCAGAACACATTGTTTTAAACTTCTCTTCCTCAAAGTGTGGTCTGAAGACTGGTGATGTCACCATCTCTGGGAGCTTGTGGAAAGGGCAGAGGGCAGAACCCTACTGGAGACCTGCCAAATCAAAACGTGCATTTTTAACCAGCTCGTTGTGAGATCCACATCAGTGTGAGAAGCAGTGGAGTTGCTGGCCAAAGTTGCTGCAAAGAGCACTGAGACATACTCAAACAGGATCACCAAGCCCTCAAGCCCAGATAGTGCCCTGCAGCGGCATGAAGGCGGGCGGGGGCAGTGTCTTCAGCTGTCCAGGTGCAGGCAAGAAGGGGGTGTGGTCTAGAGAATTGATAAAACAGTAATAAACCCACTTAAAGTCAGTCTATGAGGTACTGGCAATTCCAGCTGTTATCAGTGGTTACATTTCCTCCCAGCTAGGGGAGGCCACAGATGGGCTGTCTCATTTTTCCATTCAACATGGTTGTGTGTTCTGGGGCGCTGTACAAGCTCCGCGGAGTCTAACTGGGGCCCCCTGTCCAGTGCTTCTTTGCTGAGTACAGCCATGAGGCAGGGGTTTGCTCACTCTCCATCTCCAGCAGCTGTCCCTCTTTCATCATTGCATGCTCTTTTAATTTTCTGATTCCACGGAGACTCCACTTACAGACATTTCAATTCAGCTACTCAAACAAACCCTTCCCACTAGGAAGCTGTTTGGGCACCTATATTCACAGAAAGCTTCCCTTCCACCTTGCTGCGGGGATCTGTGTGACAGAAGCTGAGTCTTCATGTGGCAGCAGAGGTGCCAGGTCGCCCTCACAGGTCTCACAACCCCCTCATGTAGTCTGTGTCCTTCAGAGACTGGCAGGGAGGGTTGGGACTCCCTGGTTAGTTGGGGGACCAGGGCAAGTTGTCTGTGTCGTTGGGGTCTCGAATGAGTCATGTGAACCAGGTGCTAGCCATTGCCCTGGGGGCTGTCCTGAGAGGGCCTCTCAATCGGCCTGTTGCTGATTTCTCCTTATATTCTTAAGTGGAGAAAGAGAGCCAAAGAGCTCTCTGGGGTCCTTTCATAAGGGCAATGATCCCTTTCTCAAGGGTTCTACCCTTATGGTCTAGTCACTTCCTAAAGGTCACATGTCCTAGGGGCATCACATTGTTTAGGGCTTCAACAAATGCATTTTAGGGGACGTATTCAGTCGGAAACACCCCTTTCTTCTTGCCCCTCCTCAAACTTTCCAGACCCAAGGTAATTCTTTGCTATGGGATTGTCCTGTGCATTTTAGGGTGTTTGGCAGCATACCTGCCCTCTACCCACTGCGCCTGTAGCGCCTTCTCTCCGTGGTGACAGTCTCCAAGCTTCCTGGGGTGTGCAACATCATCTCTGGCTAAGGGTCTGGCCTTGGATCTAGCACCTGACCAAACTACTGGAAAGAGGCTATCCAGTGGCTAAATCGCCATGCTCTACCAATGACCACTACGTGGCCACCTTTCTGAGCCTCAGTTTTCTAACTTGTCTAGTGGGTGAAACCAAAGTACCTGCCCCACAGAAGGCAGCCGTGTGAGTTCAGTGAACTAATCCATGCACACTCTTAAGACAAAAATGGGCACATAACACCTGATCACTGTAGCCTTCCATCCTGTCACTTCCTGCCAGACCAACTCCCCAGGTGGGGATTTTGTCTGTGGTGTCTTTGGGCCTCAGAGTCCCTTGTGATTCTTGCACTTGCATACAAGGTGTTAAATAAGTAACTTATTCATGGGAAAGGGAGATGCCAATGTGGATTGATGCTGCCTCCCTAACCCTGGCCACCTGGTGCCTTCCCATGTTACCACAGCAACACCAGATCAGTCCTTGCAGGTCAGGCTCATGCCCCATCTCCTAGACTAATGCCAGCCCACTTTGGAAGCAGAGACTTCCAAAGGCCACTGTCCTCTTTTGCTGCCAACTTAGGTTTTACTCCCTCAAAGTGAACTTACATATTATTGTATAAAATTTTCCCTCCTCCAAATGCTGGCAAGTCTTTTATCTCTCTGTTGCTATTAGGACCACTGAAATTATCCTCCACATGCATATTGTCATCTAGTTTCTTCATTGCTCAGCTCAGCACCTAATAGAGGCCCAATTAAACATGTCTGAATATTCATGTTCAGAGAAGATTCTCTAATCTTAATCTTTAATGTATAGTCATGCGCCACATAATGATGTTTTAGTCCATCACAGACCCATATGTGATGACAGTCCCAAAAGATTATAAAGGAGCTGAAAAATTCCTGTTGCCTATGACATGGTGTCTGTCCTAAGATTGGAGCACAACTCATTCCTGAAGTGTTTGGTGATGCTGGTGTAAACACACCTATTCACGGCCAGTCATGTACAAGTACAGCACACGCTTATGTACAGTGATGATACCTGATAAGATAAATGACTATGTTACTGGTTCATGTATTTACTCTGCTACATTTTTTTTTTTTTTGGTACTGGGGATTGAGCCCAGGGGCACTCCACCACTGAGCCACATCCCCAGCCCTATTTTGTTTTTTATTTAGAGACAGGGTCTCACTGAGTTGCTTAGGTCCTCACTAAGTTGCTGAGGCTGGCTTTGAACTCACGATCTCCTGCCTCAGCTTCCCAAGTGTTCGGATTACAGGCATGCACCACCACGCCCGGCTATGCTACACTTTTGTCTTGAGAATACACTCCTACTTACTTAAAAAAACAAGGTTTACTGTAAAATAGTATGGCATGTGATGCCAACAGTGGCCTCACAGAGCTGGCGATTACCATGTCTCTGGTTTGCATCAAGAGGCCACATCTAGTGACTGACCTGGGTTTGTGTAAATATTCTATGATGTTTGCAAAATGACAAGATTACCTAATGATGCATTTTTCAGAACCTCCTGTGATTAAGGGACACATGACTACATATTAAGGAAGAGGCAGAATTTATTCATTCAAAGTAGAAGCACTGGGGCTGCAGTTGTGGCTTAGTGGTAGAGCACTTGCCTAGCATATGTGAGGCACTGGGTTTGATCCTCAGCACGACACAAAAATAAATAAATAAAATAAAGATATTGTATTATTCAGCCATAAAGAAGAATAACATTATGGCATCTGCAGGTAAATGGATGGAGTTGGAGAATACCATGCTAAGTCAGATAAGCTAATCCCAAAAAACCAAAGGCTGCATGATTTCTCTTATAAGTGGATGATGATACATAATGGGGCGGGGGTGGGAGGGAGGCAAGAATGGAGGAAGGATGGATTGTATAGAGGAAAATGAGGGGTGGAGAGGGGATGGGGGAAGGAAAAAGAATAAGACAACATTACCCTATGTACATGTATGATTATGCAAATGGTATGACTCTACTCCGTGTACAACCAGAGAAACAATAGTTGTACCCCATTTGTGTACAATGAATCAAAATAAAAAAGGAAAAAAAAAATAAAGGTATTGTGTCCATCTGCAACTAAAAAAAAATAGTAGAAGCACTGACCCGGGGTTTGATACACTCACCTGCACCCTCTACTCCCACCCACACCCTCTTAGATGAGGTGTTGCTTTTGTGTTTTGTTTTTATGCTCAGAAGGACTATTGTATGAATGCACTCATTCATCCCCTAAAGCTATGTTCTGGTTAATGGTACAGAACTATTTTGGGTCATGCTGTCTTGCAGGAGGAATATTTTTGTCATGCTAGCCATGCGATCAGTGAGTACCAGTGTTCAAAGACTACACACATGCCTGCTTCATTGTTAAGAAGAAAATCTAATTTCTTTCCCTTAAATATTCACATTTAATTTTCCTTTAAGTAGCTCTTCTTAGCTTTATGAAACAGTATCAGTTCAGGTTGAATGAGAAGTAATTATTTTCATGTATGAAGTGGACTCTGGACTATAAGTTTCCTCCTCATGGCAATTAGCCATCAGGATCTGGGAAAGACACTTGCCTGTGTCAGTGTCTTCAGATTTGAAGCATTTCTAGGGTATTTTTTTCTTTTTGTGGTAACAGGGGTTGAACCTGGGAACTTCATCTCCAGTCCTTTCTGGTTTTTTTTTTTTTTTTAAATTATGAGATAGTATCTTGCTAAGTTACCCAGGCTAGTCTTGAACTTATAATCCTCCCACTTCGGCCTGCCAAGTAGCTGGGATTATAGGCATGTGGTACCATGCCTGGTTTATCATTTCCATAATTTTTACAGGGATGGTAAATCATCTTAGGTACATTTGACTTCACTATAAGGGACTGTCTGGATTATTGAGCTGAGGCTGCTGAGGCTGAGTCTAGGCATACTGAGAGAGGGTTGTGATTGATTAGTGATGCCTGTAAAGGGTGTTAAGTGAGCCAAATATACTATCTCTGATCTAAAAATGACTTGTCAATGGGAGGTGCTTGTAAATACTAACTGAATGATGAGATGCCTCAGTACAAGTTCATGCCTTTTGTATTTGTGCCTTCCTTGGTGCCTGACACTTAGAATACATTTGTAAATGTTAATGACTGGATGACAGTCACACTTCATGTCATTTTGGGTTGGTAACAGAAATAGATTTTTCCCATGTCTGGGTACCTTAATAATGCTCTGGCAGGTGGAGAGAGGCAGGCCCACCAGGCTGGTGCCATTAATGGACATAATCTGGTCCCCGATGTTCAGCTTCCCTGACTTCTCCGCGGGGCCTCCATGCATCATGTTGGCTATGATCACGGTTGGTAGGATGGATCCCCAGCCAGACTCCACAATCACAACTCCAAGAATTTCTCCTTTCTGCTTCTCTATGAAAACCTGACAGGAGAAAAACACATAGAAATTCTGAATCAGCAACTGTGTGAGGTAGTGGTAGAAGTGAAAGCCACTCCCCACTTCTTGCCTAAAGACTGATGACTTCAGTCCACGTGAGCGCCTGTCTTCTCTGCAGCCCATCACATCCAGAGTCCATTAAGAAATGATTTCACACAAGCCAGTGCCCTTTTTTTGTAATGCATACCTGTTTCATATTAGCAGTTGGTCTCAGCACATAACCACAGGGCACCAGGTTGTTGTTCCCCTCCTGGGATTGGGAATTGAACCCAGAGGTGCTCTGCTACTGAGCTACATCCCGAGCCCTTTTTATTTTGAGATAGGGTCATGTTAAGTTGCCCAGGCTAAATTTGGAATCCTCCTGCCTCAGCCTCCTGAGTCGCTGGGAGGTGTGCACCTCCACGCCTGGCCTGTCCAGCATTTTTAAAAATGTCTCTAACTGGCAGGGGGAGGAAGCTTTGTCAGTAGGACCATTGATAGCCTGTTATGGCTTCCAGGAATGGCTTTTGAACTCCAAGCACAGGTTATCCCATTCCACAGTGTGTCATAAGTTCTCACCAACATTTAAGATTCCTGAGTTAAAAATAAATATTCAGAAACACTTCGCTGCAAGGAGAAGGTTAAGGAAAAAGAAAAAAAGTGATGCAGGAGTCATCACAGCGGCAGGCTTGGGAGTGCACACAGGAAGAGCACATCCTGGGTAGGCATACTGTTTTCCTGACCTCCCTGGCAGGCAGAGCAGGCAGGAGTTAGAGCTTCACACCTGCAGGACGGAAGGTTTCCAGAGATGCCGAGAGAGGGGAAGGTGCTTCTTGGAAGCAGCCTGCAGTGTGGTGTGTTTGTTAGGGCCTGGCAGGGTTTCCTCGCAGCTGGCACCCCCTCCACTGCTGCTGAAGCTCACAGTTGACTCCTTCCCTGGGAACTGCCCTTGGCCAAATGGGAGTCATTCCATTTCCCATTATGGGCTGAACTTTTTCCCACTGCCCAAATTCCTGTGTTGCAGTCTAATCCCCAGAATCCCCAGGGCCTCAAAATAGAGGCAGGGAATCTACAGCAGGAATGGGGGTAAAGGGCGGTGATTGGGATGGGCTCCAATCCAGTATGATTGGTGTCCTTTTAAGAGGAAATTTGGACCCAGACTGTGTAGGGAAGATGACGTGAAGGCACAGGAAGGAGATGGCCATTTATAAACCATGGGGAGAGACCAGGGAGAGACCCTTCTCTTATGGCCCGCAGAAGGAACCAACCCTCCCAACTCAATCTTGCACTTTCAGTCTCCAGACCTAAGAGATGACACATGTCCTTTGCAGAAGCCACCCAGTTTGTGGGACTTTGCTACAGAAGCCTTAACAAACTGTTAAATCCCTTGCTCAACCTTGGCCAAAGAGCAACACAGGTCCCTTGCTCCAAGGTGGGACAAGTCTGTCTTGTATTCTGTGCCTCAGAGCTTCCCTTTGATTGCGAAGCAGCTCATGTCAGTGAGACCACACTCTTCCTAGTGCCCTACACCCTGCTCCCACGTTCTGCTCTTCTGAGTGGAGGTTCCCAATAAACCTGATGGAATAAGAATCCTCACCTCAGGCTCTGCTTCTGGGGAGACTGAGTTGAGACTCCTCATAAATTGGTGGATCAGAAGGTCACTTTCTCATTAAGGCTGCTTATCATCTATGGGATAAAGTCATCTGGACTTGCAAGGCCTCCAGTCTGCCTGGACCTCTCTTCCTGGGTCTACCCTCAGATCAAGCCAAGCCCCCTCCTTCCTGATCCCTAGACATCTGCAGCTTCCTGACCTTTCATCTTCCTTACTGTTACTTCAGTTCTCCATTTGCTCCTACATGTTCCAAATAACCTCCAGAGCAGCTCTGATGGTTCTGTCTGCTTCTAGTTACTTCTGGGGAGCTTAGTCTGAAGCAGAGGGGTGCACAACATCTGTCAGCTGAACCTGCAATCTTTCTTTTCTGCCAAATGCAGTGGGCTTTGACCCATGCTTGAAGGAGCACCATAACTGACCTTTTTCTGGTGTCCTTTCCTAGACTCTCAGATTTATCAGGGTAGAGTACAGGACCTATTTGCCTCTAGAATCCACTAAAACTTGGCTTTGGATTCCTGGGAGCAGAGGATATACTGCTTTACCTGTTCACAACAGCATTTAGTAACAGGGCCCTTTGGAGTGGAACTGGAGAGGACGTGAGCCCCTTCACAATGTCCTGCCAAACCCACTTTCTGCTGTCTTCAGTTACACAGCAGGGCTGCCCCACTCTCCCTGTGGTTCCCCACCCAGCTGGCCCAGTCTGGGGAACAGTCTCAGGAAAGTACCTACATCTTTGCAGTTTTCTGACTTGGAGAAGTGGATCAGGTCGTCGTTGTACATGTCCTGGGTGTTGAGCAGGTCACTGTACTCCTTCTGGCTGAGGTCTTCGGGGTTAATCCCGTTGGCCCTGAGGAATTCCTGGTATGCCACACTGAATGCCTGCCCTATGGACTGTGCGATCAGCTGGGCCTAGAGTAGCAGCCAGAGGGGAAGATGGCGGTCAATGGGCAGTGCTGTGGGTGGATGCCTGGTATACCCGTCCCCCCTGGATTAGGGTCCTCCTGGACTTTGAGGGGGTCCAAGATATCAGGTAGGCCAGCAGTTTTACAAAGGAGTACCAATGCTTATCAGGGGATGAGTTCAAAATTGTTGGGACATTTCTGATTATGACAATGGTCATAAATAAGGGAGCTACTGGCATTCAGTGGACAGGAGTCAGAGATGCTGAATATCTTGCCATACAAGAGACAGTCCCACACAATAACAGGCTGTTTTACATCCTGTACAGTTTTCAAATATCCCACAGGACATTCATGTATGTGTAACACCTGTTTCTGATCATCTGTGTCCAGGACTCAGGATATAAGAACTCTAGCTTATAAGCCCAAAGACCTTCATGGTGTAGCTAGGACATACACTGAATGTTTCAAGAATAATATTGTGTAAGTGGAAGGAAGATGGTTGTTTTGTCCAAGAGTTTAGCAGGAGTAGCTCCATGATTTTGGAAAATCACACACATCACTGGTATGTGTGGTATCTGAGCTGCCAATAAATCACATCCCTATTGGCCTGCACCTTTACTGGGGCACATGGTGGTTCTGCCTGAGTTTATATACACATATTCTTATTTAGACTTCAATTCAAAATGTCAAGTAGAAAGCGTTTACAACATCACACTGAATACTGTGTTCTCTTACTTATAAATCAAGAAGGTGTGAACAGCTGAGTACTTCACTACGCCTTTTGGAATAGCTTGGCCCAAGCATTTATGTATTGTGCTATGATTTTTATCTTAGCTTGCTTTCCTTTTATTTCTCCTTTCTACTACATTTATGGCCATATATTGATCATTTTGTGAAAATGTTTTCAAAAAGTATGTTCCATCCAACAGTCAAGAACTCTGATCTGGTCCAACCTTATATTTTCTAGGTGAGAAGATTGAGGACCAGTGACACAAAGGTCAGAAAACTCACAGGAGGGGGACTTGGCTTCCATTGTCTTTCCTCCTGCACTGGACTTTGATAACTTTCCCCTGCATCAATTAAGCAACATTATTAGCTGGGATGGATAAGTGCGATGGAGCACTCCTAACATGTCTGTGTTGTGCATTAGGACCATCATGGGAATCCTAACATCAGTCTGCGTGTTAGTGTGACTGGTCCACAGTTCCTCAAATTCTTGAGGCTATTTTGGAATTCAGAAATTGTCAGACTTTAGAAAGACAACAGGGTACATATACTGAATATGGGCCCAGGGAAGTGTCCTACAAATGAACACAGCAACGTTTCTGCAGCAAAAGGTTTAAGACACATGGTAAACTGCACAAATCCCATAAATTGTCTTATGGAGGTCCAGGTTGGGTTTATCAGTCGATTGACTGTAAAAATCCCTTGTGTTTCAGAGGAGTCTTCAGACTTTGGAATTGTGAATCTGTGTTATTGCTCACATTGAACAGATCAGGAAACAAGTTGAGAGATTGTTGCACCCTCTCTGAGAAGGGGGTGTCACTGGGGTCTGATCCAGAGTCCACCTTCCAACCACCATATGCAGCAGCCTCTCTGTGAAACTCTAGTGGGCAGAAAAACATTTTCAAAATGTACAGTCCTAACCTTTCTTCCTCCTTTCCTGTACCATCTCTAATTATTGGTAAAAATGGCTAATTAAAGTGATAACAGAACCTTCTATGAATTGCCAAAGGAAAAGAAATGCTTAATTTTTTTTAACTCAGAGAATCTGGTGACTTTGCATGCCAAAACTCACCAAGAACCAGCATCTCCAACCTTCAATTAAAACTGGAAGGGGCTGAGGAATTGCTTTGGGCATCAAGAGGCGTGTGTAGATGAATTGAAAAAATACATATATGCCTGGGAATACTACCTGTGGACTTGCTGATCATCATTAATGTATGCACCTACCGGCATCTATGGACCTCTTGCCATATGCCTGGCATCAGCCAGTAAATGCACTACCTGAGTCACACAGTGACCCAGCAAGGAAGGCACTGCCATTCTACACAAGAGGAATCTGAGGCTTAGCAGTGCCCAGCTTGTATTTGGAATCAGGATTCAAACCCAGCCCTGCTTGGTCCGCATTGGCTATAGTGGAAGCGAAAGGTGTGAGAGTCTCAGGTCCATGGCTATCCTGGTTCTTGCTCCTCTGTTCTATTTTCCCCTGATGAACCCCCAAAAATCCTAAGGAAAAGAAACCCCTCCTGATGCACTCCAGGCCAGATGGTGGCAGCTGAGTTCCCTTCAGGAATCCTCAAACCTGGTGAGCAGAGCTCTCTCCACTACTTCACTCTTCTGCAAAAATACAAGAGACTTAAGATCTTAAAATTTCACTCACAAACTTTCTGACAATCTCCTGAAACCCAGTTTATCCCAGTTTGCATGCCTGGCCTCAGTTTTAAAGAGTTGTAGGGAGAGGACTTGCAAGCTCCCTGCCTTCTCAGCCAGCCTGTTTGGGGGCTGCTTTCTAGACACCAGACCAGTAGAGGATGGTGACAATAAGTGTCAGTGTCTCCCTGCTGTGTTGTAGCCTTGACAGCTCTGGATCCCCAAAGAAAAGTAGGATTGCTGAGGCTCCTAAATTCTTGGAGGAAGGCATTACTGCAGAGAGGTGAACACTCTGCTGGAGAAAAATGGGCAATTTTCTCTTGGGTAGATCAGGGCTCTCTGCACCATACTAGAAACAGAGCTTATTTTTCTATGGCACGGGGAAAAAGGAATAGTCCAGGGTGCTGACATGGCCCTCCAGAGTGGGCCATGCAGTTCAAAATCATCATGGGTCTGTGGTCCTGACCTGGAGGGCAGCTTCCAGGGCCTGTGAAGGCCCAGGGAAGGTGGGTGCCTGGGGGCAGCCCAGGCACTAATACCCTTTGAAGCCTGGTGGCTTCACCAGCTATTCTAGGGACAACCTGAAGAAGGCCAAATGAAAGAATGACCTTTTTTTGTAAACTGTCTCTGTTGACCTTATCACCTGGAGATGTGAGGACTAGAGACCACCAGTTCTGGTAGGAGAAGGGGCTGTGATCCTAGGGACTGGGGTCGGGTGGATGGTGCTACTACCCTTTGGCAGGAAGAAGCAAGGATGTGAACTTTCCTGTAGCCCAGAGGATAGCTGTCAACAACATAGTTGCCCTCTCCAAATTCCCTAAAACTCAGGTGGGTTCTGTTTGCACCCCTGCAGTTGAAGTCTGATGGAACTATTCCCCCTCTTCCTCTTTCAAGTTCTCCAGCCATATGGTCTCCTTTCCTTTCTCAACCAAATCTAGCAGACCCCTGCCTCAGGGACTTTGCCCTTGCTCTTTCCTCATTCTCACTCTATTTAGGTCTTTGCTCAAATGTCACCCTCTTAAGAGAGGACTTTGCTCATCACCCTACTTAAAACAGCCCCATCCCTGTAATCCTTGACCCTGACCCTATTTTATTTTCCCATAAAGCATTCCCAATTTGTGTGTGTGTGTGTGTGTGTGTGTGTGTGTGTGTGTGTGGTATAGGGATTGAACTCAGGGGCTTTTTCCACTGAGCTACTTCCCAGCACTTTTTAATTCTGAGTGGCTAATTTTGAGTTGCTAAGGCTCATTAAGTTGCTAGGGCTGGCCTCAAACTTGTGATTCTTCTGCATCAGCTTTCTGGGCACTGGGATTACAGGTGTGTGCCACTATGCCTGGTCCCACTATAGTTTTATACTAAGTATATTTACCTATTTATTTTCTGTCTCCTTTCAACCCACATTATGAGTAACTTGTGTATATTTTATTCAGCCCTATAACCCTAGCTCTAGTGCAGTGACTGATGCTTAGCAGGTGCTTAATAAATATCTGTTTAACATATGAGTTAGACTGATTCAGTTCTGAGAAATCAAGAGAATCTGGCCACCCAGTTGTTTTTCAGGTCACCAAGAGGGAGCTCAAGGGAAACCACCCTTACGTCTTCAGATTCAAAGACATGGCAGATCATCTTGTACTGTCTTTTCCCATCCTGTGATGGGTGGGAGGCCTCGACATTCTCTTGGGAGTTGGAGCGGGGCATCCTCCGGCGGGCCATCAGCACAACAATGTTCCCAATGTCTGCGATGTAGGAAATGGTCCTCAGAGGGTGGTCCATCATTGTCTCCTGGAGGCAAGAGGGCACAGTCCATAAGTCTAAAGACCCATGAGAGAGTCTGCCACTGGGGTGGACTCCAGGGCTCACAGCAAAGACCTTGCTGGCAGATTTACAGACACTCCCTGAGGCCTGAGGGTATTTCCCTTGATCAACCCAGGGAAAGAAATGCTTTCTGGCAGGTGGAAAGAAATAAGAAATTTTAAATATTTATAATCAATAGATTCTGGTGGTGAAATAAAAAAGAATGACAAAATCTCAATGACATAGTTTTTCATGCGCAATTTTAGACCAAACTTCTTAAAAGGCTTATCTGTCTACATTAATGAATCCTCTGCAGAGAACTCATTAGAATGATAAACAACATCCATGTTTTAATTTTTCTTTTGAGCTTAAGACAATCATGGCCCCACCCAGCTGTAGGCACTAGCAGGGTGTATGGAGCCCAGCAGGTGGCAACAGCCATGCCCTAGACACAGGAAAAGACTCTGCCTTATGTGCTTCTGGGTTTCACCCCAGGAAAGGTGGGAGCCAGCTGGTACCTGTGTGTCAGCATTCAGTACTTTGATTCTCTGGGTAGAAATGAAGAGGTCCACCTCGGTCATTGGCTGAGATTCGCCTTCAGGCGCCTGAAAAGAAAAATGCACCAAGACAAAGTTTTACCATGGGGTCCTGACTCAGATGAATGGGGCAAGGTTAGCTTACACACAGAGGCACCAAGACACAGTCACCAGAACAGCAACGCAGACTCTGGGGTTTAATTGCCAAAGCTGAAGGTACCACACAGAGGATGGACACATGGACGAGTGTTAGCATCTTTAGGTGCTGGGGGAAAATGTCAAATCCCCTCTGCAGTAGATTTGACTCTGAGTAATGATGGCAAGTGGCCCATTCTGCAAGGGTTTTGGAGAGTGAAGGATAAGGGCAGGATAAGAGCAACTAACTCATACCCAAGGACCTTGGAGAAGTCACTTAGAGTTCGTCCCTGCTTGAACTGATAGAGTAGAATGTTTAGAGCAGGTACAAATGAAGCCATCTGGATGCAGTTCTGGTAAGAGGGTCTTCATGTTCACACACCACCCAGCCAACACAGATTCAGCTGCCCACTCCTGAAGCCAACCCAGGAAGAAAGAGCCCCAAGATCTCAATGTCCCAGGAGTAGTTCATAAGCACCTAGAAGCTCCACAATCAAAAAGCGCAGTCTGGTTCATTTAAGGTTGAACTCTGCACATGTGTGGTTATTAGCGAGTTTTCTTTTTTGCATCCAGCAATCTGACAAGTTCCCAAATCAAACATAACTGTAATCGCACAGGCCCAAGTCCCTGCCACATTACTGCTCCTGAATGGTTGGAACTTCCACACTAGTATAGGATTCATTTAGTGTCTCCAATCTGTTCCCTGTTCTTCCTCTGAAGTGAAATGACTAATGAGCAACAGAAAACAGCCACTGTAGGCAACTGAGTTTTGAGAAATGCTGGCTTATGGGGCGGTTTGAAAAGAAATTTGAACGAAAACTTGCTGGATGCAGAAAACAAAAACACGAAATAATAAAAAGGCAAAACATAAACAAATGAAAAGAACAGGCATAACACCAAGGCGATGGAGTTGTTTGTACTGCACCTTCTTCCTGCTTTTGGCTAATTTCTGGGCCATCTGCTTAGCATGGAACAAACAGAGACAGGAGAATAGTTAGAATTTGCAGAGACTCAGTCAAAAAGGGAAGTGACAAAACTAACACTGATTTGTGGTATGAAGCACTTTTGTGGGAGGAGGACTAGCTTTAAAATATCCCCCTCTACAGAAAATTGATTTCCTAATTTAGAACTTGGTAGATGGTGGGAGAAGTGGGATGGAGGAAATTTATTAAGGTGCTGCTTATGCCTAAATGCAATGAATATTTTCAAAGAATCCATTTTTGTCCTCTTGATTTTCTTTATTGTGTACCTGTTTTTCTGTTTTATGGATTTCAGCCTGGATATTTATTTTCATCTACTTTCTTTGGGTTTAATTTGCTAATTTCTCTCCTCAGTTTCTTGAGATAAAAAGTTAAATTATGATTCCTCAGACTTTTTCTTATATATAAAGCTATGAATTTCCCTCTATGTGTTCTTTGGCTGTCTCCCACAAATTTTGGTAGGTTGCAGTTTAACTACTGTTCCATTAAAACATTATCTAATTTCAACTGTGATTTCTTCTTTGAACCTTGAATTACTTAGAATTGTGCTCCTAATTTCAATACATTTGGGGTTTAGTGATTATTTTTGTATTTCTGAATTAATTATACTGTGGTTAGAGAACATACTGCATAAGAATTCAGTCTTTTGAAATTTACCAAGTCTTAGCTGTTTTAACCCAGCACATGATTGACTTTGGCGAATGTGTCATGTGGACTTCAAAATATGGCATTCTATAGTTGCTGGTTAAGATGATCTTTTAAACCTTCTAAGTATTTGTTGAATATTTTTTTGTCCTCTTATTCTACCACTTTACTGAGAAGAAAGGTGTGTTAAAATCTCCAGCTGTTACTGTGGGTTTGTCTATGTATCCTTTTGGTTCTGTCAATCTTTGCCTTATCTATTTTGTAGCTATGTTATAAGGTACATGTATATTTAGAGTGGTATAGCTTCCTATTGAATTGATTCTTTTTTTTTTATTGGTTGTCAATAGACTTTATTTATATGTGGTGCTGAGAATCAAACTCGGTGCTTCACACATGCTAGGCAAGTGCTCTACCACTGAGCCATAACCCCAGCCCTTGAATTGATTCTTTCACTTTTCTCCTTTATTTCTAAATACTTCTCCCTTCAATTTGTGTAATATTAATTTATGGCCAGCTAAAAATGGACGTAATATTTCCCATTTTGCCCATAATTAAAAGATAACATGGCTGATAAAACTGGGGTTAGACCGTCTAAAACCACATCCTGGTTCTGCCACCTACTAGTTCTATGACTTTGAGCAAGACACTGTCACTGTGCCTCAGTTTATTCATCTGTGAAGTGGAGATAAAACAGTATCTATGTCATGGGTTTTTTTTTTTTTTTTGAGGGTAGAATGAGTATTTGCAAAGCTCTTTGAAGGGTGCACTAAGTACTTTGTATCTACGGCAGATGACAATAACTGACCTATGCCAGGATGCAGTTTCTTGGCTCCTAGCAAGGCTTGATATATACACAGATCTCGTACAAATAATGGTGACTTAATGACCAAACTGTGAATGCTCGTTTGGTAATGGGGTGGGGTGGAGGAAAAGCTGAGCTCTCAGACTCCTTGGTACTCACCTGGCGGAAGAGCTCTTCTGCTCAGCTGTACATCTGTTCCACTAATGACTAGAGTGTGTTGCCTGTACTAACTCATTGTAGAGAGACTGGATGAGTCAGCCATCCAAACACCAGTTACTGTCTGGTGCATTCGGGAAACTAGGAAAATCCCACTCCCACTCAGCCGCCCCATAGCTCTTTCTAGCATTCATGGTGAACTGTCTGCTCTGGAAGACTCTGAAGGCAGCAACTACACATGTTATCCTAACTGCTGGGCATTAGGATAGTAATATTTCTACATCTGAAAACTGGCCCTAAATTGATGGTACTTCATGTCACATAGATTCCAGTGTGGAATTTGAGATTCCTGCATGGAATGTTCTGACCTGTTTGAGTTGTAATCTGCTGTGGGATCCAAACATTTTATTCTCTGCCATCTTTCCTGAAATGATATGGCAATAATATAGGAATTTCTATTGCTTTTGATGCCAGAGATCTAATAACAGTTGGTCAAAATTCTCCATCTTGGGGGCTGGAGCTATAGCTCCATGGCAGAGTGCTTGCCTAGCATGTAAGGCACTGGGTTCAATCCTTAGCACCACATATAAATAAAGAGAATAGAGGCATGCTATCTATAACTGCAAAAAAAAAAAAAAGTAAAAAAATTTCTCCATCTTCAGAGAGCTGTGCCTTGAAAGACCACTTTCAAAGGAAAATGGATCACCACCAATGGAAAACCCAAATTGTTTCTTTCCTGGAACTAGTGATGAGGAAGAAGATCAAAACCTGAGTTTCATGAAGTTTTCAGAAATGATTTTTTACGAAGTTAAAAATATTTTATGCACTTAGATATCCTAAGTCACTGATTACTCTAAGTGCCCTGAAATAAATTATAATAAAAAATCAGCTATAACATTGAAAAAAAATGGAATCAGAGCCAGAATGAGAAATTAGAATATCAGAAAGAGATTCAGGAGAAATACTAAGCCAGCACGCATTATGAAGCCAACAGTGTCAACATCCATTTTAATCCTTGTGTTTTATGGCTCATGAGCCAGTGGCAGGTAGCCCAAAAAAGTGACTGTGGGGCCATCCACCCACTCCATGTACAGTGTGCACCAAGACTGTTCACGCACTTTAGGTTAGCCACATCCGGGTCCTCCCTGCTGTCCTCTTTTCTTTCTCTAGCCATAATTTACTGAGGACTTACTACGTGCCAGCATCCTTCTAAGCATTTCCTGTATTAAAGCTTACAACCATCCTGTGAGGAAGGTGCTACGTATCCTCATTTTTCAGAAGAGGAAAACAAGGCACAGAGAGGCTAATTAATTGGCCCAACATCACATAACTGTGCTGTGAAGTGGCAGAACAGATTCAAAGCCAGGCAGTCTCACGTTGCACTCTAAACCACCAGCTGTGCAGCCTGGGCAAGCTTCTCTTCTGTGAACTTCTCAGCTTGCCTGCAACATGGAGCTAATAACACCAACCTGTCGGGACTCCCCACCCGCTCCACGAGATAATGTATCTGAAGGGCCTGATGGAAGGGCCTCTTTACTGATCACAGCCCTCTTCAAGCAATATGGAAAATGACATGGCTCAGACAAAGCTACAATGATCGAAAATTTAATTCTACAATGAAGTCATAAGCTTTGACATTTCGAGGAAATCATAAAAGAATGAGAAAATCTGATTTCTGGGACAGGCTGGTAAAGACAGACAGGAGAATAATGAATGTTCCTTACAAAAAGTACACAGGCCACAAAATGTGTCAACACCACTTGTGATCTAGTTCCATGAGCTTCACAGATACAGCAAGAATGGAGATGTGGACACCACACTGGACAGGCACCTGTCTCTCTGACTCAGGGGGCACTCAGCAGGCCACCCTCTCTTCCTGCTGAAGAGGAGAGACTGAAGTGGGATGAGGGTGGGAGGCAGAGAGGGAGTAGAGAGAAAGGACAGGTGAGCTGGCTGTATGGGTTTCAAGTATGGTACTCTCTAGACAGTGCCAGCTGTCCTCGCTGTGTGGGGAGAGGTGTGAATCTACCCTGGGCCCCCTGAGAGACAGGATGTAGGGCACGGTTCTCTCCAGAGGTTTCTCCAAAACATCTGGCAGATAGCACAAGAAAACATTAGCAGGTGACAGATACACTGAAGATGTACTCAATGCCCAAATAATTATGGGAACTGCTGGTTAAACAAAGTGAACAAAATCTTGGTGCAGAACCATTTTTGAAAAAATGGGGTTCAGCATGGTATTTTCATAAATGCAAACAGCATGCACTGATCACAGCCCACCACTTTTCTTCCATCCTCCCCCTTCCCAGTCTCCAGTAATCACTATTCTACTTTCAAGTGACACTTTTCATTTTAAGCTTTCACATGTGAGAGAGAACATGTGGTATTTGCCTTTCTGTGTCTGGCTTATTTCACTTAACATTATATCCTGTGATTCTACCCATTTTGCTGTAAATGACATAATTTCATTCTTTAAGGCTGAATAATACTCCCTTTTTTGTGTGTGTATACACACACATACACCATATTTTCTTTATTAATTCATGTGTTGATGGCACCGAGGCTGATTCCATATCTTAGCTAATATGAATTATGCCACAAAAAACATGGGTGTGTAGGTATCTCTTTGGTGTGCTGAATTCATTTCCTTTGAATTCACACCTAGGAGTGGAATTGCTAGATCCTATGGTAGATCTAATTTTAGCTTTTTAAGGACCATCCATACTATTCTCTGTAATGGCTATACTGATTTTGCTAATTTACATTCCCACCAACAATGTATAAGGGTTACTTTCTTCCCCCCATATCCTTGCCAGCATTTTGTTTTCGTTTTTGATAATAGCCCTTCTAACTGGGGTGAGATGGAATCCCATTGTAGTTTTGATTTGTATTTCCCTGATGACTAATGATACTGTGATACTGAGCATGTTTTCTTGTATTTGTTGACTGCTTGTATTTCTTCTGAGAAGCGTCTATTTAGATCATTTGCACTCTCTCTCTCTCTCTCTCTCTCTCTCTCTCTCTCTCTCTCGGGTGGGAGAGAGAGAGAGAATGAATGAATTTGTTACTATATTTCTCAGGCTGGCCTCTTACTCCTGGGCTCAAGTCATCCTCCTCCCTCAGCCTCCTGAGTAGCTGGGATTAAAAGTGCAGGCCATGGTGCCTGCCCACTCATTTTAAAAACTGCATTACTTGTCTTTTTATTACTGTTTTGAGTTATTTATATATTATGGATATTAACTCTGTCAGATGAATAGTTGGGAAATATTTTCTTACATCCTGTACGTAGTCTCTTCCTTCTGTTGTTTCCATGGCTGTGTAGAAGATTTTTAGTTTGATATAATCCCACTTGTCAATTTTTGCTTCCTAACTTTTGGGGTTCTACTCCAGAAAAAACACTGCCTTTATCAATGTCTGGAAATGTTTCTCCTATATTTTCTTCTAGTAGCTTCAGAGTTTTGGGTCTGACATCAAGGTCTTTAATACATCCTGAGTCAGTTTTCACATAGGGTGAGAGATGTGGGTCAAGCTTCAGTCTTCTGCATGTGGATATTCAGTTTTCCCAGCACTATTTATTGAAGAGGCTATTCTTTCTCCAATGTATGTTTTTGGTTCCTTGGTAAAAAATCATTTGGCTGTAGATATGTGGGTTTATTTCTAGGATCCTGATTCTGTCCCATTGATTACGTGCTGTTTGTATGCCAATGCCATGCTGCTTGGTTGCTGTGGCTCTGTAGTGTAGTTCAGATCAGGTAATGTGATACCTCCTGTTTTTATTATTTTGCTCAGAAATGTTTTGAACATTCAGGGTCTTTTGAGTGTCCATGTGAATTTCAGGATTATTTTTTTCTAGTTCTGGGAAGAATTTCATTAGTATTTTGATAGGCATTGCACTGAATCTTGTAGATTGCTTTGGGTGGTATGGGCATTTTAGCAATATTTTTCCAATCCAAGAACATGGGAAGCATCTTCTGTAAGGCTGATCTGGTGGTCATGAATTTCCCTCAATGTTTGCTTATCTTGGAAGGTCTTTATTTACTTTTAATTTCTGAAGGATATCTTTTCTGGGTATAGTAACCTTGGTTGTCAGTTATTTTGTTTAAGGATATGGAATATATCATTCTATTCCTCCTGGCCTACAGGGTTTCTGTTAGTCTAATGGGGTAGCCCTTAAAAGTGACTTTCCACTTCTAAGAGATTTTTAAATTCTTTGTCTCATACTTTTGGCAGTTTCGCTATAATACGCTGTGAAGATCTTTTCAGATCATATCTACTTGAGGTTCTATAATTATCCCGTATCTGAATATCCATGTCTTTCCTAAGATTAGGGAAGTTTTCTGTTATTAACTTATTGAATAGGTAACCCTTATCTCCTCATCTTAGATCTGGATGTTTAATGGTTTTCCAAAGATCTTGAATGTTATCTTCCTTCTTATTTCCTTTTTTTTTTTTTTGTCTGATTGAGACATTTCAAAAGACCTCTCTTCAAATTCAGACATTCTTTCTTCTGCTTAAACTAGTCTACTGTTGAAGTTTCAACTGAGTCTTTTAATTGACTTATTGAGCTCTTCACTACCAAGACCTGCTTGGTGGTTCTCCAAAATCTTGTCTCTGCTGAATTTGTCATTCAATTTCTGCATTATCTTCCTAATTTTCATTGTCTTGGATCTCACTGAGATTTTTTTGTAACCATTCAATTATCAGGCATTTCCTCCATTTCGATTTCTTTGGAATCTGTTGCTACCAAGTTCTTTTGGAGGTGTCATAGTACCTTTTTTTTTTTTTAATATTTCTTGTGTTCCTACATTGAGATGCATTCATCTGGTGGATCAGATTTCACTACCGCTTTTATGGGGTGGACTTCACAGTAAGCAGCTTTTTCCTGAAGATGTTTTGGGGTGCCTGTTTATTATGCAATGTTGACTTTGATCCTAGCTGGGAACCACTGCATGGTCTCTAGTTTGAGCACAGTATGCATACCACATCAAGGTCAGAGTGATCCCTTGTCTCTGGGACATGTATGAATGGATACTGTAATAGGTCAGGCAGGTGGTGTAGAGAGCAGACTGTGTGAGGCACACACTGTGTGGCTACTCATATGGTGGGAGTGGTGGCCCCTGTCTGGTGATATTGACGTTGGCTCTGTTTCTAGCAAGGGCCTTTGGCACTTGTGATGAGCCTGAAGCATGAACAGTGGGGAGGGCGCAGACACTGCATGGGGAGAGGTGGTGGCAGGAGCTGCAGCATTCCCTTCTGTGGGTGCTCACACCCAGGCCTGTCAGCACAGTGTGGTCAGACAAGGTGCAGAGGAACCACGTGGGTGGGGTGGCAGCAGGAACTGTGGTTTTCCTTTCTGATGGTATGTGGAAGTGCCTGCCTGGGAGGGGGACCCTGGTACCTCCTATCTTTGTATACCCACAGGCAGGGTAACAGCTGGGGCTTTTCTCCCTCTGCCGATTCTTTAAGCTCTAATGCTCACCTGGAGTGGCCAGAGCAGGGTAAAGTTCCTCATGGGACCTCCTTTGACCAGACACACGTGGGGAGGGGGGTGGCAACAGCCAGAAGCTATTGAGTTGCTCAAGGGTCCTTTAGCATGCCCCTGTGTGCAGGGCAGCAGTGGAATCTGAATTCCCACTCAGCCTTCTCAGTAGCAGAAGCCTGTGTGCAGGGCAGAGGAGAAGGGCAGTGGGAACTGTCAGGTACCTGCCTTCAGCCTTGGCACGAATAAACACCTAGCTGGCCATGCCTCTGGTCTGAGTGCAAGCTCCCTGATCTCCTGGATCTCAAGAGTAGTATCTTTTATTCCCCTCCATGTCACTACACCTGTCCCACACAGGGCCAAGGCACTGAGCAGACTTGGGTCAGTTATTCTGCTGGGCCAAACTGGGTTCAGCTCCATGCCAATCCTGTGCAGTGGTACATCTATGAGGGCCGAGAGGTAGGAATATGCAGGGGTCTCTGACTCCTATAGCAGTCCAAATTCTGACAGCAGCTCTCTTCTGGAGAGGTGGCTCCTAGCTAGAGCACTTTGGGGCTTCACTAGGAGATGATATAAGATCCTTTTCCAGAGCAACACTACTGAGAAGATTTCAGGTTTGTTGTCTAAGTGAGCTGCATGTCTGTGAAAATTGTGAGACTTTCCAATGGCCAGCTTGCCAGCATCCACATGGACAGAAGTTGCTGAAATTCTTTCACCCTTACCCCTGCAAAGGGCGTCCCTGGGCAGTGTGCTGGGGCAGCAGATGCTAGAGTACTTTTTCTTACTTTGGTCTTCCAAAGGTCTTCTTTTTGTCTTCCCAGATCTCTGAATTTTACAAGGCTCCAGTCTCTTGTTGATTTCCAGTGTCTCCCCACTGTCCCTCACTTAAAAATGCATCTCTACACCTGTTACTTTGGCTCTTTTTTGTGGAAGAGGAGTTGAGTGATGGGTGCCTGTTCTCAGTCATCTTGAAAAGTCCCTTCTTTGAACCTTGGGTAGGAAAATGTGAAAAATAAGCAAGGAGAAGATCAATTTTTGCAGTGTTTCTTGAACTTACGTGCCAGTGGAATTCAATCATGACAAGCACTTGGTTTGACTAGAATGTTCCAGAGCACAGTTGGGGAAAAGATGCTTCATAAATGCTGGAGGCAGAGATTCACAAACTGGTGCAATATCAATCTCCTGGAGGGCTTTAAGAAACAGATTCCTGTGCTCTGCCTTCTGAGTTTCTTAGTAGGTGTGGGGCAGGCCTGAGAATTTGAATTTCCAACAAGTCTGTAGAGATGTGAGTGCTGCTGGTCCTGGAACTACACTATGAGAAACCACTGTTCTAATGCATTCCTAAGGCATATGGCGGGGGGCACAGGTCCTGGAAGAATTGTATTTCTTCTAAAAAATGGGTGAATAAGGGCAGAAAAAAATATTAGGGAGGGACCAATCAAAGATGGTGAAGGAAACCCTCCCCAAGCCTTTAGGTGTCTCTAATTCTGTTACTGTGTTCAGACATGCTTCATTTCTTTATTTTGGTCGATGGAGTTGCTTTTTGGTCTCAGATTCTTCAATTTGTCTCGTAGTCTTGCTACTTACATAGTCTTTCTGGCTCCTTTTATTAGACTTCAAGTTTCTCAAGGTCAAGGATGATGTATTGGTTAATTTTTACTCCCAAAGTGCCTATCATAAGACTTCTTAGAGAGACGGATTGCTCTTTGAGTCAAATCCCTTTGTTTTATTTTTGCATTAAGTAGAAAATGCCTGGCCAAATCATAACTCCAAATTCTCTCTCCATTGGTCAAATCTAAATTTTTTGTTAAGGTAAGAAAATTGTAACTCTTGGGCTAGGGCTGTAGCTCAGTGGTAGAGTGCCTGTCTCCCACGTGTGAGGCACTGGGTTTGATCCTTAGCACCACATAAAAATAAAATAAAAAGATATTGTGTCCATCTATAACTAAAAAATATTTTAAAAAAGAGAAAATAGTAAGTCTCAAAATTCCAAGCATTTTGAGCAACGTTCAATCCTAGCATGTAGTTGGAGCTATGTGAGTGACAGACACCAGGACGAACAGTACAGAAATGGAAAATGGAAACTTTAGCTTCAGGGTCCAGGTCTGCTCAGAGAAAGCACCACAAATACCAGGCTGCACTTGCATTCCTCCAGCAACAGTGAAACCATTCATGAAGGCAGAGGAAAGAGGAGTCCCTGCAGGGAGTGCAGGAGGAAGGGGATGGGGGGAAAGGGGAAGCTGCTTCACTGTAGCGCAGAGAAAGGCACCACATCTGAGGTGACTCATCACCTGAAGTTAAGGACAATGCTGCTAAATGAACTGAAAAATAAATCCCTAGAGCTTTTCTTTCTCCTTCCTGGGTGGGAACTGTGAAATCTGCAGCCTTGCTATGCTCTGCATTCCTTTTGCTGAGGTGATCTCAAATAACTCATTCCTGAAAGATCTGGAGCTCTTAAGGAACCAATGTGGCCCCATCTTCCTTAGAGAGCATCATGGTACAAGTTCTACTTGAGCTGGGCCTAGTGGGGATCAATGCATTCCTTTGCAGCCCGTGAAGTGTGTGTGTGCTCTCTGACACAGCCACTTTCCAGGGATGCTAAAATCAACAGTCATCTCTAAACTTAGAAAAGGCTTCCGGCTGGATGTGAGGTCAAACAATCTAATGAGCATTTAAATGGATGTAAAAGGAACACGAAGCAAAAAATATTTAATGACAGGCAACATTTACATCTAAGGCATAGAAACATATTGTAAAATGATACTTAAGTTAAAAAATAAAATGCAGCCATTTAATTTTACCACTCTATAATGAATTCCTTTTGCCAAAGTAATTTGCTTATAAAATACACACGTTTTTCAAGAGCCTACTCTGCTCTAAGCAGGTCTAAAATGTATTTATATCTGACAGCTTCTAACTTGCCTGTTCAGATCAACAGAGTCATGGAGTGTTAGGTTCAAATGACCTGTGCAACTTCTGGATATAGATCCTTGGAAGCTTCAGAGTAAAACCTCTGATTTCTTATGAAAACATCTGATTTCCTTGAAGGAAAAACAACACTATCAGCTACCACTGTGGAAATATGAAAACCTAATTTGGGCTCCTATGGGCACTGGATGGGGGTCTGATACAGGGATGCTGTGGTGTAACATGCAAGCTGCTTTATGTTCAAGTGATGTACCTTGTGTCTTCCTGCCCCTTTCCAGGCCATCTAGTCCTGTGTAAATGTCATAAGAAGAAGAGAGAGATGCAGACTCCAGCTGCAGGAGCTAAAAGCTATTAGAAGGCAAATAAATGAAGTGCCCAGAATGAAACTTGAATCTCAAAAATTTTGAAACCTTGATGTATAGAACCTAGGAGAAACTAATCTGAAGCAACATGGTTTTCTATCTCAAAAATCTCTCCATTCCTTTAGGGGCTGACCTGCTGCTTTATTTTGGTAGCTTCCCTTCCCTGGCTGCATTCCTTGTTGGGAGCACTTTGGTGTATAAAAATTTTTATTATGTCGCTCTATCTTGTACATGACAGGGTGTTGAGCAGCCTGGTCTAGGAAATGCCCCCAGTCATTGTGACAACCAGAAGGAAAAAACTGACCCACCAAGCTTGGATTGATAGCTTAACAGCAACCTGGTGACAGTCTTTGCTTTAGTTTCAAAGGCCAAGAAGGTAATGAAAATGACATTCTTACTATGCTTTCAAGTTTTCCAACACTGTCCATCATCCTGGGAGAGGTCAACTTTAGGAGAGGAACACATACCACAGAAGGTGGCCTACAGCAGCGGGGTTCCTGAGGCACGTTCCTGAGGCACAGATGACGTTTATGTGTCCCTGACGAAATGGTTGAGTGGGTCCCTGGAACACTGGGAGGTCCTATCAGTGTTGTGACAATAGCCACCTTTGAGATAGTTGTGAGAGCCCCTGGTTACACATTTGAAGATGTCAGCAGTATCAGAAGTTGCAGTGTGGGCTTACTGTACATACTATGGGTAGTTAAGTGAAGGGCAGCATGGGAGAGAAGTGCTTCCTCCAAGCACAGAGCCATGGTAAGAGCAGCAAGTGACATATAATGGCCCCAGCAGCAGGTGCAATGGAGAGCTGCTTGATGAGAAAGCAATGAGAGGGGACCTGGCGACATGCACACAGCATCCCGGGGAACTGCACAATAGCTGGGAAGCTGGGGGCTCAAAACATGATAGTTAAGACAGCAATGGAAATATGACCTGTTCAATATTCACCAACCACATGGCAGAACCTGGACATGTGACTACCACTGGAATCAGCTCAGGTAAGAGGCCAGATACCTCTGGCTGTGACACTTGGTAGCTGATACCCTTCTGCTCCTCTGGCATGCCCTGTGTACCTGCTGGCTTGATTCCTTATGTCACCAATTTCTACTCTGCCTCCTTCCTAGGACCTGGCACAGCCTTACACACAAAGATATTTTTCTTCAATCCAAAGGTTAAGGTCTCTCTCTTACAGCCTTCTACTCATCCTTCTTATTCTACATTGCCATGCCAGGATGCACCTTGGGGATGTGTGAGAAAGGGCATGAAAAAAGGGAATGGTCCTTTGCAGGGGGATCAATTTTGATCAGCTGACACTGGGTAAGTCAATTTTGATGAGTCCTGACATTCTAATTTGCTGGAAATGCCTGATTCTGGATTTTAGAACTGACACTGTCTGTGGCTTTAAGGGCTGGGTGCACACGGCATGAACACATATTAAGTGTCCCTCTTGTCCTGGTTTGTTTATGATTCTAGGTATTTCTGGCATCATGGTGGGGTTCCTAGAGCTCTGCATTTCCATGGGATCAAACTGGTTTGGACCGTTTCAAACTAGTTGCTAATGATCAAATAGGTTTGTTCTTTTAGAGTCTTTGTAAAACAGATTGAAACAGGTTATGACTTGCTCAAACTAGTTTAAACAGGATTAGCTTTGCCCTGATTTATTCAGACTAGCCAGGTTAGATTTTCATTTTACTTGAAGCTAACCAGTTTAGGCTAGCTTGAACAGAATCAATTGGTTAAAAAGCAATGCCACCTAGTTTGAACCAATTCTGACACAAATGGTTAAGTCACTGACCTCTGTCAGTGGAAATCCAGGAATACATCTCACATTGGAGGCATAATCTTCAAAATGACATCCTTCCTCATCATATCAACTCTTCAGTCTATGACTATATGTACTTTTCCTCAAGACTCGCTGGTGAGAATGACCTAAATTGATAGTGTTTATATAAAAAGACTCCAGTGCGCATTAGAAATCTTTTTCTATTTAGAACTGTTAGCAGGGCCATGGATGAGCACTGCTTATCATGTTATTTCAATTCACTTTCTAAACTTAGATTAGACACGGGTATGGAGATGCTGTCAACTTCTCAGAAATCTGCAGTTGCCCACCATCCCCCTCCAACCTTGCAGACCCCCTCACCTTGATCCTGCTAACTGCTTCCTGGGCCTGCATCATGCGTACATTTTTGGAGGGAGTTTTGTCTGAGAGCAGCTGGGTGGAGCCAAGGTAATTGGCAGCAAAAATGATTCCATCGATCAAGTCTTCAGGGTCACAAGGTCCAGGAACTGTAACACAGAGAGAAGAGCGGTGAGAGAAGCCACCCTGGGCAGGCCCACATCCAGATGGTGTACACCCTTCCCCATGCTCCCTGCTGGCGGAGGTGGTCTAAGGCATCTGTGTCAGCCTGGACTCACCCCTCCTTTCCATACAGAAGGCACAGTTTCTTAGAGCCATCTGAAATGATGCAAGTATTGACTTAAATCTGAAACAGAGTCTAGTGATAAGACTGAGTTCTTTGGGGGCAAGGAACACATCATATTCATCTCTGTCATATTTCAGTGCTGGCCACCTCATGGGTATCAGCTGGATGTCTTCTGAATAAATGGTTAGGTGAATAGAAGGCTGCCTTATTGGAAAATGTCATTTTATAGCACTGCCTACTTGTCACCCATTCATATTGCCTTCCTCCCTTTAGTCCATAAATGGAGGAAACACATTTAATTAGAAAAACGGGATGTTTCCGAACATCTAGATTCCTATGATGGCATCAGACCCTGGTGCTATGAGACACAGAACATTCCCCAAAGCCATGGGTACCATGCTTGCCAGCTTAGAGAACATTCCCCAATGCCCATGGGTCTATGCCCACACATGGATCAATTCCAAGGAAAATCAAAAATTCTGTTCTCACTGACCAGCCTAGTAAATCAAGCCTCAATTTTGAATATTTTAAATGGGGGCATCAAATTCTAATCAGAACCACCTATAAACTACCCCCAAAATTAAAGCAATGTGCATTATTCTCAGCAGCCACATGGTTCCTACTCTAGAACTCATAGCTTCAAGGAGTCAGGTTATTTATGATATGCTTTTTACTTGTGAAGCAGGGAAGCACTACTGTAAGGGAACACCAGACAGATTTGGACACTATGCTCAATATAAAGTAAAAAAAAATTGACAGTATTCTATGATAAGCTCCTAGTGATGGATTTATATTGTTACTAAATCATTTTGGCAACCAGATATTGAGGAAAAAAAACTCACCTGGAATAATCTTAAGAACCTTCCATCTATTTTAAAAATATGTCAAGCCCATCTTTCCTTTTTCTGTGGGGCTTTGATATAGCTATCTGATTTAGCACTATTCACTGAAAGGGGTCCTTTTGCAATGGCAATGAGTATGCACGTATGCTTAAAAGAAATCCAAATAATATTTAAATTATAAGTGCCTTGCAATAAAGGCACACAAATATCAGACTAAACAAATTTTGAATTTGAGATATAATCTTATGCCATTTATCCTTTGGGGAAATTGACTAGAATTGAATGTATCTGTCTCTCTTTCACACTCAGAGAAAAACAGCCCCACTTTCATAAGTTCACTTTAGGTTTGGTGCTATTTAAATTTTTTAAAATTAAAAATGTGATGATCCTGCATCAAAGAACTGCAGGTTTCATGGTGGCATTTTAGAATGCATTTTTCCACCCCATGAGACCTGCAATTGCCCATATGAGTCAAGGAACACATGTTGTATCTTCTCACTCAGGACTGGGGCTAAAAAACCCTAGGCCTTGGGCGTGGATGGATACGAAGAAGGGAACTTCCAAGTTTCTGGAAACATCCCAAGGTACTCTCATGGATTTCAGAGATTCACAAAAATGATGCAAATAACTTAGATTACTTAATAAAGAAACAGGAGTTATTAAACCAAAACAAGGATCTAATTTGGGCTTGTGGCCTGAGACCTCATGAAGGTTTATGAACTCTGGTAACTCCCAGGCAGGAGAGCATCCCAATCGTTCCCTCACAGGGTCCCAAAGCTGGGCATGGCCTCCTTCAAGCAGATGGCAATTTGCCTTCCTTGAAAAAACCACCTGCCATCTCCAGTTATAGCATCAGGGCCACCTCTAGCCAGAGACAGACTCTGTGAATGAGAAGCTGGCACCCTATTTGGTTAATATGGCCTCAAATGCCACAAAAGGGGTACAAAGCTTGAGCTAAATTTTGGTCTCACTGTTTCTTGAGTGGGTTCCCTTTTGCAGTGAATAACCTGCACAATCAGATGGGACATCCCTGCAAAGAATGCTGGAGTCAGCCTGCCCATTCGTCACAGCCTGGCTCTGCGGCCTGCTAATTGCATTAGCTTGGCCAAGTTTTTCACCCTCTTGATGCCTCAGTTTTCTTTTGCCATAACATGAGGATAATAATAAAACCTACTTCCCAAGACTGATGTGTGGATTGAACTAGTTATCACATGCAAAGTGCTTAGAATAGTTTCTGACCCAGAATAGAGGCTCAATAAATGTTACTCATTTAAGGAAGAGATGGGAATCACTGGCAATGTCTTACAAAGAGGACCACAATTTCTTCCCTCAAATTCATTCCCACTTGAATTTTCTTTGAGGGATGCAAGAGGTACACTGGGCTAGCAGTAAGGAGACTTGGGTTTCAGATTCAGAGTGACATAACTAAGCTGTATAATACTGGATGAAGCCTAGAGCCTCACCTCCAGCCTCAGGGTTGCTATCCACGTGAGGTGGCAGGGAAGAGGGTTTCTGAGAGGTTCGTAGCTATTATACTTTAAGATCCTAAGACTTTTAACACTGGGAATTGGGAACTCTGTGGCCCTTCTTCCCACTATTTTCTTATCTCCTGTGCTTGAAATGCCCCAAATGTTGAAAGATTCATGTGCTCAAAATTCAGTGCTCAATATTTTGAGCTCTTACCTTCAACGTAGGTTGGGAATGAAGCCAAGCTTTTTCTTGACTGTAATTAAGACAAAGAGGTTTCAGAAAGGGCAAAGCAAGATGAAATATGCATTGACACACCATCCATGCAACACGAAAAAGAAACACATCACCAGTGGCACTTATTAACCAGTTATCAACCATTTTTGGCTGGAGAAAGTGAAGTGTGGAGAAACATGTGCATTTATTATTCAAGGTCACCTCAAACCCAGAATAGGCCATTCAAAATGTTAGATCATCTGAAACCCCACGTTTCATAAAGAGAGCTCTGTCAGCTTAAATAATATCACACAGACCAAAATCTATAATCAGCAATAAAAAGGGAACAGTTTATATTTTCACAACTCTGCATTCCATGGGAAAAACAGTTGGTTAGTAAGAGTACCAAAAACATAACTGTACACGGGACTTAAGAATTCCTGGGGAGTTTATTTTGTATCTCTGCTGCAAGAATCTCTGCTAGAAATGTGTGTTAGATTTTTTTCCTCTTTATCTCTTACTGATTTCAGTTGAAAATTGCATTATTAAGTCATTATTATGTGTTATCTTAAAAACACAACAAAGGAGTAAATTAAAAGCTCTGTCAGTTCTTAGGTTAATATCTCCCAGCAGAGGCCAGACTTCTAATAGCATTGTTGGAAGTGCATATGAGGATCTAGAAACCTTCTAGAACCTGACTTGGGGTTTAAATGTAGCACTCAGAGGAGCAACACTTACCAAAAGCTCCTTCCAGAAGGAAATGTCCTAGACATAACTCTGTAAGAGTTGGAAATTCACTTCTGCTTCAAATAGTGACAGAACTTGTAGCTGATAAACCTGGGGCAGGGCATAGTTTCCTGAAAGCATTGCAGGAGAGCTCATATTAAAAATAGGAGTCCTGATATAGGCAAGAAGTAGTTTGCATGGCCAAGATTTTTATTGCTGAGAATCTCCAGGTATGATGTGATCATTTAAATCTATGCCTTTTAGAGAAGGGGTATCTAGCACAGGATAGCTGCTCCATAGATTGACCTCGATAAAAGGTAACACTGGGATGTCACAGGAAACAACTCCACATCCTAGCCCTTTACTGTGCCCTTTACTTGGGAGATGGGAATGCAAAGATATGATTGATTAGTTAATATACAACAGTCTACTAATTGTAATGTTAATTGTTATGTGAAAAACTGGGTGCAGTTGAAGACTATCTCAATTCAGGACAATGATAAAATCCCACGCAAATCACACAATAGACCACGCAGGGCAACTTTTCAGGAAACCTGCAAATGTGTGCATACCGATGGCTCCTCACAGCAAAAGTGGGGGGATTTCTTGTGCATCAGAAATGAAATGTTACTGGCTGCTAATGTATTTATGGAAAAATGCACACCAAGTATAAGCCAGGTTGTGTGGATAGGAGGAAAGAACTCCAATTTCAGTAGTGCTTTACCTAATTTTACTTTCCACTTGTCCAAGTCAGGACAGGGCCAGGTGAATGATGGATTTAAAGAACAACTCCCATAACCTCCTCTTATACAAATGGAAGCTGGCTTCTTCATAATGGCCAAAGTCTTAATGATAATTTCACAACCATCTCCCTGCCTTTGTCTCCAGGAGCAAGAGCTCTGCAGTATTGAGAGTTTACACTGCTTAGTCTCCAAGTACATCCAGGATGCCGTTTTGGATTTTCTTAGGCTATTAGGATACTTTCCTGAATGTGAATGTCACAGACAGTGTCCAAATTTTAGTAGACACTACAAAATGAATTTCTTTAGTCTATGGCTATAAAAGCTGCTGTTTTATTTAGAGCTATAGTGGTAAGCATTTGGTACATTTACTTACTAATTATGAACTCATGACTTGCTTTCTTTGATTTCTGGGTTAATCAATTTAAAAAAAAGTTTGGTGAAATGAAAGACTCTCTAATTATTGCACACAAGGAGGATTTTCATCATTATTTCTAAGGATATGCAGAAACATGAGCCAAGTCTTGTAGGAACTGAAAAACTAACAAATTTGCTATGCTCGTTATATCTGATGCCTAATCAAAGGCTGAATATTCAGACATCTGATTAGCCCTTTGTTTTCTCACATGTGGACTGAGATGAACATCAGTCAACCCTTAGCACTCAAGAGTTAATAAAGCTGCATTCAAGAAGCTAAAGTCTGGGATCCTTGGGGTTTTCTTGGGGCTCACACCAACCATGTGCAGAGCCTGGAGGCTTCACAATAATTAACTACAAGCTACCTTGTCCTTGCAATCTGTGACCTGGAAGTATTTCCACTCCAGGGTAGCAGGCGTATTTCCATTCCTGGCTGGCCACTTTAGAGCTCTGTGACCTTATGTAAGTTACTTAACCTCCTAGCCTTCTCAACTAAGAAACAAAGGCAATGATATCTACCTCACAGAATTAACTTATGGCTTAAATGAGATACTATCTGATTTGCTCAGTTTGGTACCTGGAATACTGTATATGTTCAATAAATGATAATGCTCATTACTGCTTTTATCATTGCAGCCATCATTCTATTATTTTGCACCCATCCATGTACTGTGAATAGAGTATGAAGCAAACTGAAATGGGGACCAGCAGAAACTGACCCTGTCACAACAGCCTAGAGTCAGAGGACAGAATGGAGGAAGACAAAATATGCCAGTGCCATTTCAGAGAATGTTTGATTAACAAAAATATGCTTCTCCCTCCCATGAATAGTGTATATATTCCATGGCACTTTAGGGGTGAACTTTAGCTAAGACTCCCTTTAAAAGCAATCTGCCACTCAAGCTAAAAACAGGTTGTCTCATGTTCTCTCCCGTTGCTGAGAATTTTATGTTGCATGCAATAGAGGAACCCAGTCATTCATTATGTGGCTCACCTCTTTGACACATCTCTGCAGTATAGAAGAGGAAGCGTCTGTATTTGGAGCTCATGCATGGATTATGCAGGTCAATATTTACCTGGTGCTGGCCCACAAATAGGTGGGATGACAGTTACCTGGGTGTAAAAGGGCATTAGGCGCTGGAGAAGGTTTTTCCCTCTGGGAAAAGCACCTGCGCTTTTGTAGCCCCAGAAACTTCAGAAGGAACAAATAGCTTCTTCTCACTTCATACTCTCTGCCAGAGCTCAACGAGTTCTCTGTAAGTAGGGCTGAACATACAACCTGTCCAACAGGGACACCTTAGAGCTGTTCCATCCAGTAGTACCCAGCCACATGTGCCTTTTAAGTTACTGAAAATCAACTCAGTTCCTCAGCCCCACTGGCCGCATCTCAAGGGAGGTTAGGAACATGTGACGTTAGGGACCACCCTATCCAAACAGTACAGAAGTAGAACATTCCCATCATCACAGAAAGTTCTTTTGGTCAGCACCACTAGAGAGAGGTGTGCTGACAATCAGGTGTGAACCTGAACCATACTCCAAGTGAACTGGGATGTGTGGTCACTGGCTCTTAGATTTCACTTGGGCCTGAAATAAATGGGTATTTAATAAACCAACCCATTTCCCAAATCACACAGCAACTCAATCCATGGTATCAGAAGGCACCTAATACCAGAGGAAGGATGCTGGTACTTGGCTTTTCTGATGTCCAGTGTCCAGTGCTATCCAACAGAACTCTCTATAATGATGTAAATAATGATGTAACCTGCTATGTCCAATACAGTAGCCACAGGTTACCACTGAGCACTAGTGTGCATGAGGACATAACTTTTAATTTTATCCATTAAAATAGATTAAAATGAATTAAAATAGACAACCATAGCTATCAAATAGGATGGAATGGATTTACCAAATGAATTACACCCTGGAGAGGAAAAATCAGAGTTTTCCTCCCTGGCCAGGAGCACTGCAGGGGCTGCAGACATCACAGAGCAGAGTTAGAATAAAGCAAACGGGCTGATGGCTATGGAAACACACTGTGCCCTACCTCTTTATTCGTGGAGGCTTCCGCGGGGTCACTGGGATGAAGGGGTGTACTCGACGACTCTGCACCCAGGGGTGAGGAACTGCCAGGAGACGGAGACTAGAACATAGCAAGAGGATAGACAGCAGTGAGAACCCAAGGGACATGGCAACACCTGGCCCAGGATAAGGGGATGGGCAGAGGGGGTAAGCGGACTACTAATGATGGGATCCTTCAGTGGAGAGGAACCCCTTCAGAAAGGCACTGTCTCCAACTGCACAGAACAGGCCTGGGTGTCCAGGCTTGCTTTTCTGTTCCTGGCCATCCCTCAAAAGAGTAGTATAGCTCTGGATCCTTTTCTTTCCCCTTAGGCTAACTATTGAAAGAAAACAGAAAAAGTTGGCTCTCAAACTGACAATCCTAAATGAATAGCACTAAGGGTATTATACAAATACAATTTTTTTTTCTTAAGGAAGAATACAAATATCTAGGTTAACAAATGCCTTATAAAATCATACCCAAGATAATCTGAATGGAAAAGAAAAAGTATATACTTTTAAAGAGACAGGTGGGACTGATTTTGATGACTGGAAACAACACCAGTTTTTCCCTGGTCAGTTCAGATTTCAAATATGTTGTCTGACTTAATTCAGAGAAATTTCAACATCCAAACCATGTAACCTTGTATGCTCCTAGAATGGCTCAGAAATCCTTTGCCAAATGACGCATTTAAAAATAAGGTTTGGGCGGTGGGGGGAGGGGGTGCCCTTCTAGATGTGAACGTGAAACTTCTAAGTCAGTGCCCAAACTGCAGCAGGTACTCCATAAGTATCTCCTGAGCAAATGACCAAATAAAGCCAGCAAGACAGGCCTGGGACAAATAGGCTCTGGAAACGTGTCCTAGATGATATGAGAATATTTCTTCCTGCTCCTGAAATCTTAGGAGATGAGGGCATATTCAGGAGAGCCACAGAGATGGCTAAGAATTCTGCAGCAATGACCCTCTGAGAGCAAGTGCTATGCTTCCCGGTGCGGGTGATTCCTGACAGCACGCATAAAACAGAGGCCACACAGAAAGAATTCTCTCAGGAAGTGCAGGGATGTGAGCCAGGGGAGGAAAATCCCAGGCAAAAAAAAATCAAACTACCACTGGTGTTTGCTTGAATCCATGTCTGACTGGCCTCTTGGGGAAGTGAAGGCCAGAGGCATTGGTAAAACACCTTTGCACAGGAAGGGAGAATATCTCACAAAGCAATGGTTCTGGGAAGATGAGCATGTTAACAGACCAGGAATCTCTCACATAATGTCCTCTTATGTGAAATAAAAAAAGAAAAGTTTTCCAAGAAGTCTGAATTATAGGGGGCAGTAAATGAACCAAAGCTATTCAGATCAAGAGTTGTGTGTTCCCAGCCTCTGGCTGTGAGGCTTGGATTTGTTTCCCATCAGTGCATATATTATCCAATTCTGGGTAGAGAGATGAGGACCAATGAATCCCTTAAATATTCACACCAGATACTGGGCATTGCAGTAGAGTCAGGAGCGCAGGCATAGAGCAACGAAGTATTCCACAGCCCCTGGCCACAATGAAACAGTCCTGACTAACTTTAAAAATAAGCACACAGAATTTTTCACTTGGCACCCAAGAAGGCTGGTGGGTACATGAAGGCTGGAGAGCATGTTAACAGACCGGGGAGCTGATTTAGCATTGTTAGGTCTATCCAAAATTAATGTAGAAAAGTCTTTGTGAGAATTAATGCCCTTAAATTTCTCCCAGTTTTTCAAATCTGAAAAGCTTCCTTTGATATTTATGGCTGGATTCCCCCAGCCCCCTGTGCAATATCTTCATTAAAAAAAAAAAAAATCCTCCTGAGAGTCCCCTATGTCCTATTTATTTCTGGCTCTGATGTTCTAAAATCAGATTCCTTACAACCTTGCGGGCAGCAGATTGTCCTAGGATGATGTGCAAGCCCAAGTTATCTGGACAGTGGACAGGGAAGAGGATGAGGGAGCTCAGACCCCACAGCTCAGCTAAGAGACCAGTGCTGAGTGTCCCCCCAGGGAATGCTGGGGAAGAGGAGCTAACAAAACTGTCGAAACTGTCGGGGGGCACCACCCTCACAAAGGCTCTTGTGGACCCACATCAAACGTATCAGGGACTACTTCCCGGAAGACACCAGATGCTGTAGCCTGTACACAAAGCTCATGTGAATCTTCTTCCATGTGCACGTGATGAATGACCTCCATCTAGAGTTCCCTCCTCTCTTCCAGGCAGCGTTCAGTTCAGAAGCGCTCATGTCACTGCTTTCTGGGTCTCAGTACACTTCCTCCCTGACGGTGTGTGCCACGTTTTGTCATTATCATGTCCATGTGTATGGTTCTCAGCCCCAGGAGCTCTTAGGTGATAGGGATCTTGTCTCCTTCAACTTATCCCCCAAGTGCCTAACCTTAGGTCTTATGAACACTAAAAACTCAGCCAATGTAAGTGCTGAATAAATGATTTCAACTTGCATGAGAGACAGATGCCTACTGATTTCTTGGATGAGTTGTTGGTGATTGTAAGCACAAATAACCAAGATGGGAACAGACCTCAACTGATATAGCACTGCTGTTTAGTAAGCCTTGGAGTCAATCAGTCAGGCATTGGAGGGGCTCATTTTCAGGGTAGAAAATGGCTGCCAGTTACAGACGTGGTCTGTGTTTTATAGGTTACAGTGAGGGTGGATTAATCATTTTAGACTGAAGCAGAATGTGTCAGTTTGGGCAGTCAGGAAAAAAGCTGTAAAAGTCCAAAACTCACTGTTACTGGTAAGGGATGGAAATCGAGAGCCCAGCTTCAGCTCACTGTTTATCTTCTTCCTCTGGGACCCACTGATACCCAGAGCTCACTGTTTGCTTTCTCCCTCCAGGACTCATCCTCACTGGGAAGGGCTGAATGTTTGCCTCCTTCCCCACCCCCTCCTCCTAGGTCACACTGTCCTCCTTTCTTCCTTGGGGGGTCATTTTTCCATATCCTTCAGTGGTCCATAGCAAGCTGTCTTCTAATTTTGTCCCTCCATAGCTATGTGGAGAAATCCAATCTGGATTTTGAATTAGATAAATGGCCTTTGCCTGTGAGGACTCTAATCTGGGCCCCAGTAAAGCTCTTTTGAAACAGAGTTGTCTCAAAAGAAGAGGACCCCATCTGGCAGAACCCTACAAATCATCACACACCACTAGTGACCAAGTCAAGGGTAGACAGGCACCTTCAATCAGACCCAGCCTCCATATTGAAATAAAGGTATTCGAAATTCTGCTTCTAAAATCCTTTCTCTGTTACCTCCAACGTCCACCTCTTTTAGGTGGAAGAAAACACAAATTGGATGATACTTTTTACTTTCAAAGAATGTACAAGAGGCAAAATTTGCCCAATAAAATATGAGAGAAAAAGTAAAAGTTAACAATACATCTTCCTGTCTGGAGTCTCACGCTCTCTGGGCTGTTGGGTGAATATTCAATCTTGAGCAAAGAGACCAAGTGGGGACAGTAAATGTGGGTAAGGGAATTCACAAAGGTGAGTGCTTGACAAGGATGTGTTCAGGATGCCATGTTTGGAGCTAACCTTTAGTGATGCTCTTCTATATAATTATAAGAGCGTTAAACCTTGTCTTCTGCAGATGGTGTCCAAGCAGATCCCTCACAACTGTGATCCATGTTTTATTTCTCCCACTCTGGGACTCCACAAAGTAGAGTTCTTGGCCTCAAAACTTAATTCTCTTAATGCCAACTCAAGAGAGGGGTCCCATGGTTTTAGTCAGCTATTTTGCTGTTGTGACTAAATGACCCAACCAGTACAACTATAGAGGAGGGAGAGTTTATTAAAGGGCTCACAGTTTCAGAGGTCTTAGTCCATAGAAGGCTGGCTCCATTCCTCAGAGCTGGAGGTGAGGCAGAACATCATGGTGGAAGAGTGTGGGAGAGGGAAGCAGTTCATATGACCAACAGGAAGCAGAAAGAGACTCCACTTACCAGATACAAATATATGTACCCCAAAGCCATGCCCCAATTCCCACCTCCTCCAGCCATACCCTACCTGCCTCCAGTTACCACTTAGTCAATCCCATCAGGGATTAATTCACTGATTAAGACTCTCAAAACCCAATCATTTCTCCTCTGAACCTTCTTGCATCATCTCACATGTGAGCTTTTGTGGGACACCTCATAGCCAAACCATAACACCCATCCAGAGGCATGGAGTAGAGGGAAAGGTGGTCATTCATTTTAATATGGAATGAACAGCTAGCTCCTAGGGGCAATCACTACACTGCTGTGGTCAGGATGAAACAGACACAGTTCCAGGGACTCTCCCGCTAGGCCTTTGGGGGAGGAAAGTGGCATGCAAAGAATTACTATTCATTTGTTCTTAGAACAGGCACCTTGGTGTCTACCTATGTTCCTAACACTGGGCCAGGACACAAAGAGGAAGTCAACATGTTTCCAGAGAATGAGAGGAAGCTGACGTGTGAAGACAGGGCTAGGCTATCAATCTGTAAGATGGGGATTGAGCTGGGAGTGATCAGTTTTGCAGGAGGGTGTGTCTTCGGAAGTGTGTCATGGGAAAGGCAAGGTTTACACTGAATCCTGAACACTGCACAGTAGTCCTGGAAAAACATGGGAGGGATGGAGGCAGGGAGGGAGGAGGAACAGCAAGGCTCCAGCAGGGCGGCCAGACACCAGGCTGAGGGCAGACAGGGAAGTGTCTGGAGCCTCATCGAGGATCACACAGGCTTTTAACAGCTCCTACTCTCTGCCCAGGAGCTGATTTTTTGTTGAGTCATTGGCCTGTTGTCCTCATTGAAGGAGTCTGATACGGGACTTCATTAACTGTTTCCTGAGTGGGGCTGGATGATCTCAAGGAATGAGGGATCCAGGTTTTAGTCTGGCTGCTCGTCCCTTTCCCTTAATCCTTTTCATCCTTGGAAATCTGCAGGAAGAAAAGATGATGATCTAGAAGAGTTGACAGGATGATAATGATAATGCCCCAAAGCCAGAGGTGAAGGGCCCTGCCTTTTCTAATGGACAATGGACACTGCTCTTCCAAGAAAGGCCCAAGCACTGGGGCCCGGTTCCAAGAGTAAAGCTGTGGTTTGGCAAGATGTACAGAGATCCTGAAGGACTGGTGGAGAGGTTCCAGTCAAAAAAAGTGAGCTCTCCCCAGGCCATTCAGTCAGTCATTCAATACGGAAGTCCTGACGGTGTCTGAATAAGCCCACATCCCTGCCTGTCCACAGGGAGCTCCCAGTGTAGCAGGGAAGACCCACAGATTTACAAGCACAAGTCGTCCTCTGCCAACAGTGGCCACTGTCTTAAAACAGTAAGAGAAAAGATTAAGTTGCATATAAGAGGAGACCCATGCAACTTACAGATTTCTCAGAAGAAACCTTATAGACCAGAAGAGAATGAGTTGATATATGCAAAATACTGAAAGAAAACAAAACAAAACCAGCCAACTCTGAAGATCTTACCCAGCAAAGTTATCTTTTAAGATAGAAAGTCGTTGCCAAATAAGCAGAAACTGAGGGAATTCATTATCATCGGATCATCCCTATAAGAAATGCTTAAGAGATTCTTATATTAGAAATGGAAAGGTGGGATAGCTATCATAGGAAAACACATGGAAATAGAAAACTCACTTGAAGAAGATACACCAAAGATAAAGAGAATCAAACCTTAGCATCACAAAAAAACACTAAATCACAAAAATAGGTAACAAGAGGTTGAAAGGAACAAAAAATTTACAAAGCAAGCAGAATACAATTAACAATGGGATAAAGTTAAACTCATCAATAATAAGCCTGAATGTAAGTGGATTAAACTTACCAGTCAGACAGAGACTGGCTGAATGGATATAAAACCAAACAACAGTAACAAAACCACAACTATATGGTGCCTACAAGCAACTCTCTTCACTTAAAAGTGACACACAGACCCAAAGTGAAGGATTGGAAGAAAGATATATTCTGCATATACAAACCAAAAAGTGAGCAGGAGTAACTACATTCATATCAGCTAAAGTAAACTTTAAATAAAAAGGTATAAATAGAGACAAGGAAGGCATATATAGATAGATGAAAGGATCTATTTGGCAAGAAGATATAACAACTGCAAATATATGTGCATCCAACGTGGGATCACTCAAATTCATAAAGCAAATATTATTAGATCTAAAGGGAGAGATTGACTCTGATGCAATAATAGTGAGGGATGTCAATACCCCACTTTCCTCAATAGACAGGTCAACCAGACAGAAAATCAACAAAGAAACCATACCCACAATATCCAAAATAGACCCAACCGACATTTATATAACATTTCATCCAATAGCAGCAGAATACATGTTCTTCTCATCAGCACATGGAATATTAGGCACAACATATCATATATGAGGCCACAAATAAGTCTCAATAGTTTTAAAAAATTAAAGCCATATGAGGTGGTGCATGCCTATTATCCCAGCTACTCAGGAGGCTAAGGCAGGAGGATCACAAGTTTGAGGCCAGCCTAAGCAACTTAGGAAGGCCCTGTCTCAAAAAAGTGAAATCATATAACTTATCTTCTCAGATAACAGTGGATTAAAACTACAAATCAACAAGAAGAATGGGAAGTATATGAATACATGGAAACAGAATATCATGTTCCTACTTGACTAATAGGTAATGAAATAAAAGAGAAATTTAAAAAATTCTATAAACTAATAAAAATGATAGTACAAATACCAAAATTTGTGGAATATGGCATATGTAGTGCTGACAGGGAAGTTCATAGCAATAAATGCATTGTTTAAGTCAGTTTTTTGGTCACTGTGACTAAAGACCTGACAAGAACAACTAGAGGAGGAAATGTTTACTTGGTGCTCAGTTTCAGAAGTCTCATTCCATAGATGTCTGACTCCATTGCTCTGGGACTGAGGTGAGGCAGAACATCATGGCAGGAGGGTGTAGAGGAGGAAAGCAGCTCAGAACATAGAAATCAGGAAGCAGAGAGAGTGTTGTGATCACCAGGATAAACCATAAACCCCAAAGGCACAATTCAGTGACCTACCTCCTCCAGCCACACCCTACCTGCCTAGAGTTACCAGCCAGTTAATTCGTATCAGTTGCTTACACTTATTAGGTCACATCTCTCTTACTCTAATCATTTCACCTCTGAAAATTCTTGCATTGTCTCACACATGAGCCTTTTGGGATACCTCATATCTAAACCATAACATGCATACATCAAAAAAACCCTAGAAAGATCTCAAATAAATGACATAACAATGTACCTTAAAGATTTAGAAGAGCAAGAACAAATCAAACCCAAGGTTAGTAGAAGAAAAGAAATAAAATAATCAAAGCATAATAAAATCAAAACTATAAAAGCAATGATGGAATGAGACAGATATCATTACCCTATGCACATATGTGATTACATGAATGGTATGAGTATACATCATGCACAACCATAGAAATGAAAAGTTGCACCCCATTTGTGTACAAATGAATCAAAATGAAGTCTGTAAAAATTAAAAAAACAAAAAATAAAAACCAGAGAATGAATAAATGGGAAAAGAGCTCTTCAAGTATCCTGCTGCCTCCTTGATATTGCAATATTGGCTTATTACAAACTGTCCCTATGGAATTGGGTTGCCTAATAAAAGGTTTATATGGAAAAAAACAAAAAATCAGCTGGGCATGGAGGCTCATGCCTATAATCCCAGCTACTTGGAGGCTGAGGCAGAATTAAGTTTGAGGACGGCCTCAGCAACTTAGTGAAAACCTGTCTCAAAAAAAAAAAAAAAAAAAAAAAAAGAGCTAGGAGTGGGTAGAGCAACCCTGGGTTCAAACCCCAGTACCACACATACAAAAACCAACAACAATAACAACAGCAAAAAACCCCCCAAAACTCACCTAAAAATAACAAAGATCAATGAAATAAAGGGTTGGCTTTTGAAAGGATAAAAAAAACTGACAAACCTTTAGCTGGACTAACCAAGAAAAAAGTGGAGAAGACCCAAACAAAATCAGGGATGAAAAAGACATTAAAACTAATACCACAGAAATCCAAAAGATCATAAGAAACTACTGTGAACCATCTTGTGCTAAAAAACTAGAAAACCTAGAAGAATTGGATAAGTTCCTGAACACATATAATCTAAAAAATTAAATCAAGAAGAAACAAAAAATCTAAACAGATCAATAATGAGTAATGAGAATGAAGCAATAAGTAAAAATCTCCCATCACTAGGACTGATGACTTTACAAATGATAAATTCTATAAAATATTTAAAGAAGACCTAATTTCAATTCCTTTTAAAAATTATTCTTCTTAAACTATACCAAAAAATTGAAATGGAAGGAACTCTGCTGCATTCTTTTCATGAGGCCAGTATTAACCTGATACCAAAGGTAAAGGTACCATAAGAAAACTACAGGCCCATATCACTGAACACACATACAAAAATTCTCAATAAAATATTAGCAAACAAAATCCAACAGCACATCAAAAAGGCCACAGACCTTGATTAGGTGGGGTTCATCTCAGACATGCAAGGATGGTTCAACATATGCAAATCAATATAATACAAAAGACAAACACATGATCATTTTAACAGATGTAGAAAAAGAATTTGATAGATTCAACATCCATTCATGATAAAAACTCTCAATGAACTGGAAGAGAGGGAAATAAGCGTGAAATAATAAAGGTCGTACACAGGAACAACCCAAATGGGAAAAAGCTGAAAGTGTTTTGTCTGCAACCAGTAGACAAAATGTCTACCTTCACCACTCTTATTTAATATAGTACTGGAAGTCTTAGCAAGGGCAATAAGGCAAGGTAGAGAAATACAGGGCATCTAAATCAGAAAAGAAACAACTAAATTATCCATGTTTGCATATGACATGATTCTATACATGGAAAAACCTAAATACTCCACAAAAACTTGTTAGAACTCATAAATGAATTCAATAAAGTTGCAAAATACAAAAGTAACATGCAAAAAACAGTAGAAATTGAGAAAGCAATCCCATTCATAACAGCTACAAGAAATATTTAGGAATGAACTTAACCAAGGAAATGAAAGATCTCTAAAAGAAAAAGTATGAAACACTGATGAAAGTAATTATAAAGAATACAAAAAAAGGAAAGATATCCCATATTCATAGATTGAATGAATCAATATTGTTAAAAGATACTATCCAATGTAATTCCCCTTAAAATACCAATGATTTTTTTCCACAGAAATAGAAAAAACAGTCCTAAAATGCATATGGATCCAAAAAAGACTTAGAATATCCAAAGCAATCCTGAGGGCAGTGGGGGTAGGCGATGCTGGAGGCATCATAACACCTGACCTCAAAATATATTGTAAAATTATAATCATAACACAGCATGCTACTGGCATAAAAACAGACACAGAGAACAATGGAACAGAATAGAAAGCTCAAAAGTTAATCCATGCTCATATAGTGAAACATTTTCGATAAAGGCACTAAGAACATGTAGTAGAGAAAGGGCAGTCTTCAATAAATGCTCCTGGTAAAATTTTACATGCATATGCAGAAGAATGAAACTAGATCCTTCCTCTCACTGTACAGAAAAATAAACTAAAAATGGATCAAAAACCTAAATCTTAAACCTGAAATTAAACCTACAAGAAGACACAGGAGAAACACGTGAAGACATTGGTATATGCAATAGTTTCTTAGATAGGACCCCAAAGACCCAGGCAACAAAAGTAAAAATTGACAGATGGGATTGTATCAAACTAAGAAACTTCTGCACAACAAAGGAAATAATCAACAGAATCAAGAAATAAGCTGCAGAAAGGAAGAAAATATGTGCAAATTGTTCATCTGACAAGGGACTGACATCCAGAATTATAAGGAACTCAAAAATCTGAACAAAAACAATCTAATAAAAATTGGGCTGAAGAACCAAATACTTCTCTAATATTATGTATAACTAAAATGGACTAATGAAAATGCAAAACAAAAAAGAAAAGAACTAAATACTTCTCAAAGCATGGCGTAGAAATAACCAAGTACATGAAAAAATACTCAGCTTCACTAATCACTAGAGAAATGTAAATCAAAACGATAATAAGATATCATCCTAGTTAGAATGGCTGTTATTAAAAAGACAAAAAATAACAAACATTGGCAAGGAAGTGGAGAAATGGGAACTCTTATATACTGTTGGTAAGAATGTAAATTAGTACAGTCTTTAGGGAAAACAGTATGGAGATTGATCAAAAAAACGAAAACTAGGACTACTGTCTGATCCAGTTATTCCACTAGGGAATATACCCAAAGGAGATGAAATCACTAAACTAAAAAGATACTTGCACTCCTAAGTTTATTGCAGCACTTTTCCCAAGAGCCAAAACATGGAGTCAACCCAGATGCCCTTGAATGGATAAAGAAAATGTGGTACCTTTATATAATGGAATAATATTTGGCCATAAAGAGAACAAAATCCCATCATTTGCAGCAATGTGGATGAAACACTTCATTATATTAAGTGAAACAAGTCAGACCTAGAAAGACAAATTCCACATTCTCTCCCTCATTTGTGGAAAAGAGCAAGTCAACCTTGTGGAAGAACAGAACAGCACAGTGGTTACTAGAGACTGGGAAGGTCTGGGAGGAGGGGCCACCAAACAGAGTGGAGGAATCACTTCTGGTTCTTTCATACAGTGAGGTAATTATTCATTAAAACAGTCTATGATACATTTAAAAATGATGAGAAGAGTGTAAAACTCCCACCATATAAAATGATTAATGGTTGAGATATAAATGCTTGTTACCCTGATTTGTTATCACAAATAATGTATCACACATCTTGTACGTAAAGATGTCCAAATGTTGTCTCAATAAAAACATATATAGTATGCAAGAATATAATGTTGATGATCCTAAGAACACTGTGCTGTCGTCAAATATAAATCACTATCCAAGGCATTGTCTCATCCTTGGAAAATTAGCTCTGCTCAGCTGGGAAGGATTGGGGTCAACATTCCTACTGGGATCTTTGTAAAATTAAAGAATATGATTACTCCTAAAATTCTACTTGACATTTTTTTTTCCACATAAAATTAGATTGGAAAGGTAAAAGAAAAAAGAGTGCTATGATTTGAAGGTCTATCCCCAAATCCATGCACTAGAAACTAAATCTCCAATGCAATCATGTTGAGAAATGGGACCTTTATGTGGCGATCAGGTGACACTGTCCCCACCAATGGACTAAGGCTGCTACTGTGGAGTAGGGTAGTTGTAAAAAAGAGGGTTTAGTCCTCTTTCCTTATCTGTCTCCCATTTGCTCTTCTGTCATCTGCCATGTTATAGGACATCAGCAGATGGCGGCACCATGGTCTTGGATTTCCCGCCTCCAGAACTGTCAGGCAAACAAATTTTTTTTCTTCATTAATTATCCAGTCTGTGGTATTTGTGATAGCAGTGGAAAATGGACTAAGACAAGAAGATAAATGCGAATGATGACAATAGAAGTGCTTTGCAAGAGAATAACTGGAATATCAAATCATTAAGAGAAAAACTGATTCAGCCCTTACATACTTTTGCTGAAATAGTCTGCTTTGTAACTGAAAAGACCGTTTATGATCATGCTGCAAAAATCACATGTGAATCAAAGAAGGCTATTTTATTGTATGATTCAATGCCCTTTTTGGGGGGAAAAATGATAACCCCCCAAAATCAACACTATTACTCTAAGAATCTGTATATAGTTAGAAATTATAATCTTGCTGTTTTTCATCAAAGATAAGCTAATTTTATATTTATAATTTTTTAGTTTTTTTTTTTCCAAGGTGAAGTTCTAATTGGATCCTTTCTTCTCCATACTATGAAACTATGGTCCTCATTTCAAGTGAATTAATCTCAAGTCACTTTTTGAAGGTCCATGTATGCAGGGAATCTCTAAAACACCCCACCCTGTGGTTAAAATGTGATGCAAGCCTTGCCATGATGGGTCCAAACACATGGGGAGGAAAGGCCATCTACATAGCTAGTGGAGGCCACTGTAATAGTGTCCCTGTCACAGTGTGTGGGACCCAGAAAACCCTATCAGAAAGGCTACTGATTGACTAAACATCAATCAATTCTTAAAACATTAAGTCTTCAAACCCACCTTGATCCACTTTCCAATATTAGGTTCATTTTCAACAGCACAGTGTGATTACAGGGGTCACAAGCAACATTTCTCCCTTGAAAGAGACTTTGCCTATTTTGATCTTACATTGTGACCTGATAAGTAAACTTGTATCTTGTGTTTCAGGACAGAGAAGTGGTTAAATGCTCAAGTCCTGGCCTCTGGCAAACTAGAGTCTGAATTCTTGCTCTATCACTTACAACTCTGAGTCTGGGGCAGGTAGACCATCCTCTAATCCTTCCTGAGAAATGGGAAGAGCAGTTACTACCCACCTCCTTGGACTGATGTGAGGACTGACTGGTGTTAACACAAAAGCTCAGTGCCTGGGCACCACAAAGCACTCAACAAATGTTAGCCATCTCCTGCGGTCCCAACTTTAAGAAAATTATTTCAGCCCTCTGGAAGACTGCTCACAGGCCCACATGCACACACCCATGGGGATATTTTCTTCATCATCTGGGTTTCCTTCCTCATTAAAATTTCATTAACGGATAAAATTAAAAAGTAAACAGAAGGCTCTATAAAATCATACTACAAAGACTTTCTATTAACTCAAAGGCCTCAACACTCCTGTGGCATGTTGCTTAGAATAGCTCATTACTGGCTAAAGTGGGGGGCTGTATACAATGGTGTGGACAACTACTAGCATGTCCCTGGTCTCCAGTGTAAGAAGTCATTTTGGGATAAAAGAGTTGAGAGTGATGCTATTACAGTGACTGATTTACAAAAGAGAATCACGTGCATCTGCTCTATCCCATTGTTAATTTATAGCCCAGCTCAGGCATGACCTTGATACACTGCTAATTAGGACACCTGGTGAAAGACCCCAGTTGCGCCAGACAACCTGATGAGTCCTTTTCTCCAAGGACACTTGGAGATCAAAGTTCATTATAATGAAGGGAAGGAGAGTATTTCAAAATGTTAAAGTTTTGCCATATCCACCTGGGACTGAGCTATTTACTAATTTTACACATGGAACAATTCATAGAACTTGAGAATAAGGTGTTTGGTTTTTTTCCTTCTTTTATTAAGTGACCAAGCAGCCTATAGTACCACTTGAGACTTGGCCTAAGTGTTTATGGCTTAGTACAAGGGAACTCTTGCTAAGTACCTATTTACTGTAATATTAAACACAGTTTTAACAAGCTCTGAGCAAGACATCCTCAATTAGAAAATCTCTAGTCCTTCCTGTGCTTACAGAATAAATTCTAGGTTCATCTGTCACTGAGAGTCCTCTCAGATTTGGCCTTAATCCTTTACTGTCTCCCCTCCACTTTTGTTTATCATCAAGAAAAAAACAAATGACTTTTTTTCCCAGCATATAACCTGCATGTTTCTGCTCAATGGATTTGTTTATGATCTTTTCTGAACTTCCCATGTCCATGCCAGAAATTTCCCTTTCACAGTCTTCCCAGTTCTCCTAAGTGACAAGAATCCCTCCTCCTGGAAGAATTGCTTGCAAGCATCTTATCTGCACCATTCTGATAGTACATCACATTTTCTCCCTTGTATTTTATAAAAATGTAATACTATAGGATAATCCTTAATTATACTATTTTAATAAGCACCATGAAGGCAGGGTTTATGATTAATTTGTTTCCTTTCAAAATGCCCAATACAGAGTCCCTCATAAAATATACAATAGGAATTCAATACATGTGCTGGATGGAAAGAGGCATAGATACCCATCTGGTATCAGAGGAAAAAGGAAATGAAAAACAGGTAACAGAGTAGGTTCTGAACACACATTCCATTGCATTTCTGTGTTCCTGTGGTTCTTGGTACCCATGTGCCTCTCTGTGTTCTTTTCACTGCTCCTTGATCATGGTCTGTCTCCTCTCTCTTGCAAATAGTGCATCCCCACAGGATTAGTGGAATAGTGGGTACCATGGTGGGAACAAGTGTTCTCAAAGAATACACTGTAACAGAGCACCTGGTCATTGCATTCCTTTCCAGCTGGAACATTCTAATTCCACTTCTTTTTCGTATGGGATTTCAAAGGTGTGGGTACCTAGGGCAGGTGATATCTCATGCCCTAGTTCTTCTGGTGAACATTGTTTTGAGACTACGTGGGAATTTTGAGTGTCTTTAAATAGTGTCTTTTTCTCTAATGCTTATTGTTTTATCTGGCTTTATCTTTTTTTTTCCTCATATGAATGTAGGCTGCTTTAAATTAACCTTATTTCACATTAGAATTATGAACCCCCCAATGAATTATTGTTTTTTTTTCTTACCCTAAGATATATCTGAATGTCTGAAAATTGAAACTGGTTAAGAATTCCATAATTATTCACTCTCAATTCAAACTATATTATCAATGCACATTTGTATTTCCTTAATGTGGTGAAATAGGAAAGTTAGTATAGGCGCATTGTAGGGGCATAATTATGTCATTAAAATGATAATAGCCTAGGCTTAATGAAGTGTTTTATATATACATTTATAATGAATTCAATTAATACCAGTGGAACATTTTGAGATAAGTGTCAGTTAAACTACTCTACCCATTTCTGTTTTCTCTCTCCCCCATAGGCAAAGCTCTCCCATCCCAGCCCCAAGTCCATTAAACCTGTGTAAAGTCTGCAAGAAGACCTGAACCCCAGGAAGCCTTACCAGGCAGCACTCTGCTTAGTGGCAATTCCACACAAATAATTCATTATATCACCATCATAAGGATTAGAAGCATCTGTTCTCAAAGGCAAAAAAAAAAAAAAAAGATATCCCATTAACTATAAACCAGAGGTCACCTGTGTATGGATGAACCACCTTATCATCTGATAAAGTTGATCTATAAACAGAGATTACCTTTCCCCACTTTGAAACAGCCTTGCTGTATATGTTTGAAATGCATCACAATTTGGACAATTGGGGAAGCCTTTCATTCATTTCCCCATTCAAGTCCACTCATTCCTTGGTGGTCTTCCCACACTTTTATTCCCAGGTCACTGGTCCTAAGCTCAGTGGAAGAAAAACTAAAGTCGGTTTTAATCCATTTTAAGAGATGCAACTAAGAGCACATGATTTGCTGCAATAGCACAATATCTGCTAAGAATGGTAGCAGCTACCATTCTCAAAGGGCTCACTGTACCAGCCACTGTACAAGGGCACATTATACCCATTACCTCACTTACTGGCAAAGCAGCTCCTTACACACAGGGCACTAATCACCACCCATTTTCATTAATACCACAGAAGCAAAAGGTGCAACAGAGCATGGAATGGGAGCCTTGCAGGGTCCAAAGTCACTCACTTGTTAGAATGTGGAGACTCATAATGCAGCTCTGATGGAGCACACCTTCTAAGCACCTTGCTAAGGGACCAAAAGGCCTCTTCTCCCTCCAGGCTGCCTGGATGCCCATGCAGCAGGCAAAGCTGGTTACACTCCCTCTATCCTGCTTTGCTCACTTATTCCTACTGTCCAGGGAAAGGCAGAGAACAATTTATGACCTGACAGGACGAGATGAAGAACTAAAAGCAAAGCAGTAAACACTGCTGTGAAGCCTGAGGATGTACCTACCTCTCCTTCATGACACTCCAACTGGTACATCCAAAAGTTCTCCATCTTCCTGGATGCTGTTTGGGCAGCTGTGCCAGCTCTAGTACATCCACTTGTGAGCTGAGGCTAACTCCTGACCTCAGTGTCCATTTGGTGGATTGTTTCCAGTGGTGTTAGGTGCCCGAGTCAATAATGCAACTGGTAACAGGAGATGTGACCACCTCCCAGGAAGTCCGAAGCTCCACATGAACCTCTCGGCGCCCAAGTGGCCGGGCTGCTGTGCGTCATCACTGGTGGAGCACCGTCAGGTGATGTTTCTGAGAAAAGCAGGCCTACCCCCTCTGGCAGCTGCACCTACTATTTCTGGGGAAAATAAACTCAGCTCTGAGGTGCTACCAGAAACTTTCACACACCCCAAACTCTGCTACGTTTATAGAACCTGTGAAGAAGCAAGTATCCAGCTCAGGAGGAAAGGGTAGGGAGCAGGAAAAGGTTCTCTGGGGCCCTGCATCAGACTGTACCCTGGGCACATGGCGGGAGCTTAGAGAACTCTGGCCAGCCCGTAGTACGGCCTCTGGCAGGGGCACAGAATGCTGAAGGGGACCCTTGCCCCTCCTTGTGTTTACTGTCTCATGCTGCAATACAAATAAGAAGGCTATGGCAAGCAAGTTACACACAAAAAAAGCTGTCCCCGTGTCAGTGTGGTTTGAATCAAACCAACAGATAATCCCAAATTGGGTTCAAGAGCCAAGCCACAATAGCTGGTCCAGAATAGACAAGAGGGGCTGGATATAACTCAGTCGGTAGAGTGCCTGCCTCGGCAAGCACAAGGCCCTGGGTTCAATCCCCAGAGCTGCAAGAAAAAAAAAAAAAAAAAAGAATTCCAGAATAGACAAGAGGACTGTCCAGAAAAGCCCCAGGCATGGAGCTCACGGAAACCAAGACAGCAAGACATTGGTGTGGTGCTGAGATGAAGAAGACACCAGAGTAAGGCTCCCAGGGCCTTTGGGCCTCTTACCGACCCATGGCAATGGGAAGAACATGGATGGACAAGGCCACTCATCCTAATAGATGACTTCACACTTCTTTCTCACCAAACTCTCTCTCTGACTTGCTGGCAGGTCCCTCTGAGTCCACCTGCTTATTTAATGTGTTTGTGATGGGGGGGTCAAAAGGTAGAAAAAAAGGGACACAAAGGATCTGAACCAATTCCGAGCTGGAAAATCTGGTCGTGCTACTTGGTTTCCTATGCTGCGGACAAGCTCTGCACACCAAAGTGGGGAACAGGCCAACAGAGAGGGTTTCTTTGGGCATTCCCTCTCTCTCCTCCCTGTTCCTGTGTTTCTGACCACTCTTGCTGGCAGTCAGATTGCACCTATTATAACTCTGGCCAGTCTGATGCAATTCCTACAGCTACCACTCGAGAAAGCCCTTTTAAAATAACATTGCAGGACATATTCCTTCCCAGTTGACTGCACCGGGCATCTCCTGAAACACTTTTCTTTCCATTAATAATTTAAAAGAAAGAAAACTGTTGGATCTTGACTCTCGAATGTCTAGACTGAACATTCCCTTCCATTTAACTCTCCCTTGCTCACGGCAAAGCCGCACTCCTATTATGACTCTTGAAAATTGCTTTGGTTTGGAATTCAAGAGCCACTCAGGTGAGGGCCACTGAGGCCCTTAGAGTCTTTGTGGCTACTGTGTAAAGACTGTAAGTTTTCCAGTTATTAGCTGACAGTGACCAGTTCACACAAGACTTAAAATCACCAGACTATAAGAAAACAAAACCAAAAACAACTGCTTGACCTTCTGGAAAGACATAGAAAGCTTCTCCACATAGCATCCTATTGGCACAACAGAACTCAGAATTCTTCCCCTGGCTTCTTTGTTTTCATTTATCCTTTCCTTTAATATTCATTCTGCACCTGAAGCCTACTTAATTATTCACCACCACCTTCTCCATGCCTCATCAATAATGGATAACATCTGTGATGGTAAAGTTCAGTAGCAAGAAGGAAGCTGAGAAAGGAGCATTAAGGAGAAGATCCCAGCCGAGGGAGAGATCAGGGTGCCAAAACAGCCAGCCTTAAGGCCTGGTCTCTCCTGGATGGCCCCCCAGCACCAGCTATACTCCTTAATTCTGGGCTTGCCAACTTTTTTTTTTTTTTAAACATCTCAACACACAAAGAAATGATAATATTTGTACAACACACTGGATCAACTGGAGCCTCAGATGAGGCTGCACAGGGTGCCTGGTGGCCCAAGTCACTTCCAACCCCAAAGTCCAGGGAGATCACCAGTACACTGGTTGAGAAGCTGCTGTAACCATGAGTTTTTACAGCAGATTTTCTGGCCACTGGTGGCCCCTTGAGAACAATTCACCATGGACATGCTTGTTCTTTCAGGACAGGGCCTTCTCTTTTTCAATTCCACTGCTCTCCCTAGTCCCAGCATTCTCTGGTATAGCCACCTGCCCCTCTTTTGTGCTGGCTTACACACACCTTCCCCTTTACACCACTTTGGCTTCGTTCTCCATCAGTCACTTTGGGATCTGCAGACCTGCCTGTCAGCCAGGTGACAGAACACATATAGCCTGGGAGCTGGAAACGGCTGGCAGTGGTAGAAGACAGGGTTTACCAGCAGCTCTTTGCTGGCACAAGCTAATGATAGATACCAAATATGGGAGGTAGGCTTATCAGATGGCTCCTCAAGATCTCCACCTCCTGGCATGCAGACCCTTGCATAATCCCCTCCCTGGGGAGGAAGCATGGATCAGTTATAAGTTAGAGCAATAAAATACAGCAAAAGCGATGGGATGCTGCTCTGCAGTTGGGTGAAAGGGACTGTGACGTCCATCTTGTCTTCAGACTCAGGCCTCCTTGGCTTGCATACTTTATTAAGCAAGCTGTGGGAGAGGGCCCACATGGCAAAGACTGAAGATGCCTCTGGCCAATAATCAGCAGGGAATGAAGCTGTCATCCAATAGCCTGAGAGGAGCTGGATCCTGCCAATAAGCCTGTGCACTTGAGAGCAGATCTTTCCCTAAAAAAGCCTTACAATGACAACAGGCCACTTAACACCTCAATTGCAACTTCTGAGACACCCTAAAGAAGTGAGACTGAGATAATCAGTGTGGGTTGCTTTATGCTGGTACATTTTGGGGCAATATGTTATATGATAGTAGATAATTAAGGATTCAGTTTTTTGATAGGGTCTTTTTTTTGTGGTGCTGAGGATTAAACCCAGGGCCTTATACATGAGAGGCAAGTACTCTACCAACTGAGCTATATCCCCAGCCCAAAATAAGGATTCATATGAAAGACTCAAGAGCAGAGGAGGCTTAGTGGTCTTGCTGCAACTCCAGGAAGGACTAGCCTGGACTGTACACTGCACAGCTGAGCTTCTGCCTAACACTGCTCTACTCCTGGGGTTTTGAACAATGCCTTATGGGAAAGTTAAAAAATATTGGTATGAGTGGATGATACATTGTAAGATGGACTTTCAATTTGTGTATAGGGACAATAGCTATGATTCTAGTTATCTAGAAAAATGAGAAACATTGTAGCTTTGTGGCCAGGCCCTAGTTCTCATACAGTAGGTACTCAAACTCAAAGTGATTGGGCTCAACTCAAAAGCTGTGTGGTTCTTTGCATGGCATGTGCATATCTCTGCTTCCATTCACTTGTCTAAGGAGTGGCTTCCCCTACTATTTTGAGGTTTGCTTGGCAGAATACACAGGGGCCCATTTCTGCTGTCCTGGCAGAAGATCCTGTGGTTCTAAGGTTATGCTTCTTCCTAAGCTTTTGGGATACTGACCTAGAAAGTCTGTCTGCCCCCTTTTTCTAAGCAATTTGAACATATAAGAGAACAAAGTTGGTTTTAGAGCCAGTGCTGGGTTGTATATTTTTTCATAGCATGTTAGGAGAACAATCTGAGGTACAGATGCTTGGGCCAGTCTAGTCCTCTTTAGGCCACAAATACTCACAGAATGGAGTTAATTGCTGTCATATCATCCTTCCCTTTCCTAAGAATATATCACATTTCAGCCAGGAACTGATCCACTTGGGGAAATCAGGCTCCAACAGTACACACACACACACATCATCAATTCTGTCTACCAGACCTCAGATCCTATTTCAATCCCACTCTTGCTATTCAGATCCTGGAAAAGTTCTGGCTGGCCAGGACTCCACAAGCAGGTGTAGATCCATAAGAGGAAACCTCTCAGTTCAGAAAACCTTAAGAGGAAGGCTTTACAAAAATGGAATCCTTGGGCAGCAAGGAGGATCTTTTCAGTTGCTCTTGTAAGCTTGACAACACGACCATTAAGGTCAATAGGATAAGAAGCTGCTAATAAGTCTTAATGAATTAGCATGTGTACTTGACCTTGGTCAATAGTATCTTAGCAACAGTAAAAAGAAAAGAAAATCCATGTTGGCTGCTTGCTGAATTGAGGGCAGGGAAGGAGTAACATCAAGGAATCCAAGGCTCCAGATGAAGCCAGGGTTTTCCTGCACTCTCCTTACGTCATCTTTCTCAATTTTTTTTTTTTTTAAAAGCAGGTACAAAAGTGCACATGATCAGGGCAGGTGTTAACATCAGGCCCTCACTTCCCACGATTTTGAAGCTGACTCCCTCCCTCTTAGCAAGAGAGTGGCGGGTTTCTGACTGAGAAGTGTTAGTGCTGATTTCCTGCCTCCAATGATTTTCTCAGTTGGTCTCTGGAATGGGGAGTAAGGTGCCAGTAAAAGGGAAATGTTCTCTGAAGGGGGTTGTATGTTGTCATCATCCCTAACTAGCAAGTTAGTTTGATTTAATCAGGCTAGCCTGGACTAAAAGGCTGGTGATGGTTCCTTAAGGCCGAAGCCAGAAACCAGGGTCATCAGAATGAACGACTGGGACAGGCAGCATGGTAAGAACCTGAGTGCCAGGGACAGCAGAGGGGGAGCCTAGCCCAGAGAAAGCAAGGATACCTAGGGGCACTAAAGGATACTCCTAATTCAGTTTGCCACTGACCAACCCTGAATGGTAAGTGAACCTTGACTCCTCAGGTAACTCACACATCAAACTTGTGATTCTTATTTCACATTTCCACAGAAGACTCAACAGCTGCAAAGCCATTTTCTCTCAAAATTATCCTGAGAAAGAAATCCAATACCTCATTTTACTGTTGAGGAAACTAAATCCCAAGAGGAAGGCAGGTAACCAACTCAAGGCAATTGTAGCAGGTCAACTCTAAAGCAAAGATTTACATGTGAGGATACTGGGCATTACATTTGTACCATCTGTTGTGAGAGGTGTCAGAATGGGAGGGAACACTGGCTTTTCACTCAAACTGACAAGTTAGAGGCTACAGGTTAATGCATGTGAAAAAAGTGGAAAATAAGATACTAAAAAATAAAGTGTTAAACTCTAGCTCACAGGTTAAGTTGGTAGTTTCTTATTTTGACTGGATCTCAGAAATATGTATGCTAACACCCAACCTCCAGAGATTCAGACAGGAAGTTGGAATCCTAGAATCTACATGCTTAAGGAAGGAGGCCTTGACTTTATGGACTAGAACTGGGCAAAGGGGAGTCAGTGTGGGATGGAGACCAGTCTGGATAGCAGAAGTAGGTCTGGCATGGTTCACTTTAAATATAATCATGTTTATAGACAAATCACATTTCATAATTACTCTAGGTCACAAGACGTCTATTCTCAGCTATTCCATCCGGGGAAACAGAGGCCAAAATGCTCAGCCTGGCCCCCAATCTCCTTCAACCTATCCTTAGGCCTTATTCATTGTTTTGATGTTCCACTGGCAGTGTTTTACACACTAAAGAGGTAAGCTAGGCACACCAAGTGGGAGCTGAGGGCCTGTTGCCTCAATGTGGGAAACGGCATGAAAAAACCTGCCTGCTGGACTTGGAAAAGTGAGGGGGCCTTTGTCTAATCCAAACGGCATCCTCTCTTATGGCTGCTGTCAAGAAAGGGGTCAGCAAAAACTGTTTTTAAAAAAATGGATTGAGAAACTCATTTTGCATTAAGAACATGTTGCCAATTATACTAGTAATGGGAGTATTTTTCATTTTGAAGACCATGTACATAGATAAATCACATTTGATAATTCTGCAGGACTACATGGACCCCAGGATTTAACTGGTTACATAAGGAGCTGAATGGTCTATGATACAGCTGTTCCTCTCCCTGCATCTGCTCTTCCTCCCGGACAGAATCCCAGTCCACTTATCATAGGAAATATCCAGAGTGTCCAGTTGAGGAAGAGGACACATATCTAAAGATTTCTGGGCAATTTCTTGAGCCTCTGCTTATTAAGTGAGCATATCAGACACCTAAACTGTGGCTGTGAGTGCTGCAAATCTAACTGGAAAGTGATAAAATTCTTTCTGGATAAATTGTCCATTTCCTTCCCTGTTGCTTGTCTTATTGTTTCTTTGCTCATGTATATTGTCTGGTGTGACAATCCATTAAAAAGTTGAGAAAGATTCCTCTTGGGAGTGAGGTCAAGCAAAGAGAAAAAATTGGAGCTTTGATCTTTTCCATCACTTTTTTTTTTTAATTCCACAAAGCACAAAGTCATTGGAGAGCTTGCCTTCTGGTGGGCAGATAGCTGGATAAGTTCTGCTCTTGTGATTCAGATATGGCCATGGTCTGAAGACAGGAGGGAGATACCTGAGAGGCAACAGAGCTTGTCTGGCACTCAACTGACAGGTCAAACTCCAAAGGTGAATTAAGATCACTGGAAGTAATACTTTAAATCTGGGAGACAGCAAAAAGGCAAATATCTTCCTATTACCTTTGTTCATGATTGAAGTGAATCACTTGCTCTTCAAATGGGATTTCAAGGTCAACTCTATTTTGAAAATGCAGCTGTAAGATCATTACATCTTTAAAACAGTTGCCCTGTTACCTCAGGTCCTCATAGCTCACAGAAAAATGGCTCATTTTTGTCATTGCTATTGACAACTATGTTTCACTGTATAGAGCATTATGCCCCACCAGCAGGGATGTGACACTTCACTGTTGCTTCTAAGTTGTAGAATAGGCTGTTAAATCTACCCTGGTAAAAGGCAGCTCTCGAAAACATTTCACTTTTAAAGTAAAGACCATTAACCTTCATAATTATTCAAGTCTGCAGAGAATCAATGCATCTAGACTTGACCTCAGCACACTTTACTCCTAGCGGTTAATATGCCTGCTGCTATCCTTCCCACCGAGGTTCTGTGGTTTCCAAAGGCCAAGCACATGAGCAAGCCTGTGGCTTCAGAACACTTCAGGTTTTTTATTGTCTAGGTGCAAATCCACTTACCAATTCCTGTTCTTCACCTTAAGTGGCACAGCTCTGCCTTGACCTATTTTTAAAATTTCTTTTCTCTTTCTTATGCATGTAAAGTAAATCAAATGAGAGTGTGCACGCTTAATAGAAACACTGCACGGAATTGAAATGAAAAACTCAGTACACTCATCTTCCCATAACACAGTTAATACAGCAGTCCTTTTCTATAAATTGTGCACACAAAACAGAATCACTTTGGGTATAGGCCAAGGAGTGGGATAGCTGGGTCACATGGTGGATCCATTTCAAGTTTCCTAAGGAATCTCCACACTGCATACCCAAAGGACTTAAGATCAGATTACTACAGTGATGCAGCCACATCAATGTTCATAGCTGCTCAATTCACAATAGCTAGATTGTGGAACCAACCTAGATGCCCTTCAATAGATGAATGGATAAAGAAACTGTGGTATATATACACAATGGAGTATTATTCAGCTATAAAGAAGAATAAAATTATGGCATTTGTAGGTAAATGGATGATGTTGGAGACTGTTATGCTAAGTGAGATCAGCCAATCCCAAAAATCCAAAGGCCGAATGGTCTCTCTGATAAGTGAATGATGATGCATAATGTGGCAGGGGGAAGGGTGGCTAGAATGCAGGAAGGATAGATAGCATAGAGGGAAGGGAGGGGTGGGGTCGGGTTGGGGGGGTGAGAATAATAACAGAATGTGTGACAGACATCATTGCCCTGCGTACATGTATGAATGCACAGATGGTGTGACTCTACTTTGTGTACAGCCAGAGAAACAATAGCTGTACTCCATTTGTGTTCAATGAATCAATAAGCAAATAAAAAAACAAACAAACAAAAAAACCAGAATCACTTGGCTTTCCCTATTTCAAGAAAACAGTTAAATGAAATGATCTCTTTGTATGTTGAGTGATCTAATGATTCCAACTCTTTTAGTTTTGTAATTTAAGGTGCAAAGAAATACACAAATATAGTGTTTTTTAAAATATATTCTTAGTTGTAGATGGACTCAATGTCTTTATTTATTTATGTGGTGCTGAGAATCAAACCCAGGGCCTCACCCATGCAAGGCAAGTGCTCTACCACTGAGCCACAACCCCAGCCCACAAATATAGTTTTATAAATCAAATAATGCTATACAGTTTATGGCAAAATCAAAGCACTTTGCCACTCCCCACTCCCAATGCTTTAGCACTTTCTTCTGATATTTACTTCCATATTCATAAGTAGCATGTTTATAGTGTCCTGCCTTCATTTTAGACATTATTTCTTGGCTTCTACTATAAATTATTATAATCTACATATTTTCTGGTATTCGTTTTAGAATCTTCATGTTCTAAAATTTATAATGCGGTGCTGGGGATTGAACCCAGGGCCTTGTGCTTACAGGGCAAGCACTCTACTACTGAGCTATATCCCCAGCCCCTCATTATAATTTTTGGTTAATTTATATTCAGTGTTTGCATTCTGAAGATTATATCTATGCTTTTTCCAACTGAACCAGACTATTCTGCATTTCTTCTGTGATAATTGTTTTTGGTGAGGTAAATAATTGTTTTTCAACTTGCTTAGTTTTCTATGTGATCAATAATTCATATTGAACTCTTCTAAAACCATTTATAACTCCTGTCAGTTCACACATATCAGGAAATATCTCTGTTCCATTCTTTTTAGAGACCTCTGGAAAGGTTGCTACCATAGCCTTCTACACAGACCTCACCCTGGGGTCTCCTTTCCCATCACCTGGATGTTCCCTTTTGCATTGCTCCTTGTTTCCTGGATCTTCTAGGTCTTTTCTTGGCTAATGCTCTCAATTGGGGAGAGCAAGCCTCTACTAGTTTCCAGAGAAAGGCTACAGTATATACTAATTCTGGGACCCTGCATGTCTGGAAACCTCTTTCATTCACCTTCCTGCTGATTGGAAATTAGACCTTGGGAAGGCCTCTCAGTTTCCCATGTGGTTTGGAGGAAGTCCATTGTCATCGTGATTCCTGATCATGGGACTTCTTTTTACTTCTCTGAAAACCTGTAGGGTCTTCCCTTTCTTTCTACTGTTCTGAAATTTCTGTGGGTCTTTCATATTTCATAGTTCTAGTCAGATATCCAGGTTGGCATGTCCTTTGTCTCTAGGTAATAGTCTTAATGTCCCCTCTGTTTAATCTGTTTCTACTACTTTCCATCTTTTGCCTTAACTGTTCTACTGCCTTGAAGATTTCAATTTTGTCTTCTAACCTAAATTCTCTTTTTAATGTTAAACATTTGCTGCCACATTTTTTAGTTTGAGACTTTTTTTTTTTTCAAAAGAGTTTTTAAAAGATGGCACCCTCCTCTAATTTCATGGCTCCCTTGGCTTGTCCTACCTTTGAGGACACTGATTATAAAAGATGCATAGTCCTTGCATGCTCTGAGAACTGCCTTTATTTCTCCAAGTGCCTTTTTCCATGTCTTTATCTTCATGTTAAGAGATATTCTTTAAATATCTGATGATCCTTGGCTGTCCATTCATCTTTAAGAGTGAGTCCCCAAAAAACCTACTGGAAGATCCATTAGTGGTAGAAGCCTTCACTGTGGGGAGATCAGGTGGGGATCCAAATGGCCAGGAAACCCCAGACATCAGCATTCATCTCTGCAGGGACCTTTTCTTGGGCCTATTTCCCCAGAGAGGAATACTCTAATCTGCTGGGGGACAGGGGCTCAAGATGGGTGGTTCTAAAACTGACGACTAAGAATTCTATGACATTCTTGCAGTCCTACTGCAAGACCTTATGTTCCCCAAGGCACCTCATTCCCACTTTCAGCTGTGGCTGCTGGCCCCAGTGTCATGTTCCTCTTGTTTACCCTTTCCTTACAGAAGTCACAAGTCTTCTGTGGGGAGGAGGAGAGCCCTGGCTGGAGAAGGCAAGGGTAAGTCTAATGCCTCCCATGACTGCCTTTCAAAATAATCCTCTTGTTTTTTTGGCCACATCCCCATAGTCATGCCATTTAGATATCTGGTATTTCATAGATTCCTGAGCCTTTCTGGGGAGTCTGCAGTACAAATCCTCACAATGACTTGGTAGAATCCTGCATTATTCAGTACTGACCAGGCTACACCATGGTAACAAACCACCTTCCTCCCCAAATCCCCATGGCTTGAAACAACACAGGTTGATTCCTCTCTCACAGTACATGTCTCACACAGCTGAGGCCCCTTCCTGTGGTCATGCAGGACACAGGCAGGACACCCACAGAACCTGAGCCATGCTAGCAGAGGTGCTGCCATCTTGTGACACCACCATTTCAACAAGAGGCTTCCAGGTTTGTTGCCACTAGAGAAGAAAACATGGTCTTAGCTGTTCCTGCCTGGAAGCAACACGTGTCTGGGCTCACATTTCACTTGACTTGGAGTGAAATTTCAGGAAACAGATTGTTTTTCATAGCAAAGATTTCTTTTTTTTCAAATTTTCAGAAAACAATTATTTCCATTCAGTGCCATTCAGCTATTGAAATTGTGGATGAGCAATCCTATCTTCTCATTCTGTATACATCCTTGAAATTTCGAGGGGATGAAGAAGAGCAATCCTCTCTACATTTGAAAGGAGAACAGGAAATCCTGGGGTGAACTAACATGTCCAGCATAGCCAGTTACCAAAATTTTAACATTTTTATTGTTTTCTTTTGCTTCCTTTTTTTCTTTTTCTTACTTTACTGTCACTTTTAGTATAGTTTTAGCAAGAAGCAGAGATAAGTATCATTTCATTCTACACAACACGCCACTCACTATAGCCTAAATCTGCAACATACAATGCGTGCTTGTGAACATCAATCTTTGGCTCTACCATGACTGCTCTCTACTCTGAATGATTGTTGTTGCCTGTAGAGAGATCAGCAGGCAGGGAACTTTTCAGAATGGGTCATTCATTATCAATGTGTTTCAGGAATCAGGTTGTTCTTCAAAGCATAGATTTTTTTCAGACTTTCAGAAAATTATTTCCATTCAGTGCTGAACAAGTTCAATAACTTCTCATTCTGTATGACTCACCAGCAAACAAATGCCAGTCAGCTCCATGTGTAAAGGGCTGAAGTTCAGAGGGAATGAAAAGTAGTATTAAAAGCAGACTTGACTTTTAGGAATTATCTGGTGAGTGGTAATATAGGTGTTCTTAATGTCCTTCTGTTTGCTCCATTGTAGTTTCTAATCTTGCCATTCTGAGAATGCACAGCTTTTGCAAACAAGAATTCTGTGGTCATTTCTCCAGCTCTGCTGACCGTAACCACTGTGGGACAGCCATTTTTGTTAAAATTTTGTTAAAAACATTTTGTTAAAATTATCTATGCTAATAATGATTGACTTTCTAAACTCAAGTCTACAGACCTTACATGGGATAACTGCCCCAATAATAATCCCTCTCCCCTTTGAATGGTTCTCAAACTTTCACATAATCAAGAATCTCAGAGGAAATTTATAAAACAAAACAACAACAACAACAAAAACATACACTAGGCTCCATTTCAGGTATTCAGGTTTGGAAAGGAAGGGCAGTAACTAGTATTTTTAACAAGTACCTTCCAGCTAAACATCAGATCACACTGCTTTTCACGACACCTTTCTATTTTCTACAACAGCTGGCATGGAAGGAGCATTCAGTAAACATTTTTCTGATGCTGAGGTGGAACAATACCATCAAAAGGGGTAGCAAATGCAGGTCCTTCTTATAAATATGGAATGGCAGGTGAAATACAGCCCATAGATTCAAATGGCTTAAAAATGACTTGGGGAATATTTTAAAGCCCAAGTTAGGTTTTGCTTCATATTAACTATTCATAACCCAAGGAGCCCACTCACCAATTTCTTAGCATCAAGTTGAATTTTTGATAGTATGGGTTCCTAAAACATTATTCAACATTCTGTAATTCATTCGGCTTGGAATGAAACATCATGCAAGACAGTGAAGTTGTCTTTCTAGATCAAATGAATAAAACCTGTCTCATGTCCTACACCAGCTGTGCTGGAGGCTCAGCATGAAGCTCCTGGGATCACATGATTAAGGAGGTCACTTCAAGGAGTTGGTGCAACTGAGGAGGCTGACAGGAGAGGCTAGTACCTGGACCAAATGCTGCTGCAGCTTCTTCTCTGATGGTTTTCAAATTTCTAAAAGGATGTGCAGCCCAGGCTCTTGCCAGCTCCTTACTATTGAAAGTCTGCTCAATTTCCACCTCATTTGCAAAACGCTTGCTGCAATCCCTCCTAGCTGTGAAAAACCAGGAGACAGCTGGAGGTCAAGGAGAATGTGCCCAGTGAGCATACCTGTTTTTAACAGACTCAGCAGCCTACAAAGCAGAGGAGAGATGCCAGGCATGTCTGAACTGACCCAATGCTGCCCCCTGGCTGGGGATGATGCAGGTCCCTTCCCTATCCATTTCCAACCTTACAAGGTGCTAGATTAGCCATGTAATCATTTGGACAGCAAACACTGACTTGACCAAAGTAGAAGGTCAAGCAGAATGATACTGCTTTAGCCTGCACAAACCTTTACATATTAGAAAAAATGAACATAATAATGTTCATAACAAAATGATAGTTTTTCACTCTGAAGGATATACAGAGAAACAGCCTGGTACAATTATAAATGCAGAATTAAATGCAATTGAATTTAACCTCTTGACCCTTCTCTTACTCCAAGCTCCATTTTAAAATAAAACTGCTTAAAAATTACCCCGGAGAATAGAAAAGTGATAGTTGGAGTAGAAAGAATCTTTATGGCAATGTAGAGGGACAAAGGTTAGTCTTCTCGATTTATTTTGAATAGATTCTAACACCCAAGCTTGCCATATTATCAAATTCCTTCGGTATTTGGAATGGAAAATAAATGTTGATAGAGGTGACAATAGCTTTGTGCAGCTCTTCCCAGGGAAGTAAAATCTAACTTTAAATAAAAAAAAAAAAATGCCTTCTATGAGGTGCGCAGGATGCCCAGGTACCACCAGGAGTGAAATTAGTACTTACTGAAAACCACAATGAAGCAAAGGTGGGAAACGCACACACACCTGCAGAAACCCCTGGTAGGAAAGGGCTCGGAAGGATTTCCATTATTTCCTCCGAAGAGGCCACAATGCCTGACCTGAATCTTTAAAGGATAGCTTTACGGCAGTGGTTTTCCAGTTGTGGTCCTGGGATCAGCAGCATCACCTGGGACTTTTTTGGTGACTGTGCTGATATTTAGCTGAGAGCCTTGCCTAGAAAATAAGGAAGAGTAAGACCTGTCTCCCCTGCCCCCATTGTGTGTATTGGGAAACAGCTAACAGCACAGAAACTCCCTTCCCTAAATGACTTGGATAAGACTCTCAGATGGCCCCTGTTTCTCATGACAAGGCCAGGCACAGACCCTCCAAACCTCCATTCTTTGCCTCATAAATGATTAGCTGAACTGCTGATTAATCAGAATAACCTTGGTTAAGCATCTCTCCTTCCCTCAGGTGCCTCAATGTGAGCCAGCATAAACCCCTCCCCAAACAGTCTGGTCACAGATAAAAATTATTCTCTGATCTACATTTAGTTAAGCCACCCTTACATCCCACTTCCTCACACCTTGTTCTTTCTAGCCTTATTCTTCCCTATAAAACCAAACACTTTGGTCTTATCTTATAAAGGTTTGCAGATGTTAAGGTTAGAGGTTCTTCTTTTGCCCCATCCCTAATTCCTTTTTTTCTCCTTTGCAGTAATCCTTTCTGATAAAATTTCTCTTTACTCAATCCAGGATTGATTTTTTATTTGTTATTAGAAATACAAATTCTTGGGCCCATTCCAGAACTTCTAAAGTAACAAGTGGGCAGTGGGGGCCATGTGTCCAGGAATCTGACTCTCAACAAGTCCTTCAGGTACAGTTTGGAAACCACTGATTTACAGCGATCCCGTTGTGGGCTTAAGTGAATGGAGCCCCAACTCCCTACTGGTGTTGCTTCACTGACCAAAGCTTGCGTGCAAGCTGTTTGAGGCTTACCATGGAAAGGTTCTTAGCGCCCGCACAACCCATTTATCCCATGACCTCGTTTCCCCATGATGTTCAAGGTCACAGAGCTCCTATCTCCCCTCCCGGCCGCACGTGGAACTGAGCCAGCCTGAACCCTCACAGACTTACATCTCCATCCACTGGCCTCTGGTCATCACAGTCCCTCGTGGGGCTAATGTCCTGGCGCATCACCCAGATGGGCTCTTTGGGTTCATCAGGGGTGTAAGGCGAACGGATGGTCCTGGTTTTCACCTCCTCGATGGCCTCCTTGATGTCTTTGATGGCCAGAGAAATGGCATCCCTCTTCTCCTTGCTGTACCGCTGTCCTGCCTCGCCGCTACCCACGGTGCCTGCAGCCCGCTGCTGCCCGGCCGGTGCCTGCAGCCCAGGGCTGTCCGGACGGCCCCCACCGGGAGTAGGGGCGCGCTCCAGGTCCTGCTCGGCCTCCGGCATGTCCTCAGACGCCTTGTCGAGGCTCTGTGAGCTCATGCTCTGCTTGACCTCGGCCACGATCTGATCGATGTCCTCCTCCTGCTCGTAACTGTCCATGCGCGGGTAGGGTGCGAACTCGGCCTCCTTCTCAGGGCTGTCGGACTCGCCGTCCGAGCGCTCATCGTAATGATGCAGCCGCGCACCCAGGGCCTCCTGGCGGTAGGCGGCCGCTTCATCGCGCTCCTGCTCATACAGCCGCAGGCCGTCGCGCGCGTCCAGCTCGGGCGCGTCCCCGATCTCCTCGTACACGTGCTCCTGCAGACCGCCGTAGTCGGCGTAGGGCTCGGCATAGGGCTCGTCCTCGCCGCGGTGGAAGAGCCGGTGCGTGTAGACGTAGCCTGAGTAGGCCGCGTTCATGGCCTCCTCGTGCTCCAGCGAGTGAAAGTGCAGGTGGTTGGGCAGCGCCAGGCGGTGCGTGGCCTCCGCGTGCTCGGCCTCCGCCTGCTCCGTGTACTCCTCCGCCTCGGGCCGGTACTGCACCGCGTACGCGCTCTCATCCTCAGGGTCCTGCGCGCGCTCCGCATCGTAGCCGTCGCGGGCCGCGGCGATCACGTCGCCCTCGGCAGTGTCGGTGTGATTGTGGAAGCCACTCTCAGTGCTGGCGGAGCGCGCCAGGCACTCACCGCGCTCCTCCTCCTCCTGCTGTCCAAGCTGTGTGCGGAGGTCCTCGACCAGTCGCCCGCGCGGGTGGCGGCCCTCATAGTGCTGCTGCTGCTGCTGCGGCGGCGGCAGCTGCTCCTCCTCCACTTCAGGGTGCTCCAGGTCGGCCTCCACTGACTCGTTGACTTCCCCACCTGCCGCCTCGTCGGTCACCTCCACCTCCGCGGAGCCCTCCAAGTGGTTCATGGTGGGCGTCGGGGATGGCTGGGAGAGAGGCTGGGCCTGCTCAGTGTGCTCTCATTTTGCTCCAAGGGGCTGGAAAAACAAGAAGGGGAGAGGTTGTCACGTGGTTCAAATTGTGGTTTTGAACTGAGCACAAAGATAACCATAAAAACAGCTGCTATTGATCCCTTCTGAATGTGGGTCAATTAAAAAATGATTGCACATTTAAGTTCAGTCTGACACTACGTAGCTCATTTTCTTCATAGCACGCACCATAATTTGTAATTACACATCTACTTTTAAAATTGCTTATTGGCGTTCTCCCTTCTCCACCCCTCAGACTGGAGCCTCATGAACATTTGTGCTCGTGCATAGTATTCAGGTTCCATTTCTGATTTATATGAATAAAGAGTAGTACTAAATTGAATGGGCCAATTGACACATTTTCCATCTGCTGAAAGATAAATCTCTCTAAATTAAGCTAGGATCCTGGGTACTTTAGAAGCAATTCTTTAAATTTCAAGCAAAAATAATCTTGAAATCTTTTTGAAGCTTTTGCTGTCAATACAATTCTCAGGGACGTTATCAACCATCAATGGAGTTCTGTCCTGGCTGTCATTACTGACTGTTACTTCAGGCAATTTGCTTAGTTTTCTGGACCTTAAGGATGAGACTGGACTCATTTCCTGAATGCAAGATATTAACTGCTATTGCATAGGGGAAAAAGGACTCCATGGTGCAATAAATTTGGGAAGCGCTGAGTTACAGTTGACTTGTCATTGTGAATATTCAGAGGCAAATATGAAATGCAGGTTTCCCTCACTTATATCACCAGGACACTTTTTTCTCTACAGCTGGAATTGTATCAAATTCATTTACAGAAACATTAACTAGCTGGTTTTCAATACTTCTCCCATAAATCCCAAATCTCAAATTCTAGGGTTCTATGAATTGTCATTATAGCTGGAACTGGATTACATGGCTAATTTTTAGAAAGTATGGGAAGTTGTCTTTTTTAATTCTAGAGAAACTTGAAACTATAGACATAGATTTGGGTCTGACCTCTATTTTTATCACAAAATAGTTCAACAGCATAATTTGTGTACTGGAAACAGACACAAGGAATGTAAAGAATAAAAACAGGGAAACAAAAAGCAAAAACAAAACTAACCAGTTAACCAACTAAAAATCTCAGGCAGGATCCTTAAGATTTTGAGACATTTGTGATAAGTGGTTTGAACAATATATGTGAATTTATCTCATATGTTCTTTTGGAGAGTCCATTTTTACAAATGGCACACGGACAGGAAGTGAATTCCTAAGTGTAATAACAGACAGCTCCAGGAGGACCAGGGATTGGATTGACCCTGATATTGACATGCATTATATTCAACCCAATTACCCACCATAACCATAACAGTTTCCTTTAAACATTCCTGACAAACCAAGTAGAAAAGCAGGCCATTTGGAAATACCAAGCAGAAGTATCATATTTTCTCCCATTCTTTGATGGATCCACCTCTAACTGATACTCACGAGAAGAAACCAATCATGGTTTACCAAAGATGAACAATCCTTAGTGATTCTGTGCTAAAAGAGACTTCCACTTCAAATTAGTCCCAGCCTATTTTGAAAAATTGTGGCTTCCTCTCATTAATCCCTGAGAGAAAGTGACTATACCTTAAGTGTAAAAAGTTTCCCAACAGTAGCTATGCATTGCCATTCACACCTTGATAGATAATGCCCTGAACAAGAGTCAAGTGCTGGTATTGAGGGCCACCTGCTTAAGTGGTCTCACAGGATTACAGAAAATGCAAAATGTTGGATCCAATGCAACACGTGGATAAGAACAGTGTAACTCAGTTTCCTTTACAAGAATTCTAGAAGGCAACAGATACAAACTGCTTTAACCTTAGTATAAAAATTTGAGTTTGATGAACACATGACAAGTGTTCACAGAGAAGGATATTGAACATACCAGAAGCTTCTCTGGTCCTGTTACCCTGAGCTTTCTCAACTGTGCATGGCCAATGATGGAAATACACAATAAGCACATGCAGAAGTGACCAAACCACTTTCTGCAGTGAAAATGGCTTTTTCTTTTATTGATGTATGTATTAAAAATAAATTTTAGTGTATTCTGGCTTAAAATCATATATGACCAGCAATCAGCACCCTCTTATAAATTGGTTCAAAGGAAATGGAATTTCTATGCATGTGCAACAATAAATCATGATAAAGAAAGCCTTTGGAGGGAAAATACTGTTAGAATAATACAGCTTTGGTGCAGTGGAGCTCTCTGTTCACTAAGAACATTCTCTTCATTTCCCTGTCTCCAAATCTCAAGGGAGTATTTGTGCATAAAATGTCTGTATTTCATTCACCATCATGATTTCAAAAGTATAGTGTGGGCTGTGGCATTGCAATATGTTAATGAATAACAGACACTGAATTGAGGGATTTCCCTAGGACAAAGCAACTGGTAATGTCTAAAGAAGGAGCTGGAGTTCATGGTTACTTCCATTACTAGCTTAGGAGAGGATTGTTCTCTATATTGTTGCAACTTTGGAAGTGGCATTTATTAAAAACAAACAAAAAAACAGACTTTTTAAAGAATACCAGATTATTGTGGGAATACATGTTAGTATAACATTCTTGAAAAGCAGTTTGTCAAAATGAATTAGTCTTCCAAAAGTAATACACCTTGTGCCCCAGTAATTCCACTCATTGTCTAAGAGAAAGTGCTGAGACAAATGCTTCTCACAGTATTTATTTCAGGAGCAACTATTAAGCACTAACATTTATTAAGTACATTCATGAGGTATGGTGCTAAGCATTTTAGCATCATATACATTGATCATGAAGAGCACCTGTTCCCAAACCTGGCCCCATTCTGTATTTCCCCTATGAGCCAATGGCACCACCAGCCCTCAGATGATGGGTGAGTCATTGCCTTAGTAACTCTCAGTCTGTCCTCATTACTGCTCCCTTGTCTTGCTCTGTTTTGTCTACAGAGTTTCATTCCCTGATTTTTCAGCCTCCTCGACCTCATCCTCTCCCTGCCAGCCTGATGATCTTTCTAGAACACAAATCTGAATCCATAACAATACTGTGCAAATGCTTCAGTGATTCCTCTCCTGTGCAAAGTACAAGGGCTTAGCTAACTGAGTGCCAGGTGCTATTAGGCATTTGCTGCTGAACAATTCATTGCTCATATTAGCCTGATGAAGAGAGTATGTCATCTTTTGCAAATGATGAAGCAGAGGAATAGGGAATTAAGTTATTGCCTGGGTCACATACCTGACAAGGAATGGCACTGGTGTTTGAGACCTGTTCTCTGACTCTGGGGTCTGGGTTCTTGAGTCTTACTCCTGGCACAACAAGGCCTCAGGCTGCTTCCCTTTTCCAACCTCATCTCCATAGTTCACCCTGCACTGTTTCCTACAGCTCGAAGTTCCAGTGCTGGCACTGCCTTGCCTGTTCTCAGGATATTTCCCACTTGTAACACTTCTTGGTGAACCTTTCTTATCTTCCTGGAGCCAGTTCATACTTGATGAGTGTCTGTTAGGTGCCAGTCTCCACACCATGTCCTGGGCACTAGGGCAAAGCAATGACCAAGCCAGTTGAGGCTTCCCTGCTCTCTGAAAGCCCCCTTCTCATGCATGGGCAAGTGTGGAGGCAAAGAACGGGGAACAGACAATAATTGTGTGAGGGAGTAAGCAAGATAACTTCCCAGAGAAATATTTTATGAAGGAAATACAACATTGGCATAGGAAGTGACTGAGAAGGTATATGATGATATTTGTCAGAAGCGGTGATACTTAGCTGAGGTCTGAATGATCAAGAAAGAGGGTGTCTCATAAAGATCTGAGGGCAAGGGCTTTGGGGTGAGAAAGTACTTGCTGTGCTCAAGGACAGAAATGATATCTATGGACAGATGTGGAGCGAGTAAGGGACAGTGTGGCAGGAGATGAAGATGGAAAGAGTCAGGCAGAATCTGGCACGTCATGGTTAAGGATGTGATTTTATCTCAAGGGTAGTGGCATATTACTGGGGATTTTAAGCAAAAGAGTGATAAGGCTTGTCCCCACTGTACTTATCTACCTGTCTGTCTATGTCTGTCTCTGTCTGTCTCTCTTTTTCCCTCATGCTGGGCAATAACTGTTTATAAAGATGAAGTCTGATATACAGGTGGTGCTCAGTGAATTTTTAGTGATTCGAAAGAAAAAAAATCTTCATCCCAACCGGTGCCCTCCCAACCATGGGGATGGTTGCCTTTGGGAATGATCTGCCTTTGGGAAAGAATTTCTTTCTTTCCATCTTGAATTTTTGCTGCCCTCATCCACCTATGAACCCTCCTTCACCACCTTCTGATGTTTAAGGACCCAAAGAATACTAGCGATCAACATTCTCCTGCTTTTGGGTGTGTGGATCCATGTGGCCTTTATTGGACATATACCAGGCACTGTGCAGGGCAAAAGGGGTTCAAAAGACTTTTTTTTTTTTTTGTGGTACTGCAGATGAACACATAAAAGTTTATAAACCATGGTTCCAGACGTCAAGGGAAGAAAACTTTATTAATTATAATACCTGGCGATGGTACAAAATGGAAATAGGTTCAAGACACATAAGGAGCCTAGAGCTAAAACAATGACAGCTCCATCACTGTTTCATGGATCTGGATTTCATGAACGCATCAGCCTAGGAGAGAAATTAGCCAGTCATGTTCTATTTTTATTGACTGATTAATTGATTCTTTTTAGTTACACATGACAGTAGAATCCATTTCAATCATGTTCTTGATGATGACCCAGGTGCTCTGGAGGATGGAGCAGAGGAAGGAGGAATAGCTACCTGGCTGAAGAAAATTTCTCCCTATCTCCAAAAAGGCTGAATGACCCGGAAGACACAGGCAAGAGAACCCCTTCCCACGGGCAGCTACACAGCATGAAGAGGGGGGCTGCAGAAGGCAGGGCTTCCAGGCTGCCAGTAGGCAGGCACAGGTGGCTTTTGGGCCCCTAGTTCTGGAATGTTTCCCTGGCTGGGAAAGGAGAACAAAAGAAGAGAAGTTCATGGCAGTGCACCATTTAGAATCGAAAGAACATTTCAGGATTCAGCAGCAGAATCCGGGCATAGCATGATATTAGCTGAGGCTCATGTTGATTTGAGATTGAAAGAAGAGGAAGCTGTAAATTGCTTTTGTTGATCTTTCCTTTAGTTGTTGGTGAGAATCTCCAACAATCTGGCCCTTTTAACATATTCAGAAGTAGTTTTAGAAGAAGGGTCTGATTGACAATCAAATGGAGTATAGAGAAAAAAAGGAACTCCATAAGGTTGTTAACACAGAGGGAACTTTTGTGTGTGTGTGTGTGTGTGTGTGTGTGTGCAGTCAGGTGTTGGTGTTAGTAATGTAGGTGTAGGGAAAACACTTGAAGGGTAGAGGAGGGAGAAGTGGGAAAAGAGGAAGAAAGCCTGGACTAGCTATCCTTGTCCCTGAAAAAACTAGAATAAATGATTCCATTTATATAAAAGCTTTTATATTTGGTGTATTTTATCTTTTTGTCATATCCTCTAGATGGTAGTTGGCCTGCTGGACTAATCTTTCATCTACACCTGCAGCTGGACTTACCTTCTAGCACCTGTTCAACACAGGTGGGTGGATGCTGGTCCTTCTGACCAAGGCTTGGGAAACTGTACTTTTATTGTCACCTCCATGGACTTAATGAGTATTTTTGCTTTTCTTTGTCAACTTCAGTTGGAAGTAAAGTCCCTTGTCTTGATACTGCAGCCTTTCCTAATCCACCTGCTTATACACTATTTCAGTAACTTAGTGTCTGCCACCAAGCCTTTGACCCTGAGACTATGGTGATATATTAATGTCCATAACAATCAGTAGTTGTGGTCGCTAAAGAAGATTATGCCCTGAATGCAGTATTCACACACACGCGCGCGCGCGCACACACACACACACACACACACACATGCCCCTCTGAATAGGATGAGAAATTAATAATTTTTTATTTAAAAAAGGATGAGAATATAAGAATACCCATATATTTTTGCCTATTTCTTCTACCATATAAAAATGTTTTCCTTTCATGAGTTAGATCGGTTGTGAAATATCCACCAAGGAATCCAAAAGACATTAAGAACCCTGCTTGAGTATCAGCTCTTTAAAACATGATGCATCTGTATACAAGAGGGTACAGATGCATAAAATACAGAAATAAAAAGATGAGAGTTCATTAAAGCTTAATTTCCTTTGACTCATTTGAGAATTAAATTTAGTGAGCATGATAGTCAAAAGATGGATACAAAACACATTTCTTCTTCCTAAAATTGTTTCCAGTTTAGATAGATTCATGTGGTCAGAAAAACCCTGATGAAACAAAACATCTGCCTCAGCAAAAAGAAAAAAAAAAAGTTTCCTCTGATATCCTTGGGCCTTAAATTGTGAAGCATGGCCTGGCAGATAGTGTTAGCAATAATTTCAGAGTGAGGCAAATACCCGAAACCAAGGAGTGTTGCTGAATGGGTAGATGTCAACTAAGGTGAGGTCTCTGTGTCCTTGACCTTGTCTAGCTTAAATGAAGACATATGGCTGCACATCTGCACAGCCAATCTGTACCCTCACCCTCTGCCTGCTCTGTCCCCTACATGGCTGGCCTCTGTCTGGACTGCATCAAGAGCTATCTGGGCCTCGGGGTTTGGGTTCAGCCAATGGGGAGGACTAGCAAAATATCAGCAGGAGGGAGGAGACTGGGGTTGGTGTATTTTTTATTCCAATTCTCTCTGTGTAAGGTCACCTCTGAAAGGCAACTTCTCTACTATGAAGGGCACAGCTTCAAGCTTTTACACGATGACGTCCTCCCCTTCCATTTCAGCATATAGGACACAGGGATAGCAGGGTCCCACATAGACCAGACCTTTGCAAACAGTCTCTCTATTAAACTCTTTGCCTCTCTGCATATTGCCCAATTTGAGTGCCCCATCTACCTCTTACTGGGACCTAACTGATATCTAAGGTATGATATTCATGTTGGTAAAAGACAATAAATAAATAAAGCAATAATTAGTTCATTTTAAAACAAATGTAAAATACCACCTAGTATAGCTATGGTAAAAAAAAATATTGCAATAGAATATCGAGAAGGATTTTCTGGTAACATCAAATGTCATAAATTTACTTTGAAAGCTATTTAAAAAAAGGAGTGGCTAGCCAGGCATGGTGACGCATGCCTGTAATCCCAGCCACTCGGGAGGCTGAGGCAGGAGGATCTCGAGTTCAAAGCCAGCCTCAGCACTGGCGAGGCACTAAGCAACTCAGTGAGACCCTGTCTCTAAATAAAATACAAAATAGGGCTGGGGATGTGGCTCAGTGGTCGAGTGCCCCTAGGTTCAATCCCCAGCACCAAAAAGAAAAAGGAGTGGCCAAGGTTTTTGAGCAAAGGTAATGCCTTTGAGTAAGTACAGCATCTACCAAGGTGACATTCTCACAGCAAGTCCTGCACTAGGGCTTTACTGTGTCTTCCTGGTTTCACAGGGTCAGTTCTCCAGACACTATGTGACATTCAAGGAATTGACACAGGACATCCACAGGAAGACAAATGGGCATAAAAGTCTTGCCTGCCTGGGTCTCAGCTTCTCCATCTCTCCTGTCCCTGGAGTGCAGGCCACTTGACCCTCTTTCATTGTTCTATTCCATCCACTGCAGGCTCAGCCTGTTCCCAGGCTAGATGCAATCCTAACTTCTATCCTTCACTCTAGGATTGGGATCTGGCCTAATCTTATGTCCAGGGATTTGGTGACTTCCCCTGTAGGCAGAGTGCCCAATCTTCCTCATGACTTTCAATGCCTCATGCTTTCATAACAAGCTTGAGAATGCCTTGTCTGGGTGGCTGGGACAGGGTCCTGGTCCTTTTCAACAAGCTGTGGTAGATGCTGTACTTACTCAAGGGCCTTTGCTCAAAGACCTTGCCCACTCCTATTTTGGAAGAGATTTCTAAGTGAATTTGTAGCATTTGAAGTTTCCAGAAAATCCTCTTCAATATTCTATTGCAATATTTAGTCATATTTGAGTTTTTTTTACCTTGAAATATATACCATCACCTTATTTACAATTATTGAATATGAAGGAGTATTCCACTATCCACTTCAAGTAAGAAGATATTAGTGGTTAAAGTGACAAACTCAGGAGACTAAATGTGACTCTGAATCTTGATTTTATCACTTATTAGCTCTTTGACTTTGGACAACTTACAGCAAATGCCTCCATTTTATTGTTTCTAAAATGAGGATAATACCAGCACTTATAGCAAGGGGTTATTGAAAGGCTGATACAGTTAATACGGTACTTAGAACAAGGTCTGATACAATGGAAGTGCCATTTAACATTTATTAGTGCATTTTCTGTACCCACCATAATTAGTATTTAAGAGATTAATACATAATTAACAAACTAAAAAATTAAACAATGTTAATATAAATGCCTGAGCACACAATGCATTTATTATTACCGTTTTCTAAGTAAGGCAATGTAGGGGTAGAGAACAAGCGGTTAAGCTACTCTTAACCCATTTTGAAATAAGGCTTGGTGTAAATAATTCCATCAAATAATCATCAACAATGCTGAACTACGTATGGGCATAGCATACATGCTTTATGTACTATATTTCTAACCCTCACAACAGTCCCAGTGGGAATTGTTACCTCCATTTGCTGATTATGAAGCAGAAGCTCAGACAGATTAAATAAATTGTCCAAGGTCACTCAGAGCTGAAAGGGGTGGAGATAGATCTTCTGGCTCTCACTGTTTGTGTTCTTCCTATTACATTACACTGAGCTCATAAAGTGATGTGATTGATTTTTTTTTTAAACAAACATCTAAATTGGTGTAATCCCTTTTAGAATAGTCACCTTGGCAGACTCTAGACATACATGTTCCAAGGGCACTGCCTAACTCAAAACACTTTGGGCACGTCTATATTGGAATTGATTTGAAAGGTAATTTAAAGGCTTTGAAGCTACCAGCAAGTCATTTTCAATTCCATAGTCATAGTTAGTAATATCTGACTTTTTAACCTCAAAGGGTATGATCCAGATTTATCACCCACCATATTTACAAGATTTGACCATGAATGCTTTTTCTTATTTCTTATTTTTATTTTTTGTCTTTGTGAATGATTTTTTGATATCCTCCAAACATTCAATCTATCCCCAAAGGATGAAGATGTGCAGCATCCAAGGTTATTAAAGATTCTAGTTCAACCTCTGAAGTTAATTCCAAAGGATGGGTTTAAAAGCTGTTTTGGTCAATGGCCACATCTTTAACACGAGCCTTTTTCCTCACAGAGGAAACAGTGGGAAAGAGCCCAATTGGATGAATGCACCCCGTGTGATTACCGCATAATCAGGTTCGTTGCTTTCATCCTGCCTTGAAGTCTGTGGCCAATGCTAACCAGGCAGGAAAATTAATTCGTCCACTTAGATGAATTTAGCAGTGTCAGCCGCAAAGCTCTGATCATAACCCAACCTTTGATTAAAGAGAAATTTCTAAATTTATGTAGATTTCCTTATTGTCTAGCTCTTTGTCTAGCACTTTTAAAGATCAAATCCTTCATTTATCATTCTGATTCCAATAAGATACATGAAATAAGCTCAAGGCAATCACAGAAAGTCAGAGGGGAAATCTTGCAAATTTTATAGAAAACTCAAGGGATGCTCTGTGGAAATCAAAGCCGATTCAAAGTCTATCTGCATTTTTGTGAAATGCCCCTGGTACAAAATCAAATATATATATACATAATCCATAATTTACAGAGGGTTACAGAAACTCAATGTTTTTTCCTGTTACAATTGCTTTTTTATGCTTCAAACGACTTTCTTTCCACTCCCATGGTTTTATTATCTCTGTTGCTGCATTACATCAGATCAGAGGTATCACATCACCATTTACAATCAATCTGTACCATTTTCCTGATATTCCTACCACACAGCCACACACACAGCACCATAGGTTTAAGGATAGTTAAGTTTCTAAAATCAGTTCAGCTATGTTAGTTTTCAGAGGCTCATTAATTCATTCTGCAAAAGGAGGAGACAGGGGAATCTCAGGCTAAGGACGAATTGAACAGTAATTCATTAAAATGCAGTCTTTCCTTTGAGATCACATCACCTCAGATTTACTACTATTGTTACTTCTACAAATTATTTGGCTCATTAGAAAGTCAGTTAACTTTCTCCTCCTGATTCCCTCAAGTCTTCCGTGCATTTCCTTCCCCACATGTACACCAGAATGTCAGCCACGTTGCTCATTACAGAGCTTCAAATTAAATTCTTGTTTTGGAGCTTCTTTTTATTCACAGGTCAGAAAAACAGCATAGGGCCTGCTGACCATTATCCTGAAATACATTTTTCAGTTATGCCTCAAATCTGCTTATGCAAGGCTACACTCAGTGATTAAAAACCCTAAATCCAGGAAGGTTTGCTCCCTGCCAGTCCAACTTCACAACTCCCAGAGAACAAAATCCATTCGGCAACTACTAGGTGGCAACAATGGAGATGACTTGAATTTGAATTTGATGAGCCAGAAGTCTCACACTGATTTCAAAGCCTCCCGAGGCAATTAACTCTTTCAGCTCATCATGTTAGCAAAAGCTCATCATGTTAGCAAAAAGTGAATGGGGAAAGAAACACGGTGTGGGGAAAGGCGAAAATTACTTTCCCTTCAAAATGATTCTGGATAATCAGGAAACCCATAATAGTTCACAGGCCATGTTGATTAGACTATAAAGAAGCAGTGTGTCTCCAGCAAAACTGCCTCTTCCAGTTACGAATTTCATTGAAGGCCCAAATAAGGGAAGATGTGTGAGATCCAAATGAGGTGTTCTAACACCCACACCCTTTCAATCATGTCAAGGGGAGATGGTGAGTTTCTAAAGGATCTTACAAAATATTATCATTTTAACATAAGATCAATTTAAAAATTACTACCAAGAAAGTCTATATTATTTTTTCCCTACTCAGTATTCAAAATCCAACGTGTGTCTTGCATTTATAGCATATCACAATTAGGAGGAGCCACAAGTAAGCGTTCCATAGTCACATGTTGGTCAGTGCGGTTCCAGATCTTCCTTCTGGGCTCCCCCCAAGTTTTTCGTTTACACAATAATTTAGCTGTGTCCAAGCTCTTCTGAAAGTGTATATTGTTACCCACTTCCATCACTCTGTTCAATAAACGAAAGACCCTTTAATAATCAGTACTGCACCTCCTAAATAATGGAAGATTTTACATGTGTGAAAAGCCTTGTGGTCACTGTCACCCAGGACCAGGTCCTATGCTGCCTGATCTTCAGCCTCCCCGCCCATCAGTCTCTCAACATTCTTTCCCCACTCAAACTGCACTGCTGTCTTCTGATCTCAGATCCTTTGGAGCCTTGAATCTGGTCACTGTACCTGCTCCCCTTTCTGCCTCTCATCACCCCCAGTCTCGCCCTTTCTATGCCCCTCACAATGATCCTTGGGGGCATGGCCACAGCTAGTCCAGAGGTCTGTCCCCCAGGAGCCAAGGCCCTTGATGCAGAAAACAGCAGGTGAAGTTGCTCAAAATTTCCTCAAATAGGCCACGAGGGGCAGGGGAAGCCAAGGGATGTGAGAACAGAGAAAACTTTTTGCCTTATCTCGTGGACAGCCAGGAAGGGGAAAGGAACCTCAGGGACTAGGGATGGGGTCAGAAGCAGGACAGTGGAGTGGTGAGGCACACACACTGAGTCAGTCTGCCAGATCGAGTCTCAATGCCAACACTCACTCACCAGCCATGTGACCATTTAACCTTACTGTCCCCTTCTGTTTCCTCTTCTTCAAATGGGAGTAATAACAACACTAACCTCATGGGGTTATTGTGAAGATTAAATGAGTTAATGTAGCACTAAGAACAAGAATAAAATATTCTTGTCAACCCAAAGCGTGCATAGCACCAAGACCGACCCTAATGTAGACTATGGACGTCAGGTGATAATGACATTTTACCTCTCGTGTATAGGATGATGATGGGGGGGGGGGGAGATTGTATGGTGGGGGTATGTGGGAACTTACTGCACTTTCCATTAAATTTTTCTGTGAACCTAAAACTACCCTAAAAAATTACAGAACACACACAAAAACAAAACTTCCCAGTCACCATGTGAGTTGGTTGTGACTCTAACACTGTCCCTATCCCAAGACCTGATGGGTGCAGGTGTAGGTGGCAGGAACCTGACTGGCACAGGGAGCCACTTCCCCACTGCCTGGCTCAAAGTCTGCCCAGTGATACGTGTGTGCAACTGCTCTTTCTGGAGCCTGCTGCCAGATCTGCCCCCACATTCCGGCTCACGAAGTGCCTGCTCACCCAGTGTAGCACTCAGTTCTCATCTGCCACTGTGACTTCCCAGTCCACTGCAACCAAGTCTCATTATTTCAACTCACGCCTCAGTGAGTGGTTGAGAGGCTCTGTTTGAGATTCCATCTCAAGCCTCTTCCACCCTCCGGTGCTCATGCTCGTCCATGTCCACTCAGGAGAACCACGCCTCTGAGCAGGCAAGCCATTTCCAGCCCTTGATTTGCAACCATGCATTCTTACAGCCTTTTCTCACCTATAAAATGGCCAGTGAGGAATAGTAATTTGAAGGAATCTACTGAAAATTACCATTCAGAAGAATTTACATACATGCTCACTCATAACTGGGTGAAGTGAAAAGACGGGAAACAAAATGTCCACCATTAGGAAATTGGTAAAATTTATATAGGGTGTTCATGGGATAGAATTCTACAAAACACAGAGGGTGTTCTTCATGACAGAGATAGAAGGAACTCCCTGGATCCATTAAGTTGAATCAAGGTCAGAAGAGTGTATAATGAACACAATAGTCCCCCCTTATCCTTGGGGGATAAATTTCAAGACCACCAGTGGATGCTTGAGCCTGTGGATAGTACTGAACCCTGTGTATAATGTTCCTTCTTATATATACATACCTATTATGGAGCTTAATTTATAAATCAGGCCTAGTATGAGGTTAGCATAAGTAATAATAAAATACAACTGTAACAATATGCTGTAATAAAAGTATTTGAATGTGGTCCCTCTCTCTCTCTCTCTCTCCCTCTCTCTCCTTTCTCTCTCTCTCTCTCTCTCTCTCACACACACACATACGCACAGACCTTATGGTACTGTACTTTGTATGGTACTCTGTGTTTGGACCTCAGTTGTCTGACTGTAATAAGTGGAAGTGAAACCACGGACCGGGAGGATTGCTGTGCTATTGAGTATAGAGTAGAAGAGGAGAGAAAAGGATAGACATGTATAAAAATCTCTGAAAGGACAAGTAAGGAACTAACACCAGTGACTACTTCTTTTGCGGGAAGCAGGGGAAGGAAAAAGGACTGGGAAGGGGCTGGGGTTGTGGCTCACTGACAGAGCACTTGCCTAGCATGTGTGAGGCACTGGGTTTAATTCTTAGCACTACATAAAAATAAATGAATAAAATAAAGGTCGATCAACATCATGTGTGTGTATACACATATGACTGGGAAGATGGGGACCTGGGGTAGGATGGAGGCCTTGGACCATATGACTTTTTTGTACTTTTTGATGTTAAAACCATGAATCCATTTAAAAAAACTAACCAGATAATGAAAATATTGCCTATTTTATAAGGATGGTAATTGCTTTACAAACTGCAGAACGATGGGGAAAATGTGTCCTGCTGTCCTGTGGAGGAAGGGCTGAGGCAGGGCTGATGAGCAGGATCCCTGTCAAACTCTGTTGTATTGCTGAGGGAAATTCTCATCATGGGTCAGGTTTCTTGCTGCCAAGCTGATCCTTACCCTCTGTTTCTCTTTAAGCCTCACTGTTCAAGGTGATGTCTCCAGACAGGTGCAGGGGTGGGAGTGGTAAGGACTTGGAGAGTTCCAGTCCTTTTGTGGGAAAGTCTCATCCAGATTGTGACCATTCAAGTCTACCCCTGAAACCGAGGTTTATCAGTTCACTGGTGGATAGAAGTCATAGAAATTCAGAACTGAAAAGGCTGGCAAAGCCCAACAAGTCCCCATTTATACATAAGGCAACCGGGCAGTGGAGAGGTTACGTGGCTTGTGTTTTAATGAAGCTAGCTCTAGAGAGCCTGTTGTCAGACTCTTTTCCACACCTCCTTCCATTCTTCCACCTTAACGCCTTTGTGTTCATCACAAAGAGTACAAGACATCCTATTGTCGGAAGCAGATCTACTAAATGAAAGAAAGCAATTACAAAAAGATGTTTAGTTAAATGATATCAAGGGAAAGGAATTTGAAATATGCAAACAGCTCAACTGATTGGCTTGTCATCCTCCCTACTAGAGAACATGTGACTTCCCTGCATCTCGTACATACATGCTCTTTGTGGGGAGAGCCCAGGGGGCACATGTCATGTATGCATCACTATTTGGAAACAGAGTGTGGCAGTAATGGTTTGTAATCTGCTGAAATTTGAGCTCACCCTCCATGCTATGGTTTGAATGTCCCCTCAAAAACTCATGTTGAATGTCACTGCCACTGAAACAGTATTAAGAGGAGAAACCTTAAGAGGTGATTAAATCATGATGGCAGAGCCCATATGAATGGTAAGGCTGGTATTGAAGGCATAGGTTAGTTATCATGGGGGTAGGACCCTGATGAAAGGATGAATTTGATCTGATTTTTTCTGAATGTCTTGCATCACACACACCCTCCCTGGGTGATGCCCTCTGCCATATTATGAGTCAGCAGAATGACCCTCACCATATGCCAGCACCATGCTCTTGGATTTTCCAGTCTCTAGAACCATAAGAAATAAATTGCATTCATTATAACTTACTCAATCTCAGGCATTCTGTTATAGCAGCAGAAAACCAACTAAGACACTCCATGATGTAGAACTATCACCAGAAGCTACGTTTACAAGCTCTCATTGTATCTAGATAGGGCCATGATTAGTTCTCCTAAAAGGAATGGAAGTGGAAGTGAGGAGGATGGCATTTCTGGGTCAGGGCATTTTAGCAGTGAGATTGCCTTTTCTATACTCTTTCCTCATTCTCCAGTTAAATGCCGAAGATTCAGAAACCTGAGAAATGTTAGGATCAAAGGAAGAAGTGGGCTGGATCCTCAAATCAACCATGTGGAGAAAAACTTTCTACTGACTAGAAATGACCTACCACTGTTAGGAAATTAACTTATGATGGGTTGCACCAATAAAAATTTTGAAGTTAATGTTAAGCTAATAAATCAATGCACAGGTATATTTCAGTGGGGCATGGAAACAAGTCATTAACTTTCAGCTTTAAAAAAGAAACATGAATGTTGAGAGAAAAATATCATTTTTTTCACTGTTTTTCTGGCAGGGGGTTCTTCAAGGGGTTAGTTTTCTCCATTACTCTGCACAAGATATTGCAATTTATTGACTTAATTTAGGCAATGACTATTGACTTCCTGCTATGGAAGATGAGAATTTAGCGTAATCTCTTCTTTTCCTCTTGCCTCCCAATGCTTAGTAACTATATTTTTATTGACTTCTTCTGTGATTTTAAGTATCTTTATAATTAGTATCTTGATTTTTTCATTGTAAATGACACAACATTCTATCTTTCCACTTTATCTTTACTCTTCTGCCTCCCACCTGCTGTCAACCATAATTTTACTTTCTATCTTTGTCAATATAACATTTATTTTATGATATGTAATCCCAACCAAGTCTTGCATACTTTGTCCATAGGCTGACTTGAATTGCTGAAAAGCAATAAAGAGCCATTATTTTATTATGGTTATGTATGTAATGCTCACCTGTGTGCCAAGGAGACTGGTGTGACTAATTTTGTCCCCAAAAATCCAATATCATGACTCCTGGGTCATTCAAAGGAGAAGTTTCCAGTATCATGTTCAAATAGAATGTTTTCCCCTTATGTTCCATCAGTTACTTTAAAGTATGCTATATTTTAGTTTAAGATTCAGGCATGACCAACTATAATTTTTTTTAATTTTAAAGCCCTTGGGTTTTCTTTCATCTTATTGAACAACAAAAAGTCTGGTTGTACCATGACTTCAGGTTTTCCATGTATCAATCAAATCCAGCAGACATCTTTTTGGTTCATTGGGTAAAGTAGGCCAAAATCTTGTTTCTCTGATGTGGACCGTGTTCCCAATCTGATTCACAACTCTCAGTGATGAATTTCCCTTTAATGATCTCTTGGTACACTGCTTCCTGGATCCCTTGACTATTTCTTTTTCATTTTCTTCCTTTTCTGGAATACATCCTGAAAATTTTTCTATAAGTATTCTGAGTCCTTGCATGTTTTAAAGTGCTTTGATTAGGCCCTTAACCCCAATTGATATTCAGCATGTAATTCTAAGTCCATAATAATTTTTTTCTCATACTAGGAATTCATAAATCCACTGTGTCCTCACTTGTTCATATACATATGAATCAGATTCTCATGGGTGGATCTGGGTGAGGTCTGCAGTTCTCTGTCTCTTGTAAGTCCCCAGATGATCTTCCTGCTGACCTGAGGACCTGTTTGAAAAGTGAATTCCCAGCATGTACCTATGGATGTATTTTTCTTTCCCTTTTTTCCCCCTGGGTGGGGAGAGGGCAGGTTATGATAAACATTTTGTTCTTTCTTTTCCAACTTTTGAACCAACAAAGAACAACACAGGAGTTATATAATGGGGATTACAAGTATCATCTATAAAGCAGAATTGGATGGTGTGTCTTTAGATTTGCAGTCAAATTGTTTTAGTGATGTTTCACCTCTGCATTAAATAGGTGATCTCACCTCATCACTGGGACATCTGTCCACAACAGGTGTCTGTCATGGGAGCAGGGCCTGCATGGGGAATCCTCATGTAGGGTTATTAGCATGCAGACACATCCTGGCTGCATCCTTGCTGGAAAAGAGAACCCAGATAGCACCAACCCAACACTTGGCTTCCTTCTCCAAATTCACCAACAATGGTCTTGTGGAGAGAGGGGAATGAGGAACAGGGAGAGATGCAGAAATGCTAATTCACAATGAATCATGATGCAGGGAAATGGAGTTCCCTCAGCAGATGTTATTAGCAGATTTAATTTTGGCCAATCTGGTAGGGGATTTTTAACTTGAGTTGCCCTGACAACTAATAAGGTGGCCTCTTTTCATAGGCTGATTTGGCCATTGAATTTCCTTTTCTGTGAACTGCCTGATTTTCTATTGAGCTTTATTTTCCTTATGCACTGTAGGAGACTTTTTAATATTAGAGATATTAAATTATAATCTGTCACACTATTGCAAATATTTTCTCCCAGTGTGTCATTTGTCTTTGGCTGACTTTATTGTCTCTCTTTCCAGAGAAAAAGTTTTACTTAGCAATACTAACCAGCAAAGATGAGGATTGCTTGGTTGAGATGGAACACATCAGATTCTTGGGCACCCCAGGTTTGTGGAAGATATTCTGAATACTCATTGAAAAAGGCCGAATCCTTTTTTTTTTTCAATTAATGCAGTAAAAAGACATGCTAGAATAGTTTTGACTTTTCCCCTTTGTTGGCAACAATAACCTCATTAAAATCTACTAGTAGTTCTCCAGTTATCTATATGTCATCTGGCCACTTACATGGGTAGAAAATTATAAAATCAATTTAAATAGTTTGGGAAATGAATGAGGTCACTTCACAATGATTTTAATCTACTGCACTAATTGCACCTAAAGTGCCTGCACACATTTCTCCCAATTAAAAATTCTAATTAAGCGTTGACATCTTTAAAACACCCTGATGATACACCCTGGAGGGTGGGGGAGTCTGGGCTGCTTCTTCTTCCTTCATCAGTAAGTGAAAGGATTTTCTTATTTCCCAAGTCCCTGGAATTTAAGGATAAGGGCACTTGGAGTTTTCCTGGGGTGAACTTCCCAGTTGTTTAAATGATAAGGAGAATGAGAACTACCATGGCTGCCCCACCTCTCTCTAGGAGCCCCCCACCCCTTGCCTCCCAGCTGTCTAGTCTGGGTCAAGGGTGTTTGTTATTCATCTATGGTTGGCACATGCCAGGAACTCAAAGATGTTGTTAAATATGAGTTACTCAAGTTCACACAATCAATAAGTGTCAAAGCTGCCTTGACTTCTGGTCCAGGACTCAGACATTGGAGTAAGAATGTTTGAGTCAGAATCCTTACAAGGTGGGTTTCATTGGCACATGCATTAACTCTTCTGGAATCTCTTGCCTCCCCTTTCCCTTCTGCTTTGTCTTAAACCCCTTCTAAATGGGCTTTTATCCCTACCACTCCAACCCAGCTTTTGTTCAGGTCACCATATTGCAAGCTCCAGCATTCAGTGTACTTAATTGGTGGACAGCACTGGATACATTTCCTGTTATCATTTCCAGCTATCATTTCCTGTCTCCAACCAAGCACGCTTTTCTCACTTTCTTCTGGTTTTCCTCCCTAGCTGCTCCTTTCCTGTCTCATAGGCTATTTCCATTTTCTCTGCCAGACCGCTCTCTCTTGGAGGACCTAGTTTTGGTCCTTGGACCTTTCTTTTACACTGTCTCCCAGGTGACTTCACGCAGGCTCCTGGCTCATAGGCCATTTATAGGATGACAGTTCTCAGGTTTTCATTGTCGGCTCAGATCATTGCCCTGAACTCCTCTAGATACACTCTGCCTTCCTAACAGCTCAGTGTGGATATCTGGAAGGTGCCTCAAATCATCATGTGTAAGAACAGACTTCTGCCTTCTCTTTCTAAACCTGTTCCTTCTACCATCTTCCTTATCACCCTTCTTTCACCTGTTCCCAGAAAACCATGGCATCACCCTTCAGCCCACACTCTCATGCTCTATATCAAATCTTCCAGCAACTGCTCTCATTTTTACCTTCAAAATGAATCAGGACCCAACCACCCCATCTGGACCATTTCCACAGCTTCTTAATTGTTCTTCGGGCGTTCATGATCCTTCCACAGTGTGCTGAATCATGTGCCTCCTCTGATGATTCTCATCTCACTCACCCTCAGAACTCAGACCTCAACTTCTGCTCTCCCCTAGCCCTCATCTGCTCACACAATTCTTGCAGTTCCACAAAATACCAGCACCTTCTTTTCACCCTCCATTCTTCCTGCCTGGATAGACCTTCTCCCACATGGCTCATTTCTGCCATGTTTCTGCTCAAATGTCACCTTATAAGGGAAACTCCCTGACATCTTACCTACAATAGCCATCTATCTCCTTCTCTATCAGCTACTTTATTTTTTTCATAGCACATTTCACATGAAGCAATACATACTTGTTGATTGTTTACCTATTCCTCCTTTTGGCTGTGTCCCCAGTATCTGGAACAGTGTGTGATATCTGACAAGTGCTCAACAATTTTTTATTGTAATAAGAATGTTTGACATGAGCTATAACCTCTTCATGAAAATTTAAATAGTATAATACAGTTCTGTTAACTATAGGTAAAATGTGGTAGAGCAAATCTCTGGAAATTACTCCTACACAACTAAAACTCTGTATCTGTTGAACAGCAACTTCTTGTTCCCCTTGCCCTGCCCCTGGCACCCACCAATCTACTCTCTACTTCCATAAGTTTGACTATTTCAGATTACTTTTAGTGCTGAATAGTATTTCATTGTATGGCTGCACCACGGTTTATTTATCCACTCACCTCTCTTGCTTGCTTCTGAGTTTTGGCAATTATGTACGAAGCTGTGATAAACATTCATGTGCCAGTTTTGTGTGGACACCAGTTTTTAACTCATTTGGATAAATACCAAGGAGTGCTGGATCATATGTATGGTAAGAGTATTTTTAGTTCCATTAAGAAACTGCCAATGCATGTTTCAAGAAAAATTACAAAATTTTAATTATGTTCAGTGCCTCCTTTTATTTTCAAAATTGTCCAAATTTGGGTGATAAATTAAATGGTCACTGGATTTAAGAAACATAAGTTTGCTTGAATTACAGGATTTCAGTATTTCACCTTAGTATTTCTATAATCTGTAGTTGTATTTCTTTGAACCAAATCAAAATGAATCGCAAATAGCAATTAATCTTCTGAGGACTGCTGGGGAGGCGGGAGAGGGCAAATGAACCAGTTCTCATTTTCCTTGCAGGAGGAATCAGCACAACAAGGTTAAGAGGCTTCTGCGGGCCTCAGCCAGCCAGCTGCAGAGCCGAGTGCAATCAATCACTGCGAGCTCCATGAGTGCGCTACCCTCTCAAGACCCAAATCTTTTCTTATTGTCCAATTAGTTAGGGTTCCTTAGCTTCTAAGAACAGCACTGGATGGATTTAAAGTGGATCATGGAGTCCTGGGAGGGGTGGTGGCCGAAAATTGGAGGAAGCCCTTGATGGTTGCCTGAGCCAGGGCTGGGGGTTTCGGGCTGTTGACTTCCCTCTTCTTCCATCACTGCTGTGCTATGAGTTTCCCCATCCTCCGCCTGTCCTCCATGGCCTGCGTCTCCACTTTTGATTGCTCTACTGATTCCCCATCTTGGACAGAGCAAAGAAGTCTGGAAACAATTAGAACGTGGAGAATTACGAGGTAGAGGAAGACTGGATTTTTTTTCCCTCTGCCTTTCCATACAGGACCACTGATGGGGCCCAATGTACTTAGGCAGACCCACAGTTGTGCTAAATGCCAAGTGCATAGGCTCCAGGTTGGGAAGATAATATCCTATGTTCCAAGGATTGTTCTGTGCACTTTATAATATTTAATCCTTAAAAAAAAGCTCTATGAAGTAGTGCTTGTCCATCTTCAACTTAAACAGGTAGAAATCAAGGAACAGATGGGTTGGGTAACTTTCTCAGAGTCACAAAGCTAAGAGGTGGGAACAGGATTTGAACTTTTATCATCTGATTTGTTCTAGAATCTGGCCTTAATAAAGTTGCTGTGTCTTTCCCTTTGACAACAATGTCCAACTCTTCACTGTTTTACCTAATGGGCTAACTGGATCTCTCTGTCATCATTGCTTCAGGTTAAGGGGGTAGTAAAAAGCATATTGTTTTAGTCAGTTTTTTTCCTTTGGGACCAAAGACCTGACAAGAATAATAAGAGGAGGAAAAGTTTATTTTGGGGCTCACAGTTTCAAGGTCTTGGTCCACAGATGACTGACTCCATTGTTTTGGGCCTGGGGTCAGGCAACACATCATGGTAGAAAGTGTGGTAGAGGAAAGTGGTTCAGGACATGGCACCAGGGAGCAGAGAGATTACTTCGCTCAACAAGGACAAAATATAAGCCCCAAAGGCACACACACACTCAGGGACCCACCTCCTGTAGCCGCACCCTATCTACCTATAGTTACTACCCAGTTAATGTCTATCAGGGGATTAATGCACTGATTAGGCTTAAACTCTCATAATCCAATCATTTCACATCTGAACTTTCTTGCATTATCTCACACGTGAGCTTTTGGGGGACAACTCATATTTAAACCATAACATATTAATTTGGATCTAAACAATTTGACATAAATTTCAGACCTCTCAAACTTGATTTCCTTCTGGATAAAACAGTCATACATACAGTGTCCATGTTTGTTGTAAGAAAAAAATGATGTTTATAAAGTGCCGGCTCTTTATATCAAGAAACTGCATAGTAAAACTAGCTTCTACTGCTATTACATTGTAGTCATTCTTATTTTAAGGCTGAAATGGAACTTTCCTTTTGTAATATCTATGAAAAGAATCCATAAAATAGTGTGAACAGTACTTTTAATATTTAAGGTAACTTTAAGGGCTATTTTTAAAATACTTTGAAAGCATTTGCTCACATTTCAAAAATCACCATGAAAATTACAATTCATGCTTAAATATTCCTTATGGCACATTGCAAAGGACCTTTGCCTATCAACCTTCAGTTGACTGAGTTCCTGTTACTGAATGTGGCTGAAAGTAATACAGAGACAGTTAAATATTCTCTATTATTCAAGGTGGGCAGTCTACCAATTTATTATATATATGCATATAACATACTTCCATGTAGTAAGGAATCTTTAGATGAGTTCATGATAACACAAGAAGACTCATCAAACAAAAGTCATGTGCAGAACTTCCTGATGAACACACAACATCCAACAGCCACAGCTCCTCGTTTCAGTCCATACTTAACCTTACACACACAGGGTGCTTGATTATTTTGTGTAATAGGAACTCCCACATAAGAATCACTCTACCATCAGTGCCCAGTGATTGAAAAAGACACATGATGACTAAATACATAATTCACTTAGTAACACACTGAAAGAAATTTAAATTGCATGAATTTCAAAAGCTTCTACACCTATCTGGAGAACATCTGCACACCCCTGCTCAGAAGATTCTATTTATTCAATTGATAGAGAATGGTTTTGTGTGTGTGTGTGTGTGTGTGTGTGTGTGTGTGTGTGTAGATACTTTTAAAGAATTATCTCCTCAAAAAATACTGGTATCCATTTTTCCACCTGCCATTTTCCACCCACAGGCTAGAGATCCATGGATAGCTTTTCAGGAAGATTAGAAGATCCTGTTGGAGTCTCTGCGCCATTTATCATGATTCTACCTTCTTTAGAATTGCTTTCCACTTTGACCTTTGTTAGCCTTGTTTATTCCACCTGGCCTTAGCCAACTGAATAATGGTGGATCCCTGATCTATGAGAGGCCATAGTTCTTTCTGTAGAAATTAAGAAGTCGAATTAAGAGATTTTAATTCTCAGGTGGGCTAAATTCAGGATAGAGGAACAGAACCACCAGGAGCTATAATTTTGTCTTGGTGGTTTGGTGGATGTGCTAACTGGCACAGAAAAATTGAAATAGATAGAGGGAAGACTAGAGAGACTGGGACAAAAAGTCCAAAACCCTAACAGAAAGCCTGAGTTCTTGGTAGCTTTCCAGTCCATCCTGTAGCCAGGCTGCACCACTGGCCATTGGGACCCAGAAGATACTTAAATATTCTTTAAATACAACTTCTCCCCACCTTCTTCCCTCCTTAAGTTATCTTGAACTGGTTTCTATTACTTACAATATAATTCTAACCCATAAAAAACCAAGAATGTGGCACCTTTTTGGGTGGGGATACATCTGCTAACTCACAGAAGATGCTTGCAAATAGTAATGCATTGCTTCTTTTTGTTCTTATTATTTCTCACATGTTTAATCTGTCTCTACCTTTTGATTTTAAATACACTGATAGCAGAAGACAAGTCTGTGTTATCATTTGAACCCCTAGGGTCACTTTTATAATGTACATGTGTTAGATTTTCATTGCCATGACCAAAATACCCACCAAGGACAACTTTAGGGGAGGGAAAGTTTATTTTGACTCCTAGTTTTGGAGATTTAGTCTGTGGTCAGCTGAGTCTATTTTTCTGGGTCCCAGGTGAGGCAGAACATCATGGTAGAAGGGTGTGGTGGAGGAAAGCCTCTCTATTCATGGCCACCAGGAAGCAGAGAGAGGGAGGGAGAAGGAGCTACAAGGAAGACACACACTTCCAGGTCACCCCCAGTGACCCACCTCTTCCAGCCATGACCCACTTCCCTACAGTGACCACCCAGTCAGTCCATTCAAACTAGGGTAGACTGATTATATTACAGCTCTAGTAAAACAATCATTTCACCTCTGAATATTCCTGCATTAATACAAGAGCTTTTGGGGACATCTCATATCCAAACCATGACATTGTGCATGGAATAAGTCTCCCTACACTTGCATTCATGATGATGATTTTACAATTTCCCAAACTGAGTCATTTTTGGCTTAGCTCTGAAATGACTGTAGATGCTAAGAGCAAGAAACTTTGAAAATAGGGTGTAAAGGTCAATTAACTCATCAGTGAATGATCTTCAGTATTTGGGCTTTTAAATATTATGGAAGATCCATGTGAAAATCTCTTCAAAGAAAAAAGGTCATTTGAAGAGGCACCTCTGCTCTGGCTAGTGGGATCGTTCTCCTATTTTAATTTTTCAGTTTATAAGTTTTCTAATACTTTTCATACTACTTTGAAAAGCATTATGAACTTTGAAATTATACAAGATGAATTTACTTTTAAAAGTTTACAATTTAGACAGAGGATTCTTCAGTCCTTTAGACGGAAGAAACACTCTGAAAATGAGTGTATTTGTATTTGGGATATCATTTGTATTTTTTGACCTTGATTCTATTCATCATTGTTATGATTTGAACGTGAGGTGTCCCCCAAAACCTCACATGTGAGACAATGCAAGAAGGTTCAGAGAAGAAATGATTGGGTTATGAGAGCTTTAACCCAATCAGTGAATTATTCATCTGATGGGATAAATTGAGTAACTGAAGGCAGTGGGGTGTGGTGGGAGGAGTGGGGCCTCAGGGGGCATGGCTGTGGGATGTATAGTTCGTATTTGGCATGCTCTTCCTGGTTATCATGTGAGCTGCTTCCTTCTGCCACACTCTTTTGCCATGATTCTGCTCACGTCCAGCCCCAAGGTATAGAGCTGGCCTTCTATGGAATAAGTCCTCTTGAAACCCGTGAGACCGTGAATAAACTTCCTTCCCTTCAATTGTTCTGGTCAGATCTTTTAGTCTCAGCAGCAAAAAACCTGACTAAAATAATCATCATAAAAATCAGCATTTTGCCTTTCAAGTAAATCCTTAAGATTTAGAAAATCCGAAATCTTTTTGACCAGATCATGCACAACAGCAGTAGAGAAAGTTCTTTTCATTTTTTTATTTGGGAGAGGGTTTCACTAAATTGCCCAGGCTGGTCTTTAAGTCGCCATTCTAAGCCTCAGCCTCTCATTAGCTGGGATTGCAGGCGTGTATCACCACGCCCAGCAGAAGAGAAATTTTTCTCATTCGGAAGTCTATCTGCTTTAATGCTCTGAATTAACTGCCACACTCCCATTGAGGGTTTCATTTCCAGTCTATAATTCTTTATCTCTAGGAATTGCTCTTACTAGGGATTCCATCTATGCTGTCCTGGTTTCATTAGGAAGGACTAAGAGAGCTGGAAGGTGTCAGAGAGCCAGGTGGTGCTGCTGCCTCTTGGCCACCAGGGTCACAGCTCCATTCTCAGTGTCTGACCATTCTCATTTCTGGGAGATCCTCCTATGAGTCTTCCTTCTTAATCAGAGCTGGGGAGGTAACTTTTTTTTTTTTCTTTTTGGCACTTTTGGCAGTGCTGGGGATTGAACCCAGGGCCTATGCCAGGCAAACACTCTACCAACTGAGCTGTATCCCCAGCCCAAGAGGTAACTCTTGAGAAAAGTAATCTTGTAGTTTTTCCATGTGAAACACACAAGATAGACAAAAGAAGTTTATGTTTTATTTACATTGAAAACCACAAAATCTTTAAAAACATAACACTAAGGAGTAACCGTAACGAGAGGATTCTGAGAGAGCAAATAGCTTAGAGTCAAAAGATAGGACCTGGGGTCTTTAGGAAGTCAGAAAGCTCATTCTGCCTCAGTTTCCTGAACTGTCAATGAAAGCAATGCCAAAGTCTGACTCACCTGCTTCCTAGTTAAATGAGATAAAATGCATATGAAAAAGTGACAGTAATTTAAAAGTGTTATAACTACTTTGGCCTTGAAATTATTTGCTAGAGTTAAGTTTATTATTAAGAAAGGCTATTTTTCACAGCCTATTTCCAATTTCCAGAAGACACTTCTGAATCTTATAATAGTCTTTAGAATGAAAATCAATTGTCAGAGCACAGAGACCAGTGAGGAATTAATTTCAACTGCTTAGGAACAAAGTCAATTCCCCCCACTTGCACCCACATGCACATTATTTTTTTTTTCATATGTAAAAGTCCAGAGATGGGCAGTCCAGGGCTGGTAGGGGGGTTTTGTAATATTGTTGAGAAATTGGCTCTTCCCATTCCCTGGTCTTCCATCCTTAGGGTTGACTCTCAAATTGTCAAGCTAGCAGCCTGAGTGCTCGCTGCCTGTCTGCATTGCAGGCAGGCAGTGGGCAACGAATAGGGAAGAAATGGTGCGTAACAGCTGAGCCAGCTGTTTAGCCAGTTTTCCTAGAATCCCATCTAGTGTTTTATATTTTTATCTCCTCAACCAGGAGCATGTCACAATGACCACCTGCAAGGAAAACTTACAGCCCAAATAAAACCTAGTCTCTCTCAGTAATCGAAACCAGAAGAATGGATATTAATTAAATAGATCTCTCTCATATATCAGTAATTGAAAATACTGATTACTAGGATGTTAATAAATGTTATTAATTTTCAATTTCTAAGATACTTTAAAGCTGAACATATTGGCAATACTCAAAAACACAAAAAGCAAATGAGAAAAGCAAGTTCTGTGCAGCCTTGCCCAGGTTCATGGTCACAGGGCTCAAATGAGACCCAAGATTTCCCTGTCCCCAACAAGTGCTTTACTTAGTGGCCCATCCCACATCTGGTTTCAAATATAACCACTATGGAGGATTCCTACTAAAGAGCTTGGTCACCACTGTGCTCAGCAGGACAACAGTCCCCAGAGATGTCCACCCCTAATCCCCAGAGCATGTGCAGATGTTAACTTACATCACGAAAGGATTTTGTGGCAGTGATTAAGGGGATGGATCTTGAGATGAGGGGATTATCCTGGATTATCTGGTTGGGCCCAACCTAATCATGAGTCCTCAAAAGTGGAGAATCTTTTTTGGCTGTGTCAGAGTGGTGAGACCAGAGAAAAGGGTGAAATCTGAAGCAGAAGGAGGGCTTGACCTGCAGACTTTGAAGATGGTGGAAGGGGGACATAAAGCCAAGCAGTGCAAGCAGCTGGAAATGGCACTCAGCTGGCAGCCAGTGGGAAATGGGAACCTCAGTCCAACAACCTCAAGGAACTGAAGTCTGCAAACATACTGAGTGAACAAAGAAACGGGTCCCTCCCTAGAGCTTCCAGAAAGGAAGTCAGTTCTTGATTTTAGCTCCATGGAACCTGCACTAGTTTCTGATCTATTGAACTGTAAGATATTAATTTTTTATTCAATCACAAAGTTTGTGGTAATTTTTTATGACAGCAATAGGAAACTAATACAAGTGGATTGATAGAAGCTGCAAGCTCTTCTGGAATGTTTGTCATCATTTGATGCAAGCTGCTCGATGAAATACCTGCTGACGTGCACAGGAACAGCTGAAAAATTAATGGGGTAGAGATCATACAGGTAAATTAAGTGAATGCAGCCGTAGGCAAACTGTTCCCATGGTGGGAGCTGTGGCATGAACTGAGCAGTGCATGTCATGCCCCACAACCTATAAGCTCAACTTGAGTGAAAACATGGAACCAGACAAATGAGTCCCAACTGAGGGTTGAATTAAGCCCTAGGATCACCCTCAGTTTTTGCCAGGCCACCAGAGGGAGCAGAAAGCAATGAGAGGATAATAACTGAAAGAAAGGCATAAACATGGGAAAGACAGTGGATGACATAAGGAGAAGGTAAGAAGTAAAGAAGAGGAAGAAAACGGTGGGGGAAAAAAAAAAGCTTGAAGAGAAAGGACAGTGTGGTGTGCCTTTGGAGGCTGCCTCTTCCAATGACATTTGGCCATACATGCCCTCAGGGCCAGCCAAGTCAGAGATGTCCTAGTTGGAACATCCTGCTAATTTGCCGACTTCCCTCCTCCCCACAAAGCCCTTTGGTTCTTCTCTTTGAGGCAAACAAGGTCATTTGACTTCAGATCTCATCTGGAGGAGAGGGAGCTGACATTGCCTTTGTTACAGAAGCAGCTGCTGAGGCAGCAAGATGACAAAGTCCTGAAATGCCCAGGGCGGTGGAAACCAGACCTCTCAAAGGAAGAGCAAAGAAGTAGAAAGGGCTCATTTTCACCACAGCAAGGTGAAAGAGAGCCCAAGGGGAAAACTCAGATGTCCATGGGGCCGGGCAGGGAATGCCAATGAATGAAGCCAGCCAGAGAGGAAACAAAACAATATGTAACACAGGAGCCAAACAAATCCAGCTGCAGCCCGGGCCGTTACCAGACTCTGGGTTTGCAATCTTGTCTTGAAAGCACAGGACAGAGTATTAGTGGAAACAGGCTGTTAATCACCCCTCTAGCTGCAGGAGTGGCGGGAGGAGAGGCTGTGCCCTTGCTGTATTCTCCAAACACTCAGCTCAGTGCCTGGGACACTGACGGTCCCTTAGAGCAGTGCCTAGTAACAGTGTAATTCTACGGACAGTAGAGCCAATAGAGGTCTCTGTACTTTTTGTCTTCTTGCCTTTCATCCTCCTTTGATCCAAGGTTGTCCCTAAACCCAAAGAGATTTCACTTCCTGCCACCTTGATCCAATGAGTCATCACTTCACACCTTGTCAGGAGTCATGACATGGTCTATAAATTTTAATCTCTGAGTTCTTTTACAACTTTTCATAAACCCCTCCGAGGTTTTGCCCTCCCTGGCCTGTAAGTGACCTCTTGTGGTGAAAACGGGTAACTGCATAGTGAATCACCTAAATTCGGACAATCAATTTCACATCAATTCAGTTGTAGCATCTAAGGAAAAGGAGAAGAGAGAAGACTTCTAAAATAAGTTTGTAATTAAATAAAGAAATTTTTTGAGGTGGACCACAATGTGGGAAGGAGACTTAAGACAGAGGAGATAGAATTTTCTAATTTTCTTTTTTAAACCTCCAAGGATTGCTGCAAGAATTGAAGATGAGTTTTCCTATCATATGCTACAGGCTCTGGATTCTAGAGATGTGCTTTTAAAGATGGAATCAGGTATATATATGAACTTGAGACTTTTCATTTAAAGACTGAGACTCAGTCTCTGTATCTGGAAAATGGGAACAATTGTTATATCCATCCCACTTTACTCACGTAATGGGCTCCAATTGGATAAGGCATGCACAATGTTTTCTAGATTGGGCCACATAATCTTTGGTTCATTATATCGTCTCAAATTAGTCCTTGTGTAGCCTGATTTTATTCAGTTAGTCACTTATTTTTAAATAATGTCATAAGCTGTACTAGTATACTTGGCATAAAGTGCTATATAGGAATGAATTTCTCAGGGAATCTGAAATAAAGGTAATAAATGCCATGACAAACGATACAGTTTCTATCCCCCAGCTACAAACACTGGTTCCTTTTTCCTTCCTTTGAAATGCTCTCAGAAATTTTCCTCCTCCTGTTCTTCTTAGCTCAACTTGGGTCATCCTTTATTTCATTTTAACCTTTTATGTATTCGGTTTGTTCCCAGATTGTTTTAGAATGCCCTTCAATTAATTCAAAATGGAGGTTATTACTGGGAATGATGCAAAGGAATTCACATGTATGACAAAAGGTTGGATCAGGGTTGGACCTTGAGTTATACATTCTTCCATTCATTCTGCAGATGTTCACTGAATTCCCATGATATGTGTGCTGGGAAAAACACTAGGACTGTAAAGTGAATAAACCAAGGGGCTTGCCCTCAATGATCTCATACTGAAGAGTTTACGATACAAGTGATCAAATATATACTATGAGTTCTGAAGAGCATGAAGGGACAGGCAAGGGTGAAGATTCAGGGGATGAGGTCATAGCTGCTCTGACACTAGCTCATAGCAGAGAGGGGGGCCTCAAAATTCAACAATGATACTTTAAAATAACAATATAATCTCTTTACCTTTTTATTTTAGCTGATGAAGTTTCAGAATCCGTTTTTTTCCCTTTTCTTCTACAAAACTGCTAAACTATTTTGTTACAAAAAGAAGTCTGGGTGACCTTTTTTGTTGCTGGAACAAAAATCCTAATTACTGAGTGTTATGAAGTTTTGAAGGCAGAGAGGAACAAGGCTGTTGAAAGGTTCCATGAAATCTTTATTAGTGCAAAACTTGTGTACCATGAAATGGTCAATCTAAAACATTTCGGTTTTTAAAAAGCTCTCTGCTATGGTGATGGATGCAGGCTTTGTCCTTCCGGACTTCCCATAACTGAGTAAATTTTTCACGTCTACTCTGCATGAGGCATGGTGCTGTGTTAAAGTAGAGAGGTGGGAAGCACAGGACAAGGGAAGCAGCCACAATGCCTAGAGACCGAGATGGAACCCTTCTGGGCTTTAAGGAAAAATGTCACATAGCTCCCAGTGGACAGCAAGTTAGGGGCGGGGCTTCCTGCAGAAGAAGGGGTGATATGGCTGAAAGATTAAGAAAAAGTGTCAAGATAGGCTTTGACTACCTCTGCAGAAGAGGTTGTTTATAATTTATATATATATATATATTTTTTTTCTTTTTTAGTTGTTGATGAGCCTTTAGTTTTATTTATATATTTATTTATATGCGGTGCTGGGAATCGAACCCAGGGTCTCACACATGCCAGGCAAGTGCTTTACCACTGAGCCACAACTCCAGCCCCAAGGTTGCTTATCATTTTTTAAAAAAACACTGTGGAGGTTTTTAAGTGAAAACATGAAACGGTAGCACCGGTTTGCTTTCCAGGTGATCTTTATGAGCTGGGTGCTTGTACTTAGGCTGCACTGCCACATCTTCCTACCTGGGCTTGATGCATTGTTTTTTCTCTTCAAATCTTAGCAAATGCAAGTCATGGAGCTAGTGGAGGGTAATCAGCTAATGGCTCGCTTTTATGCACAAAATGAAGATATCATGTATGAAAATCAATTTACATCAAGTTCAAACACATGCTCATTCAACTCTAAGCAATTTATCTCCCTGCTTCTCCCATAGAGGAGTTTAACAAACCCAAGTCAGGAAGATGAATTTGCAAAACAACTTGTTCTTTTCTCCAAACTAAAATATCAATGCATCCAGAGACATTTAAAATCAATGTCACTTCTAAACTCCAAACAGATGCGCCTTCTAGCCTTCCAGGGCTAGAACTCTGCTAAATGTGAGAACTGTTTATATTGTTTACTCTGTTTCAGAGCAGAAATTTGACTTTAAAAGTTGGTGTCCAATGTATTCAGGAGCTGGGAGCCATGCTGACAGGCTTTATTTACTTTTAAAATCAGAGTTCAATAGCAGATTTGTTTTTCATAGAACCAGAACTTACAAAAATGTAAACCCTAAAAAAAAGTCAATATTTTAAGTGTTCATCTCGTCCGGTCTCTACCTCATACATTCCCCACAAACAAAATGGTTTCCTTTCTTGAACACTATTTAAAAGGAGGTATAACCCACACAGACATACTACATATGCACAAATCGTATTTGCACAGTTTGATGAGGGTGTGGTGAGGGAGAAGAACATGTGTTCTTGTATCTATAAGATACAGGACATTTTCTCTCATCCTAGAAAACTCATTTTTGCCCCTTCCCCATCAATACCTCCTCCTCACCCCGTAGGTAACTGCTATTCCCATTTCTTTCATCATATATTAGATATACCTATTCTTGGACTTCACAAAAATGAAATCCCATAGTAAATACTCTTTTGTGTTGGGCTTTGTTGGTGCAACATACTATTTTTTGGGGGGACAGCAGGATCAGGGAATGAACTCAAGGATGCTCAACCCCTGAGCCACATCCCCAGCCCTATTTAGTATTTTATTTAGAGAGAGGGTCTCACTGACTTGCTTAGTGCCTCACTGTTGCTGAGGCTGGCTTTGAACTTGTGATCCTCCTGCCCCAGCCTCCCCAACCTCTGAGATTAGAAGTATGCCCCACCATGCCCTGCTAATATACCATTTTTTGTTTGTTTGTTTTGGTACCAGGTATTGAATCCAGGGGCACTTAATCACTGAGCCATATCCCCAGCAACATTTTGAGACAGGATCTCGCTAAGTAGCTGAGGATGACTTTGAACCTGTGATCCTCCTGCCTCAGCCTCCTGAATAATGGGATTATAGGTGTGTACTGCCATGCCATGCTGGCTACAACATACTGTTTTTAAAATTCACCCATGTTGTATCTATTAGTAGCCCAGAACTTTTATTTTATTGAGGACTAGTTGCACAAATTGATCCTGTTGCACCAATATACTTCAGTTTGTTCATCTATTCTCTATTGATGGACATTTGAGTCATTTCCAGTGTAGACACTGTTTTTGCTCTTCATGAGATTTAAGACCTGGCTGGATAGGTGTAAGAAATGAACTGAGAATAAGTTATCAGCACAGATATTTTTTTACAGATTGTTCTGATATGTTATATCTCAAGTTCCTGGCAGAAATAGAATATATCTTTCTCACACTCCATAAAGTGTCTGAATCAGAATTATTAAGCATCCAATTAAATATATTTGGTTCAGCATGGTGCTAATGAGTACGTAAGTGTGGACTGAACACTTGACAAGCTTGTGGATTTTTCTACTGAAAAGAGCTCTATTTTCTAGGTTTCAGGAAACAGGAGGGACCCCCTGTGTCATATGCCCAGGTCGTGCTACTGACCATAACCTGGTTGGCAGAATATGTGTCACTGGCAAAAACTCCTCTCCATATAAGAAATCTAACCCAGGATACATGGTGCTCAATTTGGGTGAATGGTAAAGTTATCCAAAAAGCAACTTAATCAAAAACCTACTGTATACATTGTTAATAAAATGTTATGGAAATATTAATGGTAATTACCACATGTTGATTCTTATGTATTACGTATAGTTTCTTCAGTCCTCACCACTCTGCTAAATGAGTGCTGTTATTCCCATATTTCAGGTGAAGAAATAGACTGAGGGCATTAAGCCAGAGGTTGATCCTAGGGTGTCGTGTTCCAAAGTCCACTCATTCTCTTTACCCTAAGACATCTTTATACAATTAGTATATTCCATACTTGAAGTTAGATACAGGTCCACCTGGTTTACTCATGACAATGATGACTACAAATCTCCAATATTTCCATTACAAAAGATCAGCACAGAAACAGATTCTAATAGTTGCCATCAGAATGTAGCACTTGCAGGGAACTTAAATAAGAAATGAACTTAAATATGATACAACAAAACTTATCTGATATGTGCATATGAACAACTTCCATCAGAGCTTCAGTACATACCAGTCAAAACATTTCATCATTTCTAAGTTTTTCTACCTTAAAAATAAAATTATTTTGATTGTGAGATTTTGCTACTGCCTCTCAAATAAGGCACGTGCTTTAAAAATAGCAAAGAATTGCATATATTTTTAGATTCAAAAAACACCCATAGTGATGTCCTCAGATTCCAAAGATAAGTCAGTGCAAACTTTTTCTATTCATCTTGGTTCCATAGTAAAGACACCTGCAGGAAGATCGGCTCTCTTCACAGACAGTTCTTTGGAATGCGTTGCAGATGTAGCATGGAGAATAAACTGAACAACTACTGATGATTCCCATGTCTTGCATGTGTCCCAAGAATACAAGATTCCCATAATTTAAGTATTCAAAACCAAGTGATGCACCGCAGACAAAAACATTCCAACATTGGAAAGTCATTTTACTTGGAGACTGTCCAAGTTTCTTCTAAACAGTAGTGGATGATTTGACCATTGACATGTTTTTAACAACATTTGTGCAATCAATTTCTAATGCATGGAAGAAACTGAGCTAAACCCCTGGGCTGTTTCACCCAGATTTCAAACATTCCTTAGATTACATGAAGAGGGAACAAGGACTGGATATCCACCCTGTGGTACTGGACACCACACACCTGTCACTCTCTCATACTTTGACTATGTGAGCAGTGGGGACTGGAGATATATGAAATGTCATGTGTCTTTTTCATAAGCATGTTTCTGTGTTATAGAAGATCTCCAAAATTACACATTTAGTGCTTGAAATAATTATATCATAGTTGAGCAGCAGTTTGCTCATTCATTGGCAATATTTAAAAATGGATCATCTCAATGTAAACAAATGTGCACTGAGACAGGCATCTCTCCCTACATGCTGACATACTTGGGAGTATAAATGGCACAACAGTTAAAACACTGGAGATAAATATGTGTGTATATATATATATATATATGATTATATATCATATATATATGAAAAATTATCCATGTAACAATCAAAATCTTTAATACCTTTTCATGAACTTCTAGAAATTTACTTAAGTACCTTACTAAAGTAGAATTATAAAATGAAAAAGGCTACTTCTTGGTTCTTTTAGCTCACATTTTGATGAGTACTAGAGAGCTGGACATTTTTTTTTTTTCAATGCATACTGACCAACTGATTTTCTCTTCAGGGAACTATCACATCCTCTGCTCTTTTATCTATTGTGGTCTTAGCATTATTAATAAAAATTACATAAGCTAGCTATATAAGGAGGATGCTATCCATTTAGCTATAACATTTTGTTTATGATTTGGGTAACTGTTTTAATCTAAAATTCAAATTAATGAACCCTAAATAAGCAAGCACTGAGGTGGAAAAAAGAAAGAAAGAAAGAAAGAAAGAAAGAAAGAAAGAAAGAAAGAAAGAAAGAAAGAAAACCCAAGCCCCTTTCAGATTCATGCTCAACATGAATTGCTACTTGAGTCCAAATCAGAAAACCGCCAGCTAATTCTCCATGTAGGGATTCACACATGGTCAAAGAAGTCTTCCATAGGACCCTTAAAACAGCAATTACACAAACATGACTGAGAGGTCTGTCATTATAAATACTGATGTATCTCCTCACTTTATAATGAATGCAAAATATCAAATCAACTCAAATATATCTGGATCTGAAACCAAAACTAGGTTTCTTTGGTCAGTAAGAGCGAGCTACAGCATTTACATTTTGTTCAGTCCACATATTAAAGACTAAAGTCTCCAGGCAGATATAGGAAGCCAGAGAGAAGCGAGTCAGAGGCACCAAGGGTTTTACACAAGTTCAGCAAAGACACTGTGTGACAAATTCTGGTGTCCAGGGTGAGTTTGTGACTGTGTACAGTTATAGTTTATTACTCTTTGTAAAGGGACAAATAGCATTTTTTGAAAAGCAGAGATCTGTTCACTGTATTTATTCCTTAGAGACAGGATGATATGCACCCTCAATAGTTGCTTTAGCTCTTCAATTATACTGTAAAATCAGCTGTGACAGGTTGTTTTATTCCTTTTGTGTCAGCCCAAAACACCCATGGAATACATAATTTGGTGATCAAAGCCTTAACTTAGGGATATTAAGAAAGATTTTAGCAGTCACACTGATATCCAATGTGCAGAGGCAGAGCATGGAAAGAAATTAGCAAACATTCAACTAAAATGTTCTCAAGGGCAGGGATTCATGGTAATAAATGGAATCATTTCAAGCTTGAAGAAGGTTACCTGTGGGAGACTGCCAGATTGCTTCAGGGATCACTGTGTTTCATCAGCCTAAAAATGGAGCTGCCTGTAGAATTTCTAGGTCAACAAAAGATGCAAAAGAGACACTAAAATCTAACATAATGAGAGGCCAACATGAATCACTTATAAAGGGTTAAGATTGCTAGAGACTTACAAATTATAAGGATACACACCAAGTCTAGAATACTGTAACCATGAGAATGAACCACAGTATTCAAACACCATGGAAAAAAGAGGTGAGACAAAAGTCTCAGTGAAATTGAACGATATGAATGTCATTGTATTGGTTCTCATTTTTTAAAGGATCTTCCTGGATTTTAATTTCCTACCCCTTTGCTTGGTGTGATTTTGTTTTGGAAGTCTCTTACAAAAAGGATGGCATACACTGTCTTCTTACAGATGTTAAATGTTTATCGTTTAATAAATTAGATTTATGTTATGGTTACTAATTTAACTGGACTTATTTCTTCTGTGATTTTCTCCATTTACCATGCATTTCCTATGTTTTTATCTTTCTCCTTTTCTGCTTTCTGTAAGACTGAATTTCTTAATTCTTACTTCCTAATAAATCGATATGAAAATTAGACATTCTCTTTCTATTGTTTTTGTGACTACTTTAAATTTTTAACATTGACTCAGAGTTACAATTAATCAACATTTTTACTCTCCTTCCCCATAAAACAAGGATCTCAGAATGCTGTAGCTCCAATTACCACCTTCCACCATCCATGGTTGTTATTTAGAGCTTTAATTCCATCTTGTTTTAACCCCCACTTCTCAAAGTCATTATTAGTGCTGTTAGTCAACGTTTGTTTAAGTGAAACTACTCATTTACCACTTTTCCCTCTCACTGTTCATTATTAAAACCCACTCCAATCTTCTGGGTTCTATCTCATTCTTCCAGAAATGAATCTTGAGCAATTCTTTAGTGAGTATTATAAAAAGCAAACTTAAAATGTCTATATATAGCTTCCCTTTTAAAAAATACTTTTTGGTGGAGGAGGTTTAAATACATACAATTGGGTCTGTCATGTGCATGCATCAAAAGCGTTTATTTAGCTCAATGGATTTTGCAGTTGGACATACCCTGGCAAACACCACCTAGGTGAATTTCCGCCACAACTAAGGGTACTCTCATGCCCTTTGTCTATCCATACTTACCCTCTGACGGTGCCTTCAGACAGCTATCACTATCCATTAATTTGATCTATTCTTTTGAATTTTATATAAAACAATTGTATAATAAGTACTCGTTTGTGCTTGATTTCCTTCACTCAATAAAATATTTCTGAGATTGCTATTTTTATTATAGATTTCTTCTTCTCTCTCATTGAGTTTTTCATGTCATTATCACTCTAAAATGATAGTTTAACAGGGTATAGAATTCTGGATTGATAATTATTTTTCTTATATTTTGAAGATATTATCTAATGTCTTTTGGTATCCATTGTTACCAAAAAGTGTGGACTGCCAATTGAGTTGCTTTTCCTTTGATGACAATTTGACCATCTCCTCTGGTTATTTGCTTTCTCCCCTATGGTTGAGTTTAAAATGCTTCATCTTTGGTGTTCTAAAATTCGAAATGTTATATCATAGTATGGATTTGTTTGGGGGTGATTCTAAATGAACAGACAGAAGCCAACAGGCTTCATCAATTTCAGGACTTTTCACCTTTCAGTTGAGACAGCCTCCCCAGACATTGACACCACTTGGGCAGATAGAGTTCCCACATCAGTATACCAATACATGGAAAGAGTTTGAT
>JAJEJO010004953.1:402855-503838 GCA_020662805.1 Glaucomys volans
AATATACTTACAAAATATACTAAACCTCAGCATATACTTACTGAATATACTTATAAAATATCCTAATCCTCGGCATATACTTACCAAACAAAATATACTAAATTTTGTTACCTCTATATACATACCTATGATAAAATTGATAAATTAGGCACAATAAGAGGTTATCAATAATTAACAATAAAATAGAACAATTATAATAATACACTGTAATAAAAGTTATGTGAATGCACTCTCTTTCTCTCTGAATATCTTAATTACTCATTGCACTATAGTAGTATATGAGACCACAGTTGACTGCAGGTAACTGAACTTGTGGAAAGGAAAATCACAGAAGAGGGGGGGGCTACTATATAGAAAGTTGCTCTTTACAAATATTGCCCAACAAAAATATCACATTCTTTTGTTGTTTTTGTTTTTGTTTTTCTGGTTCCAGGGATTGAACTCAGGGGAACTTGACCACTGAGCCACATCCCCAGCCCTATTTAGTATTTTATTTAGAGACAGGGTCTCACTGAGTTGCTTAGGGCCTCGCTAAGTTGCTGAGGCTGGCTTTGAACTCGCGATCCTCCTGACTCAGCCTCCCAAGCCTCTGGGATTACAGGCGTGCACCACCGCTCCTGGATTATAATGTTATTTTGATTTTGCAAGATTTGGAGAAATTTTTGAAAGTCATACAGAGAATACTAAGAGAGAAAGTAAAGTGCCAGAGCATACTGAAATAAGGGTTTGCTCCAGAACCTAGAATAATGCTTGTGCTTCCTTCATCAAGGAGGCTGCTATGAAGGAAAGATGAAGAGCACAGCTGGTTTTTATGGTGGTGCAACTCACTGATGACAGTGACAAACACTCCACTGGCTGCGTGTGAGGATCAGCTTTCACTCACACTGTTTTGGGACATTTTAGCACTATCATTAAAGTGATACCACTCTTGTATAGAGGGAAAGTATCCTGGATTCCAGGGCCTGAGTTCAGCAACAATCTCAGGTGGAGAACAAAGCTAATTGTAACACATCATCAAAGAAAGCTCAACAAAGTTCATTAAAAACAATCCACATCTGCCACTGAACCTAGAGGTCCACTGGAGTCTTGACAGTGGTCAATTGAGGACATAGATACATCTGCCAGTCCTACAGCTTACTATCTGAAGGTCTAGGAGATCTTTAAAGTGACTGTGATGAGCACAATATTCACTTTTGTTATTTTATCTCTAACAGATTTGTGTGTGTGTGTGTGTGTGTGTGTGTGTGTGTGTGTAAGGTAATAATTTTGCTGTTTTTTCATTATTCTTCCAAAGATGCAGCAGTTGGAGTGACTTGGTGTCCTCTAAAAAGTAAACCCACTGATGTTTCCCCTGTACATTAAAAAGGACTTAATTTGCTACTATAAAGTCAAATCAAACACTAGTTTATTATATCTTGTAGTGTAAATATTACAGGCACCTTTAAAATAGCACAGATTTTGTTGATTCTACTTGCATTCTTCAGTCAAAACTTTCGGAGATTAAGGACTACATGCACATGCGCGCGCGCGCGCACACACACACACACACACACACACACACAGAGTGGACTTGGCCTGCTGCAGATAAGACACACTAAATCTGCCCAAATACTGCATTTGAGTTCTGGCCTTAATAATATAACATTCTTTTTAAATACTGATTTAAGATATAAGGAATACTAATAAATAGGACTAGTACACTTGAACACTAGAGAAAAGAATTATTTTAAATTTGCTGTCACTATCAATTCCAAAAGGTGTTTACAAAATTTAGCTTGCTCCTTTGGAAATGACAGTTTTCTAAATCTTGAGCAGAATTCAAAGTCACCTCATGATACTTTAAAGTCTTCAGCTAAGCTTTGCTCTGGACCTGGGCTGCCCATGGCCGAACAGTCCATCTGTAGATTGGACCTCTCTACACACAAGCCTCAAGCCTGTCTTATCTGTAAATGTAAAAAGTGACCTAAACTTGGCAACATTCTGAAAAACCTCAAATTCAATAATCTTCCATGTTTTCGGTTATACCATTTTTAATAAATTTAAGAAAAAAGTATACCCTCATCCATCCTGTCACTTTTCAGTTTCAATTGACTTGTTTTTTCCCATTCATGACAATGGACTTTGAAATGTTAAAAAAGTTACTAAATTTCTCCCCATTTCTCAATGGCAAAGGAAAAATCTTCCTGACATCTCTTCTAAAATGATCACAAGTGAAAAGTTGTCCCAGTACTAGCACAGTTTCATTAAGATCCAATTTAAGGTCTACTTTCTACTCTCTAAAATAAAAACATCCACTTGAATTCAAAAGTAGGAAAGTTTACTATGTAGGCTAATATATTTATATGTTGCATGGCTATACAATCAGGATACATATATCCCCTGTATAGTCACCTTATCTACTTCACCTGACTCCTACAGGTAAAGAATATATTGGCTTATATCTTTCCCCATTTATTCATGACTTGATTTGAATTTTTGTTAAAATTTACTGGAGATGCTTGTCTGTTCATCAAGATTCAGGTCATTCAGCCAGAGGCGGTGGCACATACCTGTAATCCCATCGACTTGGGAGGCAGAGGCAGGAGGATTGCAAGTTTGAGACGTCTCAGCAACTTAGTGAGACCCTGTCTAAAAATAAAAAGGACTGGGAATGTAGCTCAGTGGTAAAGCACCCCTGGGTTCAATCCCCAGTACACACACACACACACACTGATTCAGGTCACTCTTAGAAACCAACCCCTTCTAGCTCAGTTCCTGTGGTTCCTGAGGTTCCTGACACTCAGATGGACAGCTTTCTCCAAGATGTATGAGAGAACAGGAGTTCTTTAGTTTTGCCAAAGACTGATTATTTCCATAGCACCCACTGGTTTTTGTTAATGTGAAAGTCACTGGGACAGAATGTCAAGAAATACAAGCCACCTACTTTGAAAACAAACAGCACAGCCTCTCCTCAATGTCTAGTCTCAGTCAATTGTGTTTGGTGGCATTCACTGATGGCAAGAGACTGCTGGCTGGTGGCGGTGTTCTCTTCCTGGAGACATGATCTTCCTAACGTGTGCACAAAATGCAACTCCCCAAATTCAGATTCCCAGGAGCTCCTTCCAAAGCATTCTTTCTAACTTCTGTACTTCTGATAACCACATCCCCACTTCAGGAGCACGGGCTTGCAAATGAGTGATGGAACTCGTGCCCTAATGCAGTTAATCTGAAGAGGCCGGAAGAGCAGGGGCAATTTAATCTCTGCAGCAACGCACTGAAACCCACTGACAACCGTAATGGCCTTAATACCAAATGACAATCTCCTTTCAAGAGATTTAGAATATTAATACAGTGATCAGAGAGCAATATTCAAACACAAAGAGCATGTCTTTGCTTTCAACTACAATGTCTCCTAATTAGAAAAGGCCCATTTCCCCAGATGACGGATGTGCAGCTCAATAAGGTGGGCTTGACACTGCTCTTGACGCTGTTGCTCACCTGGCAAAGGTGAAACTCTTGTCCTCCCACCCGTGTCTGCTCTGCCCTGAGCCTAAGCTCAGGGCAGATTTCAACCTGTCAATTTAAAAATGATTTCAACCTGTCAATTTAAAAATTAGTACAAGTAAATACCCCATATATGCTCAAAATAGGGCTAGAAGTTTTGGAAGTAAGAGGCAGGAGTCATCACTACACAACTGGCTTTTATCTAAAAATCAGAAAATGATGAGGGTTGGCAAGGCTGTGGAGAAACTGGAAACTTCATGCATTACCGATGGGAATGTAAACTGGTGCAGCCACTGAGGAAGAAATGCAGCTGCTAATGAAATTAATTAAAATAAAATAATGACCGTATGACTCCACAATTATTCTTCGGGTTATATATCCAAAAGAAATGAAAGCAGGACTCAAATATTTGTACACCAATGTTCCTAGAAGCATTACTCACAGAAACAGAGCAGAAGCAGTCTAAATGGGGAAAAAGAACCCTTTTAAAATAATAGTACTGTAACTGCTTTAAAGTCAAATGAAATTTTTTTGTGTGCGGTGCTGGGGATTGAACCCAGGCCCTTGTGCATGCAAGGCATGCACTTTACCAACTGAGCTAGTGCCAAATAAATATTTCTAAAGGGAACTTAGTGAAAAAACTGCATCTCAAGTATGTAAGAAAAAAATGGCAACTGTCCTTTGTTGCCCCTCATTTAGCATGGGCCAAGAAATAGAAGTATTGGGAAATACTCATGCTAATTCTGAAGGAAGAAGAAAACAAGACTGATTATCCACCTGCAAAAGCCTCCAGGTGGCTAAAATGTGAAGGTGACTAGCTGAGTCATCAGGCAGAGTTCTAAACTCTTATTACCTTGGAGGTCACTTGTTCAAAGACCCGCCTGGCGACCAGGTGCCTGCTGGCCTCTGGCAGCCTCCTGATGTGTCCTGAAGCACTACGTGCAGGACCTGAGCTGCACAGGCACAGCTGGGGAGAGTGCCCAGGCAGTTGTCACGTGCAGGGGTCTGCAAAGATCCATCCATTCCCATCACCTCCATCCTGTACCCACTAATGCTCCCAAGGGGGTATCTCTATGTCACACCTCTCAGTACAGCTTTGTACCCAACTATCCAATTGCCCCCGGAGTAGCTCTTTGCAAATGTCTCAAACTGCCCCAAAAGAACACATCATTTTTCACATCTATCACATTTCCTCTTCCATATTATTATGTCTCAATATCTTAATAAACAGCTCTGATGCCCCCATTTCCAGGACAACTCTGTAACAGTTGATGGTTCATCTTTCTCCAGCATGCTCCATGTCCAGTCTTTTGGCTCAGGCCTCTCTCCCCACCTCTGCCCATGTTCGGAGCCTCCACTCTGCCTCTTGTCCTCCCACCCGTGTCAGCTCTTGCTGCCCTGCTCCCAAACACTCTCCATTCTGCAGCATTTTCTAAAATGCAGACCCAGTCATACCCCCGCTGTTTAATGTGCTTCTGCAGCTCCCACTGTTCTCAGAATAGTGGCTCACACCCTGACCATGGGCTCAAGGGCTGCACTCAGGGGCCTCACCAGCCAGCCCACTGCATCTGTCATCACACCCCTGCCCTGACCCCTGTCAACTATGCGCACACTGAACCCTCAGCTGGACCTCACTCCACCTCTCTGCCCAACCAACTGCTGTTCATCTTCGGGACTCAGCCTAACAATCCCAAACTCCTCTCCTCCAACATCCTCCCCCTAACCCTGTCAGCCTAGGTGGGTCTCCCTGTGACACCTACCTCAGCTAGGTATACTCCTGCTGTTGTCACAGATTAGAACATCATCAATAATGTCATCAGAAAATCTCCTCCTATACCCTTGTCCCTGCATCCTGGGTCTCAGCCCTCTATTTTTCTGACCATCACATGAACTCAGCATGCTGTAGGTGTCCATTGGCTGTGTGGTCTCTATACCAGACTGCAAGTTCCCCACAAGTGTCCTTTATCTGCCACTCTCCGGTATCTGGGCAGTACCTAGCACATATTGGTGCTGGATAAATACAGCAACAAAGGGTGATGAAAATATTCTGAAATATATACCTGATTGTGTCTCTGTCCTGCCCAGTGGCTTTGCATCTCTCATTAAGAACGAAATTCAAAATCCTTCTTATGGCCAATCAAGGTTTGCATGAATTGACCCTTGGGTACCTGTCTGACCTTATCTCCTAGCATTGCCCTGTGTCTCAAGCACATCAAGCTCGTCCTCACATCAGGGCCTTTGCACCTGCTATGCCCTCCACCTGGACCCACTTCCCCCAGATGTCTTCATGACTGGCTCCTCAGATGCACTGGGTCTCACCTCAGATGTTCCTGCCTAGCCTGGCTTAGCTAGCCCCAGGCTCACCTTGCCCTCTACCCCACTGCCCTGCTGCACATTTCCTCATTAATTTGGACATCATATTTGCTTTTGGTTTATACTCTGCCTCACCCTATGCCAATGCTGTTTTTTTGTTTTGTCTTATTTTAGGCTGAAAATCTATGTTTCTCCTTCCTGTATTCCCAGCCACTGGAACAAGAGCCAGAGCCAAGTAAGTGTGTAACAAATATTTGTTGAATGAATTATGGATGAATAAATGCTCAAAATTGAGTGGTTTATACACTACAGTATGGCTTGGGCTTTTAAACAGGGATCATTTGTTATAATAAAATACTGGAGATCCTGGTTTGGAATTACCAGTTCATTCAATAAGTATTTACTAAATTCTATGAAGCACAGAGAAGTTATCAATCATTTTCAAGTAGAAGAAATAATACTGTCTCCTGAAAAATGAGTTGGTATGTGTCAGATAGAGGAGGGTGTTTCCAACAGAGAAAGTAACACCCATGAAGGGGAAAGCCAGGGATGTGGACGGCTCTTCAAACACTAGGAACTTCTGCCAAGACCAGACATCCACTTCTCTGAAATTCTTCATTTTCTACATTCCTCATTAACTTTCAGTCCCAGGTTTTGACCCCATTGTCTCACATCAGTTTGTAGTGATTCCAACCAGGGTACAGGTCTGTCAGAAGTGGCAGGGCTTCTTTAAGTGATAGGAGGGACATGGACTATGTAGGGGACTCCCCTCTTCTCACCGTCCACCATGCACCTGATCATCTTGGCCCTTTGAACCTGTGTCCCTGGAGCTGGGAGAGAGTGCTGCAGTCCACAGGTGTGACCAGAAACAATGGGGGCTTGTGTTAGGACACTGGGTAGGGGTGTGGGGTGTGGCTGGCCTGTTCTGGCTGTTCCTCCCTCTCCTTTCTAGAAAATTCCTCTTACTCCTTTCAAAAAAGCAGCATCGCAGTTTGCCAAAAACATTTAACAACCACACAAAGTAAGAGAAATGACATGGGATAGGGCCACTCTGCACTCCCGCACAGGACAGCCTCCGCAGTCATCCCACAGAGGTGTGAGACTCAGAGACATTTTCCACTTAGAGAAGGGCAGCAGAAAGCCACTTGGACTTCCTGAGAGGGTCCCACTGGCCCTGCGTGGGGTTTCTCAAATTTCCTAATCACAGCCAGCCTGTGATCACACTCCAACAACCACAGAAAGAGAAAAAAAAACTTCATGAATGATCCAGAGCCTTCTCAAAGCCCGAGGATGAATCACTGTTTCCTCTGACTGTTTAAATTTTACAGCTTAATCTGTTATTTGAAATAGAAGAGAACTAATTACATCTTCCACCTCAGTGCTATAAAAATCCAGCCAGAACACAGGCACTCTATCACATCCCCACCAATGTAACTGGGACCAGCCTCATCCAGCCATGTCTCTGGATGTCTCTCCACTAGAACTTGAGGTATACCTTTGTTGTTGCCTATAAGCAAAAATAACCAACACGGTTTCAGCACCATTATGAAAATACAGATAACCAGGATGGAAGCAGACCTCAAACAGACCAGCAAGCTTTCCTTTATTCCACAGTGGAGTCAATCAATCAGGCACTGGAGGGGCTCATTTTCTATGTAGAAAAATGGCCACTGGTGACAGAGAGAGTCTGAGTTTTATAGTTTACAATGAAGGTGGTTTAATTATTGAAGACCGAAGCAAGATGTGTTGGTTTGGTCAGTCAGGAAAGAAGTTGTAAAAAGCTCGAAACTCATTGTCACTGGGAAAAACTCAGAACTCGGTATTCACTGCTTATCTTCTTTCTCCAGGATTCATTGTTTCTCAGAGCTTCATTATTTGCTCTTCTCCTTCCAGGACTCATCAACAATGGGAAAGGGTAAAAGTTCAGGGCACAGTATTTCAGTATCCACCTCCTCTCTTCAGGGCTCATTGTGGTTGAGAAGGGATGGAAGTTTGCTTTTGGTAGAGATGCTGGGGATTGAACCTGGGAAGGGATGAAGGTTTTCTCTTTCCCCTCCGGGCCCATTGTTACTGGGAAAGGATTTACTGGAAGAGGATTAATGATTGCATTCCTCCTCCCTCTTCTTCCAGGTCAGACAGTTTTGGGGGGTTGTCATTTCCCTGCCCTGAGGTTTGTAATTTTCCATATCCTTCATCGCCAGCCCTCCATCTTCCAACCAGCCATGGAAGAGGTCATATAAAGACATAGAAATTATTTACATAAATAGCTTCTGATGTAGTTGTCTGAGGCTACTGATCACAGATATCCGAGCTCTTTGTGAGGCAGCACAGTGGTGGTCCAGGGCCAGGCTGCCCTTTAACAGCCGTGTGTACTCGTGGCTCTGCTCCCGGCTCCTCGGGTGTCCACTGTGACTGTAATGACATTCACCTGGAGGTATTGTAGGACTGAAAGAAATGATGAGGTCAAGGGTTTAGGATGGTAGTAAGCAATCCCCAGTTTCCAGTGAAGCACATTGGAGGTGGATGTGAGCCAGCATGAAAGAACTGGACCGTGCAGAAGCATTCAGTCTTTACGGTCTCATCTGTTCCCCCATCTAGCAATAGCAAAGGATGCTCAGAGCCCAAAGAGGTGAAAGAGGAAGGAACCAAGACTGGACCATTCCCTTACTGTAAGGCTCACTTAGCGATGGAAAGAGCCTACTTTCATGTTTCTGTTTGACCTCCTGGGATGCTTCCTCTCTGAAAAGGAAGGTTGATTTGGTGACCTTTCCAGGGAGGATACCTTTTCCATTCTGGTGTGGCTTTATACACACAGCCCATATGACATCACAGCCTTAAACTGGAAAAATATTTCTAAAGCAAGTGACTTTCATGTAATAAATGAAAGCCAAGCAGAACTGCCCAAGGCTATATGAGAGTATGGGAAGGTGTGTTATGCGTATTTATTTCTACACACTGTTAGCATGTGTATCAGGAGTTCTCAGCTAGGTCTCTTTTGCTCCCCACTCCATGATATTTGCCAATGTCTAGAGACATGTTTGACTGTTGCAGTGGGTGTGAAGGGGAGTGCGACTGGCACCTGGTAGGCCAAGGCCAGAGATGCTACTGCACACTCTGCCATGCACAGGACAGTCCCCCAAAAGAGAATTATCCAACCCAAAATCCAAGGGTGCCAAAGGTGAGAGGCTCTGAAAACAATATGTACCTATTTTTATTGTGCATATCATTGAAGGTAACGGAGGCAACACTAGGAATTTCTACTAATGTGCAGAAAAAGAAAACTTCGTTCATAAGACTTAACATTCTTCCTGTGAAATAAAATCTCTGCACTATGGGGTGAAAACCAGGCTTAGAATGGGGGAAAAAATGATCCCTTGCTCTCTTCCGGAATAACACTGACTCAAAAGTGGCCAAAAAACTTACTAGAGTCTTTCTCTCTTCCTGGATAGATAAGAACAACCTGGATCCAGCTCCAGAAAGAATTAAATCAAGTGGCCAAGCATGCAGTCTTAATTGTGAGAAACACTGTAAATTCTTGTTCCCCTGCCAGGAAGGTTAGAATTGAGGGAGAGGTTTCAATGGATTCTCTGATGGGGAATCAGGGAATATTAATCAGGGATCTGGGAAGCCTGGGAAGGCTCTTACCTCATCTCCTTTCCTTCTAGAAAAAGGAGATGCTGCAACATCATTCAGATCAATGGGAACCTGCCCAGCCTCAGGACCTAAATACCATGGAACACATTTTAATAAGAGCTAAAAGTGGAGGATTTCCTTTCACATAAACTGCACTGAGTGTCTATTATGTGTCAGGCAGTGAGGACACAGAAGAGAGGGACATAACCCCTGACCTCCTGTGGCTCAGGATGGAGAGAAGCAAAGCAAAAGGAGAGCAGTGTGATGTGGAAGGGCAACAGCCCAGTGTTCAAAGACACCCCAAGAGGATACAGAGAGCCACAATCTGAGTAATGAAGTCATCCAGGACAGGGAGATGTCTTTTTGGTTTGGAAGGGTGAAGAAATGCTTGCCAGGTGTATTATTATTGGTGGTGGGGAATGCTGTGTAAAGGCACTGAGGTATAGGATGGCATGGCGTGTTCAGGAGACTCAACCCTGGACTTATGAGACTGAAAGCGCATGCTGGTGTGAGTGGCAAGATACTCAGATATTCCTTAGAAATATGAGCTGAAGTCTGACAAATAAATACAGTTTTGATAGTATAAAGGTAGGTTTTCTCCCTGTCTTATAGTACTATTTTTGAGACAGTTTACATTAAAAACTATCTTTCATCTTAAATTCAAAGCAACTCTCCCAAAATAGTTTGGAATCCTTTGGGCATCTCTGTATTTCTGATATTTAGAGATTAATAAACAGATAAAACATGATCTAATGTTTCCCTAAAAAGGACTAAGAAAATGCTTTTGTAATAGAAAAAAGAAAAACCTACCTTCTAGCCAGTTGTGATGCTTGTTCAAGGGAGTTGGGGAGATGTTTTGGTAGAGTAGCCCTTTCACTTTTTCTGCACTCTCTCTCACCAAACCACAAATTATATCATTACTTCTACAGACTTGCTTCTGTATCCCCGTCACATGACACTGTGGGTGCCATATACAAATATGTGCAGGCTGTAAATTAAATAACATTCTACTCCCAGAGCCATTGATCGCCAAGGCCTGTACAAGAATCTCAATTGTCCCTCTTGGTTTGTTTGTGACTATGTTCTGAAGAAAAAAACAATTAATGAGTTAATAAATCATCACGAACAATATAAGCCTAATAAAACAAGTCTCTTCTGGTTTTTATTACTTATTACATTGACAAAGCAATTCTGCAACTCTCAGATGGGAGGGGCCGCAGACGCTTGAAGGCCATCCTAGGCGCACGCAGGCATTTCCACTCCAGAGCACAGAGAACACACGTCCTTCTCGATTCCCCACTGCTCCCTGGCCACACTGTCGTGGTTTCCCTGTGCTTTCCAAAGCAGTGACATTGAGAGGTCATGTGGAGGCCTTCCTCGTCCTCCCTCCCTCCTGTTTTCCCATCTGCATTTTTCCCCCTAACTCAAACCCAAAGTGAGATGTCATACAGAAGCACGGCCTTTATTATTAATCAGTAACTTTATAAACTGTAAGACACTGAAAAATATTACTTGCCAATGAATGAATGAATGGCAAGGGTTGAGAAATCATTACAAAACTAAATTATGAAAATAATCACATTAGAGAAAATTGAGAAATTGCCCATGAACCCATTATTAATATGTTGCAAATGCCAATTCTCCACAGCTATAATTGTAAAGTTCATACAATTTTTTTCCTTATTTTAACATACATTTAAATAATTATTTATCTGTAACCATAGGAAATTGCAGGGTTGTTAAAAGGCATGTTTTCTGAGAAAATTTAATGTTGTGCATGGTAAAATACTTTCAGTATAATATCAATACAAGATATGGAACTTATAATTATGACCCTAATTTGGGTGTATGTGTGTGTATATGTGTACAAACACACTTATACATGCACATGTAGGCAAAAAGAAATATACCAAAATATTGATGGTAGTTTTACATGGCATTTATACTATTTTCTGAAATTTTCAGTTTCTATAATAGATATTTATCATTGTACAATGTAAAAAATTCTAAATGTTAGTTTTAATGACAGTTGATATATATTATTTTAATGTTCACACACACACACACACACACACACACACACACACTATTCCATTAAGTGGATATAACTTTTCTACTCTCAGGTGGGAAAAAGTAGGCCATTTCCCATCTTTGGCTATTACAGGTTGAGTATACCTTACCTGAAGTGCTGAGTATTCAGATAACAAAGTTTTTCAGATTTTAAACATCTGCATCTACTTTTCTAGTTGAGCATCCCTAATCTGAAAATCCAAAAAGCTCCTACATCTGAAACTTTTCGAGCATTATGTTGGTGTTCAAAAGGTTTTGGTTTTTGGAACATTTTAGATTTCAGCTCAGGGATGCTCAACCTATAACTCAAGCTTTGAATTCCCTTCCTTGTCTCCATATCCAAACTGCATCCTGTGAAGGGAGGCTGTCCTTTATCTGGCCTCTGCTGACCACTCCAATGTCAGGGCAGAGCCAAGGGGACGGACATTGGAGTGGGAGAGTCTCATCAGAATCCTGCTCTGCCACTCTTCAAAGCTGGTCATGAGATGAAACAAGATGCAATGATGGGCACAGAGTTCCTGCTGCACATGGATGGATGCCAGGGAAGGTGCTGCCATGATGATCTTTCCCTCACCTCTTCCACCCTTCTCCAGTCCTGGAAGCTCTAGCCAGATCAACCAAACACCACAGCCCTACCCCTCCTGCGGCTCCCATGGCTTTCATGAGTAAGTTCTTTTTCTAGAAAAGCCCCTCTACTTTGTCTCTACTGTGACTACCTGATATCCACCCACTTCAAGCAGACATCCTCTTGTGATCTTTCTGGGATCCCTTGACTGGGCTAAATGCCCCTCTCGGGGAATTCCAGAACCCCTAACATGTACCTCCATCTGAGTCACTTTTTGTTTGTTTATTTTTCTCCCTTTTCCACTAGACTGAAAATTCTTCCAAGTCAGAGCTGTGGTTTCCATTTGGAACCTTAGCTCAGGGTTTCATAAACAGTAGATGCTCCAGTTCTTGTTTGCCTGAATGGCTTTCTGTCTTTCTTTCATGTCACTTATCTTCAAAAATATGACTTTCAGCTGTTGAATAATACTTCCTTGTGTTATAGGTTCTGTGATTTATTTAACCTTTTTTTTTAATATTAGAGTACCTTGTTAGGAAGAGGGGAGGTATTATAAATAATTTACCGAGAATATCCTAATAATACATGAATCTTATTTCTTAGGAATAAAATTTAGAGGGTAGAATTGTTGGCTTTGAACATGTTAAGACTTCAATTTTACATTGCCAGAGGGTAGAGCATGGTATCTGTAGATTCTAGCCTTCCTCCTATGCATTTATTACTACAGTACTTCTAAATGAATCAACAAAATAGCTGGGGCTAATGTCTTTCCTGGCGAAATGGAGTCTACTGAAGGAACTCAGCAGTTCCTGATGCTTCCCAAGCTGCAGAGCCTGGGGCTGTGATGACACATACTCCTGACACCTGCAGGGTGGAAGGGACGAGATTGCTCAGAGAGCCAACTGTGAATCAGGGGTTCCTGCGACTCAACCTTGTGACTTAGAATCAACTTTGTTATCCCTGTATTTCAGTACAGTGATGTTTCCCTTTCCCTGGCCCCAGTGAGGGGATTGTTTTTCTAACTTTGTCTTATTAGGTAATGTGACTAAATATGTATATATTTTTTCTTTTTGCAGTGCAGGAGATTCAACCCAGGCCTCACTCATGCTAGGCAAGTGCTCTGCCACTGAGTCACATGCTCAGCCCATATTAGGTGATATGAAATGGGTGATATTCAAACATTTTCCTTATAAAAACAGTCATATGTTTATATATGTGTGTACCATGTATGCATACATTTATGCATCACCAATTAAATATCTTATTGATAAAGCAAAATATCCACCCACCAAACATCTTAAAAAATGGTAGACTTTTACATGAGGATGAACTTCCAATTGCTGTTCATAGCTGGATGTGAGAACACATGCCTGTAATCCTAGGGACTCAGGTGGCTGAGGCAGGAGGATTGCAAGTTCCAGACCAGCTTGGGGAACTTAATGAGATCCTGCCTCAACATAAAATTTTTAAAAAGGGCTGGTGGTGTGACTCAGTGGTAGAATGCCTGCATGTGTGAGGCCCTGGGTTCCATCCATAGTACCAGAAAAAAAATGATTCATTTCATTCAAAAATATGTGGACCTGGGTAAGAACCAGCTGGGTCTACTAGGTGTAGAGGAGTGGGCACAGGGTTCTGTATTTTGCAAAAACCTCCCAGAATCATTCTGAGCTTGCTGAAGTGTGTGAACTATTACCAAAGAGCCTCACTTTGTTCTCCCTATAACATAGCGATTGCCTCCCCAAACACACATCCCCCTTCCTGTAAACACTAAAGGAATGCCTTTGCTTCCACGTGCCTTTTTACTAACAACCAAACCCGCTTCACTCTGAGTTGAAAACCTAAGTCAGCAGAATTGGCCCAGATTAATAAATTGATGGTTTTTAAAAAGTCTTTATGTACAGAGATAACCTGCACAAAGTGAATGACTTTATTGATCTCTTACTGAAACTCAAGGGAAAGAGACACTGTGAGGTTTCTAGGGAAAAAAAAGTTTAAACAGAATAAAGGGTCATTGTAATTCTTTGTAGTTGGTGGGCTGGTGTTACTCTTATTTTAGGTAATATGAAAATCATTTAAAGAACTTCACATATTTTTGGGCTGGGGCTGTGACTCAGTGGTAGAAGCATTTGCCTTGCATGTGTGAGGCACTGGGTTCGATCCTCAGCACCACATAAAAAAATAAAGATATTGTGTCCATCTACAACTAAAAAAAAATCTAAAAAACTTTACACATTTTTATATGAGGAAAAAAATAGAGATGAAAATAGCTGTGAAGGTGAGAGGGGACTGAGGAAAGGCAGGGAACACCCTGGGCTACACCAGTGTGTGCTATGTGAAACCCATCTAGTTTCCTGGTTTTCTATTGAAAACTACTCCCAGCACACGAAGGGACTGGTTTCCCTCAAGACCACCATGAAGTGGATGGCCAAGGCTTTGGAAAAAAGACAGGAGTTTATAATTTACAATGCAGCTAAGGAGTTCCGGTTAGCTTGGGAGGGAAGAAATCACATGTGGAAAATGCTACTCAAAACTATTTTTTAAAAAAATACCATTATCATAAAAATGATATCATTACTTAAGTAGAATATGGCCTTAAAAAATAAATATAACCTAGGAAATAAAGAATGCTCATCCTTTAGTTACTCAAAATGCATCTGTCTAGCCAGTCTGAGATCTAAGCTCTATATATTTTGGATGACTATAAAAAAGGCCCAGAGAGGTTAACAGATGTGGCCAAGCAACACAGTTTTAATTCACATCTCTACATTTCATGGCAAAACCCTGGTGTGGCATCAATGCAGGTTATCACCAGAACAGGCCCAGCTGGAGAAATCCTTTTGTCCCAAGTGACTCTGCAAACACTATCTGTTCCTCTTAACTAATCCAAAATAAAGTACTTCAGATTTGCTGTACTGAAGGCAACTGCTAAAGGAGTCTAGGGGCAAATTAGAAAACATTGATCACAGTTTCTCCCTCTAGAGTGAGAAATTAAATCAACCAAGCGAGATCAGAACAGCCCAGCTGCAATGGCAATGGAGCCCCTGGCAAAGCCCAGCATGGCATGAGGAGCGGACACTGGGCAGCCAGCCTGCTGCCCAGGAACACGGACTCCAAGCTCTAAAGCTGTTCTGTGACCTCATAGACCCTGCCACTCCCAGCCAATGAACCACTGTTTGACCAGTGGTTTTCTTTGTGACTATGTGCCAATTCTGCATGGGAAGCCTGAGGCATCTAGGGTCATGATTTTCAACATCTTTTGAGGTTCCACTCACAGAACATCCTCTGCTGGAGGTTTTCTGAATCTTCCCTCCTTCACTGATTTCTCCTCTAAATTCCATCCAGAATGTCTGGATAGAAGAGGCTTTGGGGTGGCAATCTGGTTATATGCTTTAAATAAAAGGTTTCATAGTTTCTAAAAATGCTTTTATCCATACTTTACAAAGATTGAGCAGTATACTGTCTCTCATTGGGAATATTATGTTGAAGGATGGGAAGATGTGGAGAATTTTGGGGGAGCAGAGAACTCCCTCCCCTGACCACCACTGGTATCATCTCTTCTCTTCCCCTGCAGTCTTTGCAGTGCAGCTTAGTACACACAGTCTGTCTGCTATAATATGATACCTGCATTTGGACAAAAGCAATTTTATTGGAACTTCACAAATTCTAAGTATATAGCACAATATATAAGACAGGGATTTTCTTCTTTTTCTCTTTTCTTTTTTTTGGTACCAGTGATTGAACCCAGGGGCCCAACCACTGAGCCACATCCCCAGCCCTTTTCTGTATTTTTATTTGTTTGTTTTTAGAAACAGGGTCTTTACTGAGTTGCTAAGTGCCTCTCTAATCTGCCGAGGTTGGCTTTGAACTTGAGATCCTCCTGCCTCAGCCTCCCAACTTGCTGGGATTACAGACGTGTGCCACCATGCCTGGCATAAGACAGGGATTTTATCTTTGTGTACCCCATTGTACCCATCACTTGGCTTCATGTTAGCATATACAAAGCACCAAATACTTATGGGATGAATGCATGATGGATGGACACCTGGATGGATCAATGTATGGATGGGTGGACAAGTGAATAAGAAGTCTGTGGTTATTGAAAACTGCATTTAGGAAGTCCATTCTTTCAATAGGTAAAAGGGGATTCGGAAATGGAGTTCCAGCAACAACTGAGTTCTATCTCTTACAGAAATTTTGATGAGATTTTTATGGATAAAAGGGCAGAGCCAAACAATACCAAACACCATCAGGAAAGCTCAGTGTTTGTTAACATGCCACTCCATGTTAAGGGTATTTCCCAACCTCCACCCATCATGATATGCACTGCAGTACCCACTCTGATGACAATGTGACAGTCACGTGAAGAATGTCACTGGACTGCACTTGGAGCACCATTTTTGTCTAAGGATGGTGCTAATTTCTGAGTAAGATTAGATCATTATCAATGAAGGCTACATGAAGGACACCATATATGTAAGTCAGCTTTTTGTCACTGTGACAAAATACCTGAAACAAACAATTTAAAAGGAAGCAAGATTTATTTTGGCTGTCTCGCAGGTTTCAGTCTGCAGTCACTTGTCTCTATTGATTTGAGTTCATGGAGTTATAGAACATCATGGTGGGGAATTCATGGTAGAGAAAAGCTACTTGCCTCATGGTGACCAGAAAAAGGAGGGGGGACCAGGGCCCCAATATTTCCTTCAAGGGTACACCCTCAATCACCTAACTTCCTTCCACTAGGCTCCACTTCCTAAGGGTTCCACCATCTCCCAATAGTGCCACAGGCTGGCAATCAAGCCTTTAACACCTGGCCTTTGGGGGATATTTCAGATCCAAATCATAACTGTGCTTCCCAAATTATGGATGTGCATGTCCATAACCTTGTGCTTTATAGAGACTTCAGCCATGGGAGGAATGTCTATATTTTTCTGTTTCACTTTTTTAAACCAATCTAATTCTTCAAATTATAAGCAGGGGCTACATTTTGCATTCGTCTATGCAATAGTAACAGTATTTCATCCTCACAATAACCCAGTGCTGGTATTAGCTCTGTTTGACTGCAGAGTACTTTGAGGTTTTGAAGAATTAAGTAATTTGGCCAAGGTCATATAGTTAGTATGGGAAGGCAGGGGAATCAAACCCAGGCAGTCTGATTTTAAGCCAATGCTTTTAAGCATTTCACTAGAGCAGCCATGGTGCTCACAAAGTGGTAGATCTCAATTTTGCATGTTGCCTGATTTCCTGTAAATATGTCATAACCGAAATAAGATAGAAAGGGAAAAGAGTGGGTGGGGGAGGATGAAGAGAGGAGAAACAACAGAGAAAAGCCAGTTTGGAAATAGATATAATTTGATTCTTGCTCATTTTATCCCATTTCTCAAAAGCCAATTAACTGCGAGTGTTTTTTATAGCCAGGCACATGCCTAACTGTATCAGAGTCAGGCTTTGACCCAGAGTTCTGGATATCTGTAGCCCTAAATGGATTTTTTTCCCACTTCCTTTAAAAAATATACCCCCATCTGCCTGTGGGTACCATTCTCAAAATGCAAGTTCCAATGTAACAGTAGAGCTTTGCCTGACAGCAAAGATAGCCACGCATAAGCAAGGAGAAGGAAACTATGGTTTCTGTTCTTATCCTTAAGGAAATCATTTTAAATGCCTGAATGGCATGCGGGTATCTTGCTTGTCAAACCCTATTGATTGACTGCAGCTTCCAGGAACCCTCTATGGAGGATTCCCAGCCTGAATCTTAGGCTTAATGGGCAGGTGTTATGAACAATTAGCAATGTCTGCCATGGGCACAGAGTGTGGATCCTGTAAGTGTTCCAACACTGAGTGTATATTTAAATATTAATTCCCTTACTTTGAATTAAGCCTTAGGAATCTTTCCACTGATCAGAGCACTACCTTCTCTTCATCCACCTGAACTTAGGACAGAGAACAGATACTGAGAAGGGAAGATGCACTTGGCTTGAGGGGTAAAAATCAAAACGTGAGTGGCCACAGGCCTGTCCTGAGTTAAGAAACCCTATCCTCAGGCTGAAGATGTTGTGCAAGGGTAGAGCACTTACCTAGCATTTGTGAGGCCCTGGGTTTGGATCCCCAGAACTGCAAAAAAAAAAAAATAAATCCTATTGGCAGCCATTGGTATCCTATTATTCTAGCTAAGCCCTAAATTCCTCCTCATAGTGGTATGATGTTTTCTGATTGGCTGGGACTCTTAGTGAAGTTTGACTGTGGCACAGTTTTTTTTTTTTGTCATAGGAAATTTGCTGACAGGTCTCCTTTGAAAAACTAAAAGCGTGAAATGCTTTTCACTCCACTGAATGGTGTTCCACATGACACACCGACTGAGCCTACAGAATCCTGTGGGCTATATAAAGTACCTTCAGCTCCCTACTACATCAGCTTCATGTCACTCTCCCTGTCACCTTGGCAGCTTTGTGGGGCTGTTTTTAAGCAGTTAGATAAAACGAATACCTATTAGGAGCTCAATAGTCATCCCTAAACTGAAGAGCTGAATTGTGCAGATTCCTGATGGGTATTCTGACCTGGATCCATCTTTGACATGCCTCTATGAGCCTCTGACATCTTATATAATTTATAGTCACTCATTTCCTTAGCAGCAGGTGACAGAGATCAAAGATGGCCCCAATCAGTGACACCACCAATACACCCTGTGAATGGCGTCATCTCTAGGCACCCTTTTCTGGCATTGTAATTTACTGGCACATCTGACCTAAATTGAGTTCAGGCTCATGACAGGCCATTTAAATGGTAAGAGTGTCAAAATGCGTTTCCCCTCACCCTGCTCCGCAATTTATTCACCTTGGAATTATACGTTAGCATGGCCACTGCCGTTATTTTCCGTCGCAAGCGAAAGTAAGTTCGGCCACTGAGATTCATAAGAAAACATCCCTGACATTTACCTTAGTGCATCCAGAAAGCTTAGCTCACTCCACTTCTCTGGGAGTGGGGGTGTGGACAAAGAGTCCTGCCTACTTCAAAAAAGTTACATAGTACAAAGGGACAAAACATTTTGTTACGGAAATATACCGTCTTTAGGTGTGTTGGGGCTGATTGCGTAGAACTTCCATACTTCAAGGATAATTATATTTTTGCCTTTTGAAATCTGGCATCAGTAGAAGACGGCAGAGCCATGACTAACCTGGAACTGTAATGGCACACAGCAGGCACTCGATAAATATTTAAGGAGCGGAGGAAGATCCCTGCAGCAAGAAGATTTCGTCTCAACAACGCCCTAGGGGAAAAAGAAGCTCAGAGAGAGAACTGAGAAGAGCAGATCGGAATTCAAATCCTGCCCTGGTTGCTTTTCAGCTGTGTGAGCCCTGTCTAGTCCCCTCACTCACTGAGCCTTAGACTCCTTGTGGGTTGAGGATAAGGACCATTGAGTGGCTCCCCTCTCATAACCATCCAGTGTGACAGCACACAGGGCAGGCAAGGCCATCTGTGAAGGAGGGACCGCGGCCCAGGATGGTCTAGTTGGTTCAGAGTCTTGGACTCAGGGCCAACGTACGAAGCGTCTTCATAAGACTACAGAAGCCTTTTGCAAGCAACTGCTGTGCAATTGCTACAAACATCTAAGGATCTCTCTTCAGTGATTTTCAAGTTATTTAAGATGAAAAGGAGAAGCTACATATCCAGTCAACAGAGAGACCTCTTCTGTGAGCCCACGGGCTGCTAACCTGGCCCTCGGTACATCCAGGGGTTGGGTTGAGCCATGGGTTGCTTTCTGATTTAAATGATCAGATACCAAGGAAGAAAAACAGTGGCAGGTGCTTATAGCTAAATTCCCCTTTTAGGCATTACAGGGGTCCAAGCAAAGCAGTGAATTCCCACTTACTTCTACTGCAGCACAAGAGCCCCCTCCTTTGAGAATTAGCCAACAAGATGGTGATGTGACAGCCCAGCAAACTAAACCCAGACTTGGGGACAAAGAAATACGCAAACTGGGCATTTGCACATTGTAGGCAAGTTGCCCACAATGGCTCAAGGTTGCTTCCCACCCCACCTTCCCAGTCTCCCCAGTCCAGATTCCCATGCTGGTAAAATGAGGGAAAGGCCACAGATTTGTTCCACGCTCTCCTTTGGAATGCTCTCCTTCTACCCAACTGTTTTTTTCTTCCCATTCAGGCTGTTTTCACGTTAGCCCTACCCACTATGATGGCTCCTTCTTCTAAGTGAGGACTTAGCTTTTCCCCCACTTCCTAAATTTCATGCCTTAACTTGCTTTCTCAGCCCCTTCAGTTATGAAAGCGAGATAAGATCCATGGGAGCCAGCAGCTGTCACGTTCATTTGGAACAAATCCCATGTAGGCTCACAAAGTATGTTTTTGAGTGAATGAAAAATGAAGCCAACAAATGAAGAAAAGGAAAACCAAGCTATATAGAAACCCTGAGTGTTAATGGATATGACAACTGGGATTTATTTTAAATCTATTACTGCACTACAAAATATCCCTTCATTAATCAGACTCTGTTTTTAAGAATTCTATCTTCGGCTCCTATATCTCAAGTAATTATACTAAAATGGTGTTATTAGAGTTAGCTCAAGAAAATTATCCAGCAAATGAATGGGATTTAAAAGGGAAAAAATCATCTTAAAAGAGATTTCTAATTACATAGCTTAAAAACTACCAGGGATTCTGTCGCGACTATGCCCTGCATTTCATAAAAAGTCTTAGACAGCAGTTTTCATGACCAACCTCCTCTCACTCAACAAATAATCTGATGTTACAATGTGTGGTCCAGTGGAATCACTAAAAGCACTGGCTCTACAGTGCACACTAGGCAGCTGCACCTTCAGCAAGTACTCAGTCTCCCTGGGCTTTCCTCTCCTCATCTTCCACACGTGGGTGATGGCACCTAACAGAAGTGGGGAAGACTCAAGGGCATCATCCAGCACACAATGAGCATCATTTAAATGTCAGCCACTTTCTTTCTATTTGTATAATGTTCTTCTATCAGGTCAGTTGAAGAATGGCTGCAATTTGCAATCTCTCCAGCAGTGAGTCACAGTCCCTTCTTGTGTGTTTGCAAAATGAACTCCATTTAATGTTGCTAGCTCTGGTTCTTCTCTCCTACCTTCTGCCAGTGAAAGAAAGAACTGACCAACCCCAATAAAAATATAATGAAACACACACATATTTATCCATCCATATGTACACATCACATATCTGTGTGTGTGTGTGACCATGTGTGTGTAAAAAGCATGTTTACCATGCTTATCCCCTCTATATGACTATGAGGTCCTATAGGGGGTGGGAGATGAAAAAAGGCTAATATTTGTTGAGTGCGTACCACTCAGCTCCTGTTTTAAGTGCAGGAGAAGCCTATGTAGTAGTCAATACATCTTATTTATTTTGACTCATTTGGCAAAGAAGACTTGGGTGATGTTTACTGACGAGCATTACATGCTATATGGTCTAGTCCCTGCCCTAGGGATGCCCTAGACATCAAATAAATGCAACCATGTCAGGTGGTGACAATACATATCTAATCAGTAAATTTGCATTTGAAAATTTCCTGTTCCTTAAAATACTAAAAGCAGAGGGGAAAGACTTAAGGACTAAAATAGTTGTCTAACCATAATAATCTATTAGGTCAGTTAATTTAGTTACCCCAAACCATCACCAGGATCCTCTGAATGAAGGTAGAAGTGATGGAGAGAAGAGCTTGAAGTACAAGGGAAGGGGTGTGTGCCAGCTTCCCCCATTTCCCCCATTTCTGTGCTAGCCTTTACCCTGGAGTAAAGGGGACCACTTCAGAGACACATCCCACCTTGGCTTTGGGTCCCAGGTTCCTCATTATTTCCTAACCCCAGTTGAGCCATCTCACTTCAGCTTCAGGCTCAGCTTTGCCAGGTACCCATACTTTAGTCCTGATCTGCTACTGGAGGTATTTCTGAAACTCTGGTCTGGTGTCCAGGCCCTTTACCCAGATCCCCTTGACCATTGTGACCTGTACTAATTGCTATGAAAAGTGGACTTCTTCCCTGTTCATGAGATCTGGATGTCAACTAATAACTCTAATGGTGATGGGACTCCTGTTTAGGTTTTGCCCATTTTAGTCACAGGCTGAGTCTACAGTCCTCATAAGGCTTGGGACTATTTGCCTTTCTCCTGCCCATCTCATCCTGAGACCCAAATCCAGTCTTTCATATAACCCTGGAGTGGGCTGGGTGGCTGACTGCCAAACTTTCCCAGCGTTTCAGAATTGGTTCTGTGTCTGCCCTGCTCATGGGTGTATGTGCTAGCCTTATCACTTATAATGGAACAGCACCACAGTGACCAATCACATGGCCCAGGAATTTTGCTCTGCCCTGCTAGAGCTCCCGACCCTTCACGGAAACTGCTCCATAGATCTTCTGCTGGGGTAAACAACTGGAGACATCATGCAGTACCCCACCCACATATCATAGGCCATAAAAGGATGGATCATTATATTTTAGGATTTAACTTTTGCAATAGTTAACATCAAGTACCTAATATTATGACCAGACAGTCACCTAGAATTTTCCTGACCCTTCCGCATAGAATCATCCAGAGTCATATCTCCCTCTGTCATGCTCCAAATATTTGCACATCTCTATTATAAAAGCTTCTATTAGACATTTATTTTCTGTATTTTCCCTTCTCCTTGTGTCAGTTAGCTTTCCATTATTATAACAAACACCTAAGACAACCAATTTAGAAAGAAAAAATGTTATTTTGACTCACAATTTTGGAGGCGTAAGTCCACAATCAGTGGGACAAGTTGCTTTCGGGCCTGTGGAAAGGCAGCACATCGTGCCCGAGAGGGTGTATACAGCAAAACAAAACAAAACAAAACAAAACAACAACAAATAAATCTCACCTCACAGCCAGGAAGTGAACAAAAGAGAAGAGAAAGAGGGAGTGACCATGGTCTCAAAATCCCTGTTAAGGGCGTATCCCCAGGATCTAAAACCTCCCAGCAGCCCCTTCCCTTAAGTTCCTACCACCTCCCTACAATGCCATAGGCTGGGGACCAGGCCGTAAATATATGAGCCTTTGGGGGACATTCAAGATCCAAAGGATAGCACTCCTCTGTGAGACCATAACTCCATGAGGACCAGGACTGTGTCTGCTTGGCTCATATTGGATCTGCTGAGCTTAACAGCGGGCTGATGCATCACAGGTCTCAACTCATGATCTATTGAGTGACCTCCGCTCAACAGACAGTGGCTTCTGGCTGACTGACACAAGGGTCTGCCTTGATTCAGCCCATACCTGAGCCAAACTCACAATGAACTGGCTTCTAAACAGAAAATCTTAAAGTTAACCTCTTCATGGAATGTTCTTTTCCTTTCTGTAGCCACAACCTGGTGTTCTGAGCAGGGCACTGCTTCCCTCCATTACAGGGATTTCAGATGTGGTGGTTTCTATACTGCAGCCCTTGTTTTTCTGGACTAGGAAGAGCAGCTGCTGTCTTCCTTACTTTTCAATGCTGCTTCCAGATGATTCTTTTCTTGTTCCCTAAACCTCTTCAGGCTTTTTCAGCAATCCAACCACTTCTGAGTCATGCAGCTTCATTCCTTGGGCTCTGGATCCCTTCCACCATCATAAATCTGGATGATACCAATATACACATATGATGCTACTCACACCGTGACTCTTAACCTCCTTGAATTCTCTACAGATCTTGTTCTCATCCTATAGCTACTCTGTCCAGCCTTCAACCTTATCATAAGCTGTAACTTCATTCTCTAGGAACTCAGCAGAGGTGAACGGAGTTCATAAAATGGAAGTCCTGTCTGCCCATTACAACTAATAACCCAAAATATGTTTCTTTTTTTTTAAATTTGCTGTAAGTAGTTCAAAGTATTTGTTTATTTACTAGAATGAAGACAGTTTTCTCCTTAGCAACCACCCCCCCGCCAAAAAAAAAAAAATCAGGCTTAAGTAAGATAAAGCAAAACAAAGAATAAAACAAAAAAACCATGAGAGTTTCTAAGTACTTTCAACATAGTTGTGGCTATACAATATACTTCTGCACCTTACAGCCAGAGGAAATTTAAGAAGAAAATGGGATCCATTGATCATGAGATGAGCTGTTTGAGAGTATTTAGAGTGGCACACTGTGGGGTGATAAATTGTATGAACTGATAACAGCAGACAGTTGATTTTTTTCTTTTTGTCTTTGGCATCCTTTCATCCTACTTTCTATGACAGTCCCTTTGAGAGTCTCCCTTCCTCAATCTTGATCCACTGTGGTTCAGTAGGTCCCCACCCTGTCCCCCAAAGCCAAGCTTGGAGCACAACAGTGGTCTAAGGTAATCAACAGGGCACATTCCCTTCATCATAGTAAAGGGTTCTGTGATGGGAAGGTGACCAAATCAGTCAATTAGACTTCTGCTGTGGCTTCCAGGAGATTCTGTTTGCCACTATAAATGACAACACATGGAGCTTCTGCATCCATCTGTGAGGGGAGAGCCCATCGGGAAATGAGGCCAAAGAGAAGGAGAATTCCAAGATGGAAAGGCTTTAGCCTGGAGTCTGGGATCAAGAAGCATCTAGATGAAGTTGCACCTTGGACCCTCACTTATGTGTTCTCTGAAAGTCAAAGATGATTTAACCACAGTTTCCTTTTCCTGAGCAAAAAATATTTCCCAGGCTGCCTTGCAGATAGTTTGGGTCTCTGCAACTGAACTCTAGTAAAGAAATATGAACAGAAGTGACATAAGTCACTTCCAAGCCCTCTGCTATAGACATTCTATGATATCATCCAGTACTTCTCCCCTTTCTATGGTACCCTAAGAGATGATCCATAAAGAATAAAGCAGAGTACAATAACAGATTGGATGACAGGGAGGGGGTGGTGGAGCAGCGTCAGGGAAGACCTCTTTGTGAAAATGACATTTGAACAGAGACCTATTTTGCAAACAAAGTCACAAAACTAGGGGGGAGTGGGGAGAGAAGGAGAAGGAATATTCCCAGTAGATGAAGGATCTAGTGCAAAGAAAGAGCTTGGCATGTTGGAAGAACAGAAAGAGAGCAGTGTTGCTGGAGCTTAGTAATGGGGAAAATAAAAGGGTCCCATGTTTAAGGCAAGGTAGGCAGAGCCAGGGGTCCAGGCAAGACACGATGCCTTGGACCAGTCATAGCAGTGGACGTGGATGAGAAGTGTGAAAACTCATGGTGAAGCTTTGGAAGTAGCACAGACAAACTTATTGGTTGAAAACTAAGGGAGGAAAAGTGAGGAAATCAATAATGTCTCCCCAGTTTTTGTCCCGAGTAATGTAGATGGAGATGTCATTTAATCAGATGATAAGCAAAGAACCGGTGTGGGGAGGAAAATAACAGGACTTCCATTTTTGGACATGTTACATTTGATTTGCCTGTTAAGCATCCACATGGACGTGTCGACACAGACATCAAGGATCATGCATCACAGCTGACTTCCTCTAACCCACAGCAATGACCCTGCCAGTGGCAGCTAATATTTACTGAATACGTATTACACGTCAGGCTCTATGTGAGATGCTTTACATAGAACTCTCATTAAATCTAATGATATTCCTGTAAATTTTACAGATGGGAAACTGAGGTTCAGATTTCCTTGTTGACAATAACATGGCTTCTTAGATAAAACAGTGGAAGCACGAGATCTTGTCACACATAGGCACTTCAGGGGAAGGACAGTATCTTTTCATTCTCTGCATTCCCAAAGCACACAGTAGAATGAGTGGTACTTAGAAGATAATCAATCATTAGTGCTCGATTCCATTGCTCATGGCAAGAGGCCAAATAATGGACATGAAGCCAGACTCCCGCTCTGGTTCCTTTTTCTCTGCTCTTTCGCCTCCTTATTCCTCAGCTCCATGTAATGAGTCTCTTGCCCACTAGTTCACCTTCCTCCTTCATGAGCAGTCAGAGCACTGTGTGTGCAGTTGTCATTACATCTGCGGAGCATGAAGTCACCAGAAGCAAGGAGAGGAGGGGGGTCTCAGAGTACAGGTCTCATTCAGCACCTCACCTGGCCCACGGGTTTCAATGGGGCCTTTCGGATTACTGAGGTAGTCTGCAGGGCATTAAAGCTAAAATTCATTTTGGGTTCCCCCACCACCCAATTCAGGTAGTTTCCAAAAAGAACTGAAATCATATGAGATCCTGACCGAATCAGATTCAAGCAATTCAAACTGGGACTGGCTTTTCTATTTCTCCCTCGCCAAATGTTTTAGGTCAATCTTCCACTCAGTGAAATAGAAAAAGAATAATTGAAAAACAGTCACTGTATCCCCCACCTGCCATTTTAAGAGAAATGAAGTTACTGAATTAAAGATGAAGACCCCACAGCTTCTCAAAAGAGGACCATAAGGAATTGTCTTGGGATTGGAAGCCTGGGGTGGGGCTGCCTTTTCCCTCTTTTTCCCCTAGACCTCCCCTTGCCAATCTTTGAAGCCTCAGCTCAAATGACACCACCTCCAGCATCCTTCCATGGCCCTTGGGATGCTCCTGGGGTGCTTTTCCATGGTGTTTCTATACTTGCGCTCATTCCTCTCTTAATTTTAAATGATGAGGTGAGTTACCAATGTATCCTTCTCCTTTCATTCCTCCCTCCCAGCTATGAGCTCCTCATAGAGAGGGACCGTGATTTACCCCTCTTAGAAACCCCAGGGCTTACTTAGCTCAATTCTTGGCAGATACAGTGAGGTTCAAATAAACAGCAGTTGAATTGACTGGCAGATGGAATGGCATTGTGTTTGGCAGGGAAAACAGTATCTTGTGGACTTGAGGATCTTGGTTCTTGTCCTGGCTTGGAGCCAACACCTTTATGTGCTCCAGGGTAAGCCCCTTACCCTCTCTGAGTCTGTTTGTTCATCAGCCAAAATAATGGGGCTACCCAGCTCAGCTCTGAGGGCCTCGCTGCTCTGGCACTGAGTGATCTGTGTGTGCAGATGGAAAAGCAACTGAAGATGATGCATTCACACAGGTTGGCTCGACAAGGCCCTCATCATTAATCACAATTCTCCAATCTGACAAAATCCCTCCCCAAATGATCTCAAAAGGATGCTACACACAATGAAGGAGAAATAATCACCCTCAATTTCTAGACAACTGTGTTCTAATGTCTGCTAATTGTGTCAGTCTTTTTCTGGCCAAGTACATACCCTGTGCTTCCTGAGCTTTTCACTCTCAGGCTTTCTAGGATGGGGGTGGGCAGGGGACACCAAGGAGTACTCAATAACAGCAGGTTTCTGCTCCCACACAGACACTGCAGACAGCTATGTGGCACACAGAATATTTTGCAGATTTTAATTCCCAGATTTGGTTCTAAGCTCAACATTAAGGCCAAAGGCCTAAGAGAAAGCTGATTGATTGGTTGCTTTCAGTGGAAAGTTTTTTGCCAAGTGCAAATCTAAATAGACCCATGAAGGAAAGCCTTTCCCATCATTGCCATGACTCCAGGATGGCCCTTGTACTTCTGTCCCAAACTGTGAGAGGTGAAAAATTGTATGAGATGGTTTCCTCCAGAGGCAAAGGCAGGGTGGTCCAGGAAGACAGGGGTACTGCCTCTTAGGCTCCATCTCCCTAAATACTTCCAAGGTACAGCTTCTGATTTGAAGCCTTGATGTTTCCCAGTTAGCTGCATTGCCCCTTCCCTCCACATGCTCTTATTCCTCCTCTTTAGTTTTGTCTTCTTTTTTTTTTTCCTCCTGTGGACCCCCGAATTCACAATCAACTCAAAGCTCTTCCAGTGGAATAACATTTTATACTCCTCAATACAGAGAGTTAACAGATATTTTAAAATGTTTCAATGTGTAAGACATTCGGACTCTTCTTGAAAGACAAGGACCACTGCGTGCCACTTCTTTTGACTATTGCGCACACAAGCCGTCAACAATACATACCCAGTGTCGGCAAGCCCCGTCCTCAGTGCACCTTCTCCCTTCCCAACTGACCTGGATGCGATGGATGTTTTAAGTCGCGACAACCAGTCCTCGCCTTGTGACATCATGCTGGGAAAAATTTTACAGAATATATTCTGACTGAGTTACATTTTCTTGCTTGTGAAAGTGATTTTTTAAAAGAATACTTTCATCATTTTTTGATAATTAGAAAGTCCTTTACCTAAATTACCCCTATTCAAATGCTGAACAGGGATCTTAAGTCCCTCTGCATTTTATACCCACAGTATTTTTGTGATGTTTTCATTCCTATAGGTCACAAAGCTCATCATTTCTGTATCAAAGAAAATGATTCCTTATATAAGCTTTTCTTCATATTGCTAAGAATAAAGTTGTCCTGAACTTGAGAGCTGAACTGAAAATATGACCATATCCATTAAATAGGAATTGAATTTTCTATGTACATAAAAATGTTATGCCATTTTATCAAATTAAATGAGATAGAATGATAAAAAGATTTGCAACTAAAAAGTGTTGTAAAATATGAGTATTAGTAATTCAAATCCTTTAGAGGAATTACACTGTTCGAAGACCCTAAGCCCTGCCTTTACAGTGTCTGTCCTTCATAATATCTTGTTATTTTCCAAAGGTAATGTATGTAAAATACAAAGAGTGAGCCCGCATTTCTACTCCATTTGAAAGTCAAGCAAAATTTCTTTCTTCTTGTTGGAATATTTGAAACCTGACAGAAATATATCTGTGCTTATCTATGTCTGTTTATTTATAATCCCTGGGAAGCATGGCATTTTTCTTCTAGAATTGGTTTTTAAATCAGCAACCACACTATTATACATACATAATATAAGATTGCTTTGATAGGAAAAATGCAGGGTGTGATACCTCACTTGCTTAGATCTAGTCATCGCTGCAAAATTTTTTTCAAAGAATTGTAATCATAAGAATTATCAAACGACTATCAACAAGGGGCCAAAAGAACACGGCTGGGACTACGGAGGGTGAGAAGCGGAGGCTCATGCGTGAGCAGAGAACAGATGCAAGGTGTGGATCAGGAAATTACAGAAGGTTAAAGTCAGCACATGCCCAGAGCACAAGCAGTATTTTTATGCACCAGTTTAAAAAACAATGGAGCAGAAAACAAAGGTTAGACCATTTGCTGAAAGGAAATTTCAAATGAGGTCAATTCTTTCACACTTCTATTGACTCCAATGAAAGCCAAAGTAGATAAGAGGGCTACCGGATTTTTTTTTTTAATTAAGCAAAATAAACAAAATTACTTTTCAAGAAGGAAATCTTTTGTTTTATCAGCTTTTTTTTCTCCATGAAGGAAGCATTACTTATGAAATCTGTTCAATAAAGCTCTTTTAAATGACTTTTGATCTTATTACCCAATTCTTATTTAACTTTCTATAGTTTCCAGTTGGACTGAGATCTTTCTACATCTGTGCAACAACAGAGGTGTCAGATCTTCTGACATTGGGTTCCAGACATGTTCTTTTACATATGTTGAAGAAAAGTCTTGACTCTTTCCTCCCCATGGCTCATCACACCCCTGAGTTGGGCCACAGGCTCTGGGTCTTTTTCCTGCTGGCTCTGTCTACTTTTCACACTTTAGAAACAGCCTCTGGGACTATCTATGCCACATCATGGTTGCAGCATGGACAAGGGCCACACAGCTCAAACCCTAATGTGATCACTATCACTGGTAGGGAAGGTTGGATATAGTGGTGGTCCTGATCCAGTACCCCGTTGGTTTGGGTAAGGCCCAAGAGTCCGTACTTCTGTTATAAACTCCCAGGTGACATGAATGCTGGTGGCTCACATATGACACATTCTGAGGAACTGGGGTGTATAATCAAGTTCTCAGGCTCCCATCTTCTTTAGTGTGCCAATAAATCAAACTAACCCTTGGAGGAATAGTCCCCCTATTCATCTCTGTAGGAGGTGATCAGAAGAAAGGTAAATTAAGGAATGTGAGAGAATTAGGGAGTGAAAGAAGAATGACATAAAATTATTGGATGCAATTAAAAAGGATGGTTGTAAAGATAATATGATCAGGCACACTATGATTTGGTTATGATTTGGAATCATAAATGTATACTAATAACACAATTTTGAAGATTCCTGGTGATAATATGAACAAAATATTAATTGAAAAGCTCTTACAGCTGACAGTTCAAAGAGTTCTGAAAAGCACTCCAGTCTTTTCTGATGAGCAGGCACTACCCAGACCAATCACATCACAATTTCTGATGGGGAAGCAGTGGTTAAGAAGTCTGTTGAAAGGCCAGACTCATGATTTGCTGTTGCTAGTTTTAGTCTGTTGAAAGGCTGGAATCATGATTTGCTCTCATTAGTTTTAGATAAATTACCTAATCTCTCTGGATATAAATGTTCTTACCCGTCATATGAGATGCTAACAATTAGTTGTATGAATTAAGTGAGAAATGTGAAATGAAGAGCTTGATACAAAGACTGACGCAAAGCACACTGGATTCATGACAACTATTATAAATATTAATAATACATGTTCTACATACACATATTGTTATTGAGGTAATGATTTTGGTAATATGAAGCTGAAATATGAAGGCTCAAAAAGACTTTCTATAAAAGCTGCCACTGAAAAGAACCCATATAAATAAAAGTAAATAAAAAATAAAATTAGTGCTCTCATTAAAAAAAAAAGTTGACACTGAGCATTTGAGTAACGTCTCTACTGTTGCCTTTCAGCTTGAGGTCTATTGCTAAATACCATGCAGGCAGTAAGTCAAACAAATTCTTGATGTTTAACATTTTCAATCTCCATTTTTTCCTCTTCTAGTTTGGTTCCCAAAGGAATCTATACTTATTGGCAACTTCAAAGCAGATGGAAGAAAATCCACCTAGTTTATATCTTCTGCCTTCCTGCTTATTAATGGTTAGAATGGCAGAGATAGACTGATGCAGCCAGTTTTCCAGACATAGTTTGGTGGTCATTAATCTTATGTCGTTTTATGTCTACTGACAGTAATTTGAGGATGAGTCCTTTTGTCCTATGCAAAAAAAGGATATGGATTTAGTAATAACTATTTCCATTCAAAAACACTTTTGGTGTATTTATGGGTTCACAGATTATTTTCAGGTGAGTGAAGCTGTTTAAAGTTCACACTGAGATGCCCCATGGGTTAGTGGTAAATGACAACAGCAGGATGCCTAAGGAGACAGCCTGTTCTAAGGACACAACAGTCCTAGGCTGGCTCCATTTACCTCCCAGGATCTAAGCCTTGGAAGAGACCTTCCTGCACACTAGTTTTCAAACTATGTTCTATAGCAATTCATGATTGGAGAGGCCTTTAAGCCTTGGTGGAGAGGAGGGTGAGCAAGGCTGGCAGTGTGACTCAGTGTCAATGTAGGCCCTGGATCCAATCCCCAGCACTGCAAACAGAACACAGTAGAAGTTACAAAAACAGGAAAGAAGGCTGTGCCAATGGGACTCAACACCTCCACCCAGAGGACTTCTTTTATTTTGTGGTACTGGGGATTGAATCCAGGGGTGCTTTACCACTGAGCTACATTCTTAGCCCTTTAAAAGTACTTTTTGTTTTTAGACAGGGTATTGCTGTATTTCCTAGGCTTGCCTTGAACTTGCAGTCCTCCTGCCTCAGCCTCCTGAGACACTGGGATGACAGGTGTGCACCATTGAGCCCAGCTAGCAGCTTCCTTTTATACCTATTTATATGTTAGGGTTCTGCTGACAATTTTTAAAATTACTAATGTAGAACTTCTCATTTTGAAGCATCTAAATCCCTTCATTAGATTTACCTGTGTGTTCCTTGATGAGATTTTGCTGCAAGTCACTAAGACACAAATTCCCAGGGAATGAATAAGAAATGAGTTTCTCTCTCTTTTATATAAATGAGATTGTGCCTGGTGTGACAGCACCAGATAATGTGGGACTAGATAGCTTCAGATTTTCTGCTCCCTTTTTTTCAGATGTGTTTTTCATATCCTCGTGGGCCAAGCTGAAACTCAACATGCCATATCCATGTTCTAAGCATGTTGCAAAAACAGGTGCATATCATCTTTTAAGATCCTATCCCCTGAAGCCACACTATGTTTAGGTCTCTTTGACTTGCACTTAGTCATATTGACTGCACCTAGCTGCAAGAGGTATTGGGAAATGTAGTCTTCCCTACTCTGGTGCCACATACCCAGCTAAATACAGACATTTCTCAACTTATGACAGGTTTATAAATAAACCCATTCTAAGTTGCAAATATGGTAAGCTGAAAATGCATTGAGGACACCTAACCTACCGAACACCCCAGCTTAGCAACACAGATCATGGGGGAGCGTGGTTGCTGGCCCTCATGACTGCATGGCTGGCTGCTATTGCCCGGCATCACTAGAGTGTTGTACCACAAAATCCTAGCCCAGGGAAGGATCAAAATTCACAATTCAAAGTATGGTTTCTGCTGACTGTGTTCCTTTTTTTTTTTTTTTTTACCATCATGAAGTTAAATAACCATCAGTTGAACCATCCTAAGTCCAGGGCCATCTGTACTGGGTATTCTACACATACGGAAGTAGAGAGCAGATATTCAGAGATAGAAACTATCTTCTGCCACAGTTGTTCTTCAGTCCAGTGAGCTGATTCAGAGCCTAGAACATGCAATTTTCTCCTTAAATCTTCCCAGAGCTAGCAGACTAGAAGGGATGTGAAGACACCTTGGCAAGTGACAGCTGAAATGGCAGCAGTTGCTGAATTACACACAGCAGCTCTGAGACAGTGAGTGGGAGAGCAAATCAATATTTACAGTGCAATGCAGACCTTGGCTGTGGAGGAAAGGTGAAATTACAACCAGCACATTCTGCTTAAGGCCTGGGAGGACAGACACATTATAGGAAGATTCCCACTGACTTAGTTAAAAGTTTTAAAAGACATTTAAAGTCACACATTTTGTCACCTGGGAAATCTTGAGGCAGCATATCTCACTCTGCATGGGGCAGAGGGGCATGGCTGTTCCTCAGCTTCCTCTGGGACCCAGAGGAAAACTCTGGGGTGAGGAGGGGATAGGTAGGCAGAGGAATATGGCCGCCCTCTAGGTTTTTGCACCTTGAGTGGCGCCTGATGTTTGCTGAATGTAAATTTATTTGCCAATGAATAAATAACTGGATGAGGTTGGTGGAACAAAACACAGTTCTGCCTATGGGCCTCAAGAGGATAGTATTCTTATAAGAAGCAGGAGATGGGGAAGGGGTCCATGTGCTCAGAGTAATCCTGGGTCTAGTGTGTACCAAGAAAAAAGTTTCTAGTGGACAACAGAGGACTCTCTAAAGCTCCAAGATCAAGCCTTCTAAACTGGATTTGTTTTTTTCAAGTTGTATTTGTTTATATCTTATTTAGGATTAGGGTTATTATTAGGGCATTTTATAACTGTTTCAAAGTCTATTCAAATAAGTAGTCAAAACCAGTCACCAACAGACAAATACTATATGACTCTACTTATATGAGGGGTCTAGACAGTCTAATGGAGTCAGTAAGTAATTCTACTAGGGTGGTTGCCAGGGGCTGAGGGGAGGGGGAAAGGGCAAGGAGAAGTTGCTGTCTGATGGATTTGAGTTTTGGTTAAGCAAGATGAAAGAATTCTGAAGGCAAAAGATGGTGATGGTCATACCACAATGTGAATATACTTGATGCCACTGTGCTAGATACTTAAAATGGTTAAAATAATAAATTTTGGATTTATGCATACTTTACCAGAAATTTTCCAAACCTAGTCTAAATATTAGTTGCTAATTAGAGAACCACATTTCATCCTAGCTATCAATATTTTAAAAGTGGTTAGTCACAGCCTATAACCACTTTGCAAATACTACAAAGATTTTTTAGCCATTTCTTGCCACTAACCTGCTCTAGCCAGATGCCCTCTGGGTTCTTCAGGACCTTCTCCCACTGTCTTGGAGGTGCTATCCTGAACTGACTCACCAAACCAACTTCAAATCATACCCTCATGTATTCACTCCCTTGCCAAAGACTCGTGCTTGACTGAGACTGACGATTTATGAATTACAGCTATCAACCTGGCATCTACCCAAGGAGAGGGCATAGAACTTTCACAAAAATTCTAGAAATTCTAGCAGATTCTCAGGTACTCTGCAGCCTCTGGTGGTGCCCAGTGCTCTGTCTTCCCAAGTCCTCTAGTGGATTCTCATGCGCACAGAAGTGCGACAATCATCACTCTAAGGGACTGGGACATCTAAAATGTTAAGAACCAGCAGTCACCCTAGAAGGGTGAGGCCAGTCAGAAGGCCAGCCAGTATGAGTTTCTTTTCTGAGGCTTTGTGAGTTTTTTGTAAGACTGATCTACGATGGTCTGGTAGCATTCTGCAAACCTCTAATTACAGCCCCTTCCTCCCATGGGAAGCAGGACACCCACTGGTTTGTTTAGGGGAGCAGCTGCTGTCCTCTCGCTTCTTATCTGGTCTGTTGTCTTCTGGAAATGACTGCAACAAGGGGACATTTCACAACTGTGGCTGCCATAAAAGTCAGGACTCCTGTCAGCTCCCCTTCCTGTGTCTTGTGGAAGAGTGAAGGGCAGGAAGAGCAGAGCTGCAGCCATTGCTGATCTCCTGACAATGGCTAAGGTAATTCTGTAGCAAGAACACCAGGTGCCAGGGGAGGAAACCCTCAGTTTGTGTCCAGCTTCTATCTCTTACTTGCTGGGCGACCCTGAGCATTGCTTCCTCATCTGCAAAAAGAGGGTGGCAGGGTTCTTGTGAGAATTCAAGGAGATGCAAGTGAAAACCCTTTAAGAGAAAGCAGCCAATGGTCACAGTCAGAATCCAGCCTTACCACTTACCAGTTGTGTGCCATTTATAAAAGCTTCCTTGTCATTTAAGGAGGTATTAACTCACCTTCCATTTCAGAGTGTTGTTGTGAGGATTAAATGAGATAATATGTAAACAATGGGCATAGTACACTTCCTAACAGGTGGTAGAAAAAAAAAACACAAATGATTAATACTAACTGTATCACAAGACTTATAACTAATAAGTGTCAGGTATTCCTAGTGTTTATGGTTTGGACCTAGAATGGCCCCTAAAGGCTCATGTTGAAGGCTCGGTCTCCAGTGCAGCAATGTTCTGAGGTGCAGCTTTTGGGAAGTGATTGGATCATGAGGGCTCTGACGACATCAGTGGATTAATCCATTGACAGATTCATAATGCAATGGCACTATCAGGAGGTGGTGGAAACTGGAGGAGGTGGAGTCTAGTTGGAGACCCACTGGTGGTTGGCCCTGGAAGGATGTACCTTGTTCCTGGCCCTTTCCTTGCTCTCTCTCTGCTTCCTGGCTTCCTTGAGCTGAGCAGCTTTCCCCACCATTCCCTTCTGTTCTGACATTCTGTGTGGTCTCAGGCCCAAAGCAATGGATTCAGCTAACCATGGACTAAAACCTCCAAAACCATGAGCCAAAATAATTCTTTCCTCCTTTAAGTTGTTTTTCTTAGGTATTTTGTCACAGTGATGGAAAGTTGACGAACACATCGATAATTTTACAAACAAAAAGAAAAGCTGGCAATACAATAGTATGTGCAGAAGGTCCCCATATCTTAACATCAACAGCAAGAAGCAAGCTATTGAGAGCATTAGCTAAATGTGAACAATTCAGAATATTCAACTTCCAGGAAAGTTTCAAACAAAAGAAGTTAATATATGCCCAAATCCAAAGATGTTGAAATTCCTCTCTGATCAGATCAGTTTCTTATATATTTAACAGAGTCCTTCAGATATAATAAGATGACACTGCATATCCACACAATAGTAAATGATGTTTTCAAACTAATTTCATATCTACTACTTGAGAGAAAACATAATACTGAAAATCACCAGAAATGTAAGAGGACATGTTTGGAATTCTACCTGACCTTGTGCTTAGGAGGATATAGAACCATCCTCACCTCCCCAGTCTGCCTTTGCTGGATTGAATGACTATATATAATCACCTGTTGTCGATGATTAAGTGGCTAAATTACATGAATTCTGATAAATCCTTCCAGATTAGTTGTCACAGTATAGCTAAATGTTTCAGGTGATGGTATTAATCTGTTTTGACAGATTTTGCTCTCTGAAGAGTAGCAGATTCATAGGGACTCTAAATTGATTTAACAAGTGCACAGAATAAAAGAATTGGAAGGAGTTGAACTGAGACTACCTCTGACAAGGGCTCTCTCCTCCAATATTAAAAAATTCACAAAGCATCACACTGTAGTCTTCTTTGGTGGTGCTAGAATCAAACAATCCCAACAGACAGGCAGCTACTCTTATCTTGACTTACAAACAAAACTACTTTCCCAGAGAGACTCTACTACATTTTTCAAAGTCTGTTCCAACTCCCTTTCATTCCCAACAAAGTCAGAATCCACAGTAAACCTTGAAATTCCTAAATTCAAATGTTTGTAACTGATAACTACCCAGCCATATAACTAGTAACAAACAAACCAAGCTTTGAGAGAGAAAGACTTAGGTAGTCTATTTTGGGATAGAAAAACAGCCATTCATTCATCAAAAATTGTATTTATTAAACATCAATTATGGCAACATGTAAGATAATTTCTTAATTATTTTGCTTTGCAATTAAAACTAGGAAATAATTAACATTCCATAAAATTAATTCTTTTAAAATATATGTACAATGGTTTTCAATAGGTTCACAAAATTGGGCAACCATCACCATTTCTCATTCCAGAAAATTTTCACCACTGCCAAAAAGATATGTACCCTCTAACAGTCATTCCCATTCTTCTTCCCCCGTAAGAAAAAACCAGTCTACTTTCTGTCTCCATGGCATTCCTTCATTAGTACAATATCTGAGTACCAGGTATTGCTTCAGGCAATAGGGGACAGATTACTGAAGTTTTAAGTCTCTCCTAATAGATTTTTTTCCTTTTTTGTTTAACCAGGGATTGAACCCAGGGGCACTTAACCACTGAACCACATCTCCACCCTTTTTTATTTTTCAGTTTGAGACAGGATCTTGCTAAGTTGCTGAGATTGACTTTGAACTTGTGATTCTCCTGCCTCAGCCTCCCTAGCTGCTGCAATTATGAGCTTGTGCCACCACACCTTGCTCCTAATGGAATTTCTATTCTAGCTTCTGCCATTTTTCACAAAATAAAAAATGTTACTTATTTAGTAACACATAAATATATACAAGAAAACAGGATACATTAGAGATCCTTCATGTGTAGTTTCACTTTCCACAATTTCAGTTATCAACGATCAACTGTGGCTTGAAAGTGTTAAATGAAAAATTCCGGAAATAAACAATTCATGTTTTAAATTGCATAACATTCTGAATAGTGTGAGGAAAATCTCACCCCATCCTGCCTGGGATATGAGTTATCCCTTTGTTCAGTGTTTCCATAGTGTATAGATTACCGTGCTGTTAGTAACTATCTCAATTATCAGGTTGTCACAGTAGCACACTGCTTGTGACACTGTGTTCAAATAACACTTACTTTATTTAATCATGGCCCAAAGTGAAAAAGCAATGGTGCCGGTAACCCAGACATGTCAAAGAGAAGTTGTAAGGTGCTTCTTATAAGCGAAAAGGTGAAACTTCTCAAGGAAAGAAAGGATTATATGCTGAGGTTGCTGAGATCAAAGGTAAGAATAAATATTCTATCGATGAAATTGTGAAGAATTTTTCCTGTCACCCCTCAAACTGCAATAGCTATGCCTACAGTACTTGGTAAGTGATTAGTCATTTACCTCACTTCATTGTGTAGGTATCAAATCATCTCACATCATCACAAGAGGAAGACTGATTATAACACAATAAGGTATTTTGAAAAAGCCTGAGACCACATTCACAACATTTTTATTATAGCATATTATTATAACTGTTCCATTTTATTATCACTAATTTATAATTTAAATTTTATCTTATTTATATAAAAATTATGTACATATAATTATATATATATATAGAGAGAGAGTGTGTGTGTGTGTTTGGTATTATCTGTGGGTTTCAGGCTCCACGGGGTTTCCGGAAATGTACCCTTGCAGATAACTGGAGACTACTGCAGGCTCGTCTGGCAGACAAAGAAGATGACAACACACACAACCCTCACATATCATAAAAGATTGCTGACCAGATTCAATCAGCTTTCATACCACTTGTTTTTTCTATAAAACCAGTCCTGGAGAATTTTCCCCTTCTTTCCTCTTCGTTCTCTGGGAGGATTGTGAGAATCAAATCAAATAGCCAAAGAGCAAGAGGCAGGAGGTGAAGCAAGGGCCCAGCCATGGGCAAACTGGACAGTTGGCTCCAGAACAATCAGAAGAGGTTTCCTCCTCTTGTGCCCACACGCCATACTCCACAAAACAATCCTGCTGTACGACCTCAGATTTAACACCCAAATGAGCAATTTCTGGTAAAGGCAAAATCATCATCCAAAGCAGCAGTTACAGTCAAAACTTCTGAGCACCACTCAACAATACATTTGTTTCAGTCAGAACACAGTAATGCAATTTTGCTTTTAAGTTTTCAAAAAGAAGAATGTATATAAATCCTGACATTCATTTTAACAGGATTTGCAGGCTGGATGCAGGATTTGACTTCCTGGACGGGAAATGTTCTGATCAGCTCACATTGCAAAAGGTTGTGCTGAAGCTCAGACAATCCCTGGTCTAAAGTGAATGACCCCTGCCATTTCTATTATAAACTTGTTCTGATCCTAACAGAGATTTTACCACAAGTACATGAATATCACCGTATCTTTATATATCAATATTTCCCAATGGTATCAATTCAAACAGGTCTACACTTAAAGGCAAATGAAGAAAGAGAATTTTTGATGAAAGTAACTCTGTGAAACAGCTTCATTTGGATCCAGTAGGGCCAAAATATCAAAGCGGTTTGTCTAATTAGAGTGACCTTATATCATCAACACGAGAGTGAAAGGGGGCACCATTATCAATTAAGCTGAGACAGCAAACAAAAACCTGGACAGTGCCAGACAAATGGGGATAAATGTTTGGTTACCTTACCAATGACATTATGCCAGGTCCTGGCAGAGAATCACTCCTCAGTCCTACCCCAGATCCTGGGATCTAGAGGAAAAATCAGGTACTGCTATGTTACATTACAGAAGTGCCAATTATTACCAAAAGTCCCTTATGATTGCTCTTTAATATTCTGGATAGACTCAAGTCACCCTGAAAATTAAATATGTTTTAAAAACAAATCTTGTGAACCTGTAAAAAGAAGTATATAGTGAAGACAGTTCCAACAACACTAAGTGACGTCGTAAGTTAGTGAGAAAGTGTCACAGGGCCATGTGTGTGCACACACCTGCCCCAAGTGTGGGTGGTGGAGGGTGTGGCAAGGAAGATCCAGGTGGCTGTAATGTCTTTCTTTGATGAGAATTCATGAAAAATAAGACACTTGGCAGTTCAGCCATGACTAAGATAAAAATCAGCTCACAACTAGGAAACATAAAACAATTTGGGGGTAAAGAAAGAGCTACCAACTTTCCTCTCAACCCTTTTTAAATTTTTCTGATTAATCAAGGACATGACTAGTTTTTGCTAAACTTTTGACATGTACAAAGAATTTTACCCATGAAGAACCTCTCCCTGGAACAAGGCTTCTGCACTTGACTAATGGTTCTGACCTCCTTTACAGTAAAAAATTTATCACAGACCTCCCTGGGCTAACTAAAAACATTATTATAAGGCTATAAACACCTTATGTTTCAAGCTCTTACATAGCTATAAAATCAGTACAAATTTATAACTGATAATATAAACAACCCCGCAAAGCCAATAAAATCCAAATGAATCACATTAATTAATCTGATAAGTACATACTCTTGGAATTGGATTCCCATGCAGGAGCCTGGTTTTTTTTGAGGCTGGCCTCCCTGTGCTGCCGAATGCCACATGATGGCTCACTTGTCCAAGGGCTTTTTCCTACTCAGGTCCTGCAGGAAGTATTCACTGCCACAGACACTGCCCCATATTGTCACCTGATGGTGCTTCAGCTGGAAGGCATCCTTTATAATTATATTCACCTCTGTTCTTTAAACTGCTGACTATGCAAGAGGAGTTATCTGAGGTCAGGGAACTAATAGTCACACATCATTGTATGCACTGAAACCTTACAGCAATGTTTAAAGATGGTCATCAGCGAGTCCAGAACATGCTTATGTGACATTTGTTTTCAAATTGTCATCAACGTGAATTTCACTAGAATTGTAAATTCCATGTCATCAGAGATGTGGGCCTATTTTGCTGACTGTGGTATTCCCAGGTCTTTGCAGAGTACTTCGTATGTGGTAGGATATATATATTCAAAGTCCATGAATTAACAATTGAGAGAATGAATGCAAAATTATCAAATAGAACTCCTGTGACCATACGAAATATATCCATACTCCCCAAGCTCCTGGAATCTGAAGGAAGTCCTGTCAACAGGTTTGACAACGCTAAGAATCCACTCTCATACTCACTTGATTTTATATCCAGATCAATTTGGAAAACAAAAACAAAAACAAAAACACTGATACACAAGCAAAGGCTTATTTAAGATCTCCCCCCCACCCAAAACTAGGGATTGAACCCAGGGCCTCATACATGGCAGTCAAGTGTTCTACCACTGAGCAACATCCCCAGCTGGTCTTTCTTATGAACATTAGTGCAGCCAAAGAGGCCTCCCTGTCATCTATCCATTAGCAAAGAATAGATTTTGTTTAGCAAAAGCCAGCATCATCAAACTGTGGTGCAATGGAGTAGAGAGAGGAAGGGGAGGAGGGACCTATAGTGTATTGTCTTCACACCTGCAGTTGGCCAATAGGCCTGGAATGAACTTGACATTTGTTGCTTAATCTAACCTTCCCAACAACTCTATGAGGTGGACTTTGTATTACTGACTTTTTGACAGAAAAAGATATTGATGCTTAGAGAAGAAAAACAAAGTTGATACAGAAAGGGAGTGGCTTGGGTCTGTACAGTGAAGTCTTTACATAGTGCTCAGGACACGCTGCTCCCGAACAGAAGTGACACATGCAGTATGGGGTGGGGGTGGCAAGAGAGCAAATGACAGCAGCAGATGAAGAGATTTCCTGTTTTGAAGGTAAACAGAAACATTAAACAAAATCATATCGTCCCATTTCTTCCTAAGAAACACAGTATTCTTTTAAAGAAAACATAATCCTAGCCATAATTTTATTTGCTTCCAGAATAAGAAGTTTGGCCTGGAGCTGATCTGTACAAAGGCAGTGGCTGTTACTGTGAGGCTTGGTGATGGGACACATGTATAGATTTTAATTCAAGCTTTCTTGAACCTTCCAAGCAAAGCTTTACCCTAGGCACTTGAACAGCACACTATAGTTCCTATCCCTAAATAAAACCACAGGCTTTTATTTCCCCATGTATTTTCTGTTAACTTGATTTACTAAAGTAAAACATTAATGGGACAAAAACAGTTCTGTCATTGCTCACCAATGGCTCATGAGTGGCAGGAATAACCAGGTTTGCAGCCAGCTGGAATTCCAGGGTTGTCTCTGACTACTTGGGCTGGAACCTCAGGGTTGTCTCTGACTACTTGTTTGACTCTGAACACATTTCTGAAGTTGGATAAGGTGAAGTTTCCTTCTCTGTAAAATGGGGATATTTCCAGTAACTCTTTCACAGGGTCTATGTGAAGTTATACATGTAAGGCACTTAGCATTTGTTATATAATTAGAGTAAATGTTAGTAAATTATTATTATACAATGCCTATAAAATATTAGCAGCAACAAGATGGCACACAGTAGAAATAGGCCACATCTACTATTTTTAGATGACTCTGATCTCTATAGATTATCACATTTACTTAGTTGGAAGTACATAATACTTCCAAACTAGCCCACAACTCACCCTTTTTATATGTAGTCGTATTCCCCCAAGAACACTTAGTACCATATTTGGAAAAGACATCTCAGAATCTTTTTAATTAAAATAATGAACACTGTTGGCTGCAAACTCAGTAGTAAAAAATAGAAATGTTTACCAAGGTGGAAACCGCTACAGTGATAAATTAATGCGCCCACACCAGATTAGAGACATCTTAATCCATCTGGTGTACTCCTTTTTTTTTTTTAACATTGGAAAGAATTTTGAATCTATACCACCATCAAATTACTCAGAAGGAAAGGGGATGAGGTGGCACACAGGGCAGAACCATAACCAGTACTCCCTGCTATTAGTCAGATTCCAAAAGGGCTAGAAAAGAACTCAGAGATGATGAGCAATGATGGATTAGGACAAAGGACCATTGCTTGGACCAGTCTTACTGGTTTAAAGTAGTAGCCCCTTTTTAAAGACAGTACTTCTGATATGCTCTGGCTTTACACAAGTAAAGAGGCACAAAGGAATACCTAAAAATACCTTTATTTTTCAGAGGCCTCTCTGGGTCCTCCTGTCTTCCCGAGAAGTGGTGATCAAGACCTGGAGGGTAATTACACACTGTCACTCAAAGTCAACTGAACTAAAGAGCACCCATCAGGAGAGCTTGGGTTTGCTCAGACCCATCAAGTTTAGCTTCCCAACTTGGAGCCCTAATTTTATAATTTTTCCACATCTTCCTGTTCCTTCTCCATCGCAGATGTGGCTTTTTGCCACCTTGTTATCTTTAATATTCCCAGAAACACTCTACTAGCAACCATTAGTATTTACTTATCTCTCATTATGTGCTGGTAGGTAAGACTTAAACTGGTACAGATCTGCTGTTAATCTAAAACACCAGTTTAGCAATAACCACATGCTGTTTGGGTGACAGACTGGGCTAGGCACTGTGACGAATATAAAAACAAGTTAGATGTCAATTCTCTTTGTGCATTCAACAATTCTTTAAAAAAAATGCTTCCTGCTAGGAATTGTCCTAGAGAATGGGGTGGGAAATCTCAGTGAACAAAAGAAGCATAAGGTGCATAGTCCAGTGTTTGGCTTAGATGAGCCAAGAGCCAATGGAAGAGAAGGCTGCACACTACCAAGATGGTCCAATTTGGAATTGGACATCTGTCTGGACAATCGGTAATGATAGTGAGGTTTAAATGTGTCCCCTCCAAATTTCAAATGTTGCCAATGTGGAGTATTAAAGGCAGATTCTTGAAGACATGAGTAGGCCAGGAAAGCTCTTCCCTCATCAAGGGAATTAAGTACCCTTAAAAAAGCCCTTGAGGAGGGCTTCACCTCCTTTTCTTTCCGCCTTCTGCCATGTGACACAGCGAGCAGGCCCTCACCAGATGCTCTGCCTCCATTGTGGACTTCCCAACTTCCAGAGCTGTGAGAAAAGAAATCCTGTTCTCAGATCAAGGTATTCATCTAAAACAGATGAGAACAACGGCTAATCTACCGTTATGTGATTATCAAGCCTAGATTTGACCATCACCATCCTCAAGACTTACTGACTATTCCCTGTACAGCTCCACTGAAAGAGCCATACATTCAGTTTAGTGAGAAATTCATCCAAGATCATGATACATATTTGCTGTAGGGTTGGAAAAATGTTGAGAATGTAAGAACTTTATAGAGGATACATAGGGACTGCATCTCTACTCTCTTTGAAACCTCTGCCCACTCCTACCACTCAGTCACGTGACTGTCGACACCAAATATTTGGGATGTATACCTCCTTTTTAAAAAGGTAGTGAAATACAAGTAACATTTACCATGATGACCACTTTTAGGTACACAATTCAGTGTCACTAAGTACATTCACACTTGTGCCAAACTCCTTTTAAATCTTGCTTTCCTACCAACCAGAAGATCAAGTCTAAGTGTTGACTTATATACCTACAGCTAGCATTGCTAATGCCCTAGCTTCCAGGGCTTTGCTGTCATGCACGCTCAGCCTAGGTAGAGCAACACGGGAGTAGCAGATAGATTTTCTTAAATGTCAACCTTAACTGCTTGGTCAAATCTGTCTGGAATGCAGTGTGGGAACAGTTAAGTACCATGACTAAGCAGGATATCTCCCCCAGGGGGCTGGGGTCATGGCAGCATGCGTGCTGTGTATTTGTCATCCTTGGGGTAGTCATTTCAGTACAAGGCCATGGAAGTGCAGCAGGTTCTCTGGCAGGCACACACACAGCCATAGACCATAGCTTTGTGGGGCATCCCCGGCGCTCCTCAGACTTCACGAGTTGACAACATGAGTCTCTGGGTTTTCATCAGCTACTTCTCTAGGAAGCTCTCGGTCTCCCTTGACTCAATTTCATTCACCCACACTGAGAGCATTCATGGTATGTGCAAAGGCTGTGCAAAGGGCACTGTTCTCCGCACTGCAGTGACTGACTGACAGCAGGGTAAGTTCAGTGTTCTAGAAGGAGGTTAAGGCAGGAGGAAGGATGTGACACTTTCCACAGAAAGAGACACACAAAGCAGAGGCATGAAGGAAGTCAAGATCACCAGTTCTATTCAACTGAAGATCATCTGCACTACAAAGAATCAGAGTGTTGAGACAGGCAGAATTAATCAAGACTAATGGGGCCGTCCAGGTGAAAAGGGGCAGGATCTGTGCCTCAATTTGAAGAGGCCCTAGGCTGAGAGACTTCACTGGCACAGGAGAGGCCAGGGCGCAAGACATGCTATGTTTTTTGCAAAATGATTCAGCCTTTCTTTTAAAAGATATGCTACATAGAGGAAAAGGTATAAATGTGCTGGAGCAGAAGAGCGGGGTCCACACCCTAACCCTGACAACTATTAGCTGGGGAACCCTGGGAAAGTCTCTCAACCTTTCCCCACTTTCTATCTATCTGCAAAACAGGGTCAACCACTGCTCCGATGGGCTGCATGAAAGCTCATCAAGATATATTTTGCAGAACGGTTAATAAAACATTCAGCTTATGACAGGTAGCTAATACCTTTGGTTCTTATTGTTTAAGGAGGTTCTAAGTAGAATTGTGGGCTAAAAAACTATATAGTCAACCTTTGTTGAAACCAACACAATATTTGCTGTTTTGAGTCAATTCAAAGGAAATCTAAAATCTCCCACTCTCAAGGAATTCATTGAGTGGTAAAGAGAAAGAAATATATACCTTAAAAAAGCTATAAGGAAAGAAATTACATTTGTGAAAGAATCCATAGTGTGCACATTACCTTAGGAACACTCAAGTGACCACATAATAGTTATTCATGAAGGCTGAGAACTACTGAAGCAACTGGAAAGATTTCTATAAATTAGGGGAGGAAATTTGAGACTCAAATACAAACATACAGATTTGTTTGTTATTTTAATCCTAATCGTTACTAGCTGTGTCACCTTGTGAAAATTGCTTAACCTCTCTGAATCTCTCTTCTCCCAGACATTAAGAGCAGGCTGCCTCCTCTATATTTCTCAAGGGTGATCTGAGCCTTGAAGAGAATAATGAGCATGGATAGGCTCTGCCAACTATCAGAAGCAATACAAAGGCAAGACAATGTTATTACCATTGTCTCAAAGAGCACAAGAGAATCTTTCAATTATTAAAACACAGGTTCCCTTTCGGGCTTACCTGTACATAGATTGAGACAAACAGAAAAGCCAGGATGGATTTTACCTGTTGACACAATGTAACTTGCTTTGTGAAAAAGTCTGAGCCTGATGCAGAGTCATCTCTAAAATCCTGGATTTTATTGGATGTGGCCTGGTCTGTTTGTTCACATTGACAGAGGCCCTTGAGTGGCCTTTACATGTGCCACATAGACACACACACATACTGTGCTCAGATGACAGACATCAATGGCAAACTTTCCACTCCCTGTCTGCACAGCCAACAGCATTTTTTGATGAAAATAAAAATCTTTTTCTGGGTGTGAAGAGTCACCCCAAAGTCTCTAGAACATTAGAGGGGGGGTTGGTAAGCAGGAAAGAGAATCTGTGTTTTAATAATTGAAAGATTCTCTTGTGCTCTTTGAGACGATGATAATAATGAAAGAGAAAAAGAGAGAAGATTCCCAACACTCAAGCAATTAAATGGTGAACAGGGAACAGTCTTCCCTTGACATCTTGGTCTCCCCTTTCTGTCTTCCTGAAAGTGAGGTTCAAGTTTCCAGCATTGTCTCTTCCTTTAAATTAGCTCTGCAGTTAATGCTGGGGGACTTCCAATTTCTCCTAAAGATGGAGCGGATTTTTTCTTAAAATTATTTTTAAATTCAGGGCAAAGACTAATATAAACACTAGCCCCTTTCCCTGCAGGAAATTGATTTGCCAGTATTGAGCAAGGAAATGAGAGGCTCTAAGGTACATGCCAAGAAAATGGGTGGTAACCAGCATGACAGTGGGACTGGGAACCAGTTCCTAGAGACTCTAGGTGAGACAGCGTACCGCCTCTTAGTTCTGTGACTGGCAAAAAACTGCTCAGGACCCTGCTCCAGTCATTTAAACCCACACTATCTTTGCATGGAACTGCCCATGGGGAGGGGTTAAAGTGCACAGACTCAGACCAGACTGGCCACACCAAGGTGCTGCACAGGTGAACCACAGTGAGGCTCCAGAAATGAAGAGACAGCCTGAACCAGAGCAGGGCCCAGGTGACTGAGTGGCACACCATGTGGGGGACTGAATCCAAAGGCCCAGGAGCTGGGATTGCATTTGGGCTCTGCCTTGAATGGACTGTGGGATACTGGGCAAGGTAAATAACCTCAGTGCTTCTGTTTCATGATCTGTAAAATGGGGATGGTTAGGACTTCAGGTACAGATGCGTGACGACATGAAGTAAGTATTCACTAAGTGATAGTTATCGTCAACAGGGAAGTGAGTTTAATTAAAGAAACTGAAGCTGGGCAGGTGCTGACTGCCTGGCAATCTAGTCACCTTGATGCCAGAAGGATTTTATTAACTGTGAAACCAAGGGTGTCCCTTCATATAAGATCACATGAATTACATGAAATGCAGTACATTAACACCACTTCATGACCTTGTCAGCTAGTACTTCAACACCACTGAAATTCATTTCTGAAAGCTACTGATGATGTGGTAGTTCTGTTTCTACTCCAGGTTTCCACTCATTTGACACTGCGCTAATTGGTACTGTTCATCCTTCCTTAATCGGAGAAAATCTCCACCTCTTCTGGCTTCCTGAAACTCCACCCTCTGGTTCTCCTCTTACTTCTCTGTTCCTTTGCCCTTATCCAGCTCCTCGTCCATCTGGACTGGGAGGCAGGCAACCCCCATGGTGATTCTCTTTGATACTCCTTATCTGTCATCCAAGTCTGCTCTGCTATCTTCCCACTCCGTTTTTCTGGCCAAATTTCCTACTCTGAGTATGACACTTCACTTTTCCCAGTGTCCACAATATATCTCAAACTCAATTTGCTGAAAAGCTCTTTTTCACGAGTGTGGCCATGCCTTCTCTGGAGTAATGCCCACCCACCCTTCCACCTGCCCAGCCTAAAATCTGGAGGAAAATCCAATGACAGATATTCCTATGTGTGGAAAAACTGTGCAGAACAGTGGCTGAGGGCATGGCTCTCAAGTCAGGCTGCTCAGGTTCTAGTCCTGACCCTAACTGTGGGTCCATGGGCAAGTTTTTTTTATTCTCTTGGAGCCCTAGTTTACACATTTATAATAGCCCCATGATAGTAGCTGTGGGAATCAAATGACTTCACATACAGATCAAGAACTTCTGAGCACCTGACACACAGCTCTAAATGAGTGTTGGCTATCCAACTTTCCTTCATGAATATAAGAGGGAAAATATGAATCAGGCCCAGAAGGCTTCTCAGGCAAATGTTTGATAATGTTAGTCTGCTTTCTACTAGTGAATAAACCATGGTTTTTGGCAGAAATGAAACAGTTCATTGGAACCCAACGTCGGCTGTGATTACTAACAAACCATGTTCTGCTGCCCCATGTGGCAGCCTGATAAACTAGACAGATGTTGCCTTCCTGCCCATCAGAGGCAGGGTCTTAAAGATCACCTGTAATGGTTAATGTGAATTGTCAACTTGATTGGATTAAGAGATGCAGATGATTAATAGGCCTCTGGGTGTGTCCATGAGGGCGTGTCTAAGAATGATTGGAATGTGGGGTAGTGAACTGGAGACCCTCCCTAAACATGGGGAGCACCAACCAATAGGATGGAATAAAAGTTGGAAGAACAAGGAAGCAGATGCAGATGCAAGCTCAGCTCTTCTTGAACTGATTTTTGATCGCTGCTTCCATCATCTGGGGGTATCAGACTCTTGCTTCTTCACTCTTCCAAAGCAGACTCTGCCAGTGATTCTCCACATACTTTCCAGAAGCCTTGGTCTCGGACTAGATGGCACTGTTGATCTTTCTTGTTCTGGGGCTTCTGCATCTTGGCCTGCGCAGCTGCTGGTTCTTCTAGCTCTCCAGCTGCAGACGGCCACTGTGGACTATCTGGCTTCTGGTCATGTAAGCCAATCTCATAAATCCCCTTTTATAATCATACTTCCTGTTGATTCTGTTCCTCTAAAGAACCCTAATTAATACAACCTGGTAGAGTGACAATCAAACCCCAGGAACCCCCAAACCATCTCAGAAGCTTTAAAATGCATATATACTCTCTATCTCCCTCCCCAGAGCCCAGACTTTTTGAGATTGTGCTTCAGAAAGTTAGGGTTGGGTCCCAGGAATCTGGGATGTCAGGTGTGTTTGAGGATCCACAGATTCAATCTATGCCCTTCCTGTCAAAAATGATGAATCTGAGGCTCAGAAGGATTAGTCCACTTGCCCCACGTCTCAGAGTAGGAGGCCAGGCAAAGTTCATATGTGTCACACATGTCTCCTGAATCCAAATTGTCTCTAGAAAGTGTCCTGCTCATCAGAAGCAGGTAGGTTCTGGCTGGGTTTCGTGGGTTCTTCCACTTGCAGAAGTAAATGCACTGAAAGATGTTTTCCAACCTATGAGGTCATTCAGTAACGAGAGCATCCGAGGTCATTGTAAATTAAAACAAAGACTGTTTTTATACCAAATGGCTTTGGGGAAACTTCTTGAAATATATTCTTCTGTATGTCAAAGAACAACCTATCCTAAATTCTTGCCAAGTTAAAGGGCTCTCCCTCGAAGTTCACTAGGGATGAGAAATAAGATTTCTCAACTTCAAAACCTTCTAATGTTTGGAAAGTAGCTCGTTGTCAGCTGTGGTTTTGGCAACACAGCCCATAGAAACGGCATGTTATCTTTGTGATTAGCGCAGGCAGCAACAGAGTCTATAACAATGACCTCATGACTCAAGTGTCCACACCCTTGGCAGAGCCAGGAGTCCCACTAGAAAGATAAGGCCCAGACTTCGTTGCTATAGGCCGATGTCTGACATGAGCTATGGCTCCAATGACTAAATTATATTTGAAAAATCAGGAAAAGAGCAAGTTCAAGAGTGGCTCAGAGGCCCACCCCAAACCCATGTCACCAATCTATTGTTTTCAAATGTACACCCTGTAGGGGAGTGCTTGGAATCTGCTCTGTTTCCATTTACTGTGGTTTTCTGTACCCAGAACTGACCTGAGGCTGGAATGGAATGGATGATAGAATGGGTTCACGAAGGGTCTCATTCCTTTATTCCAAAATGCCTGCTCCATTTCTCCAGGGTATTTCATTTTCCTCTTTTGTTTCTTTCTTTTCTTTTCTGCTTAGGACTTGGTCTTTGTTATAAAGCAGAAGTCCTATGGGGGAGTGGCACTTTTAGATTTAGCACATCCTCTTTTGGAAGGAGGGGTTGGTAAAAGTCAGCAGGGGAACAGGCTTAAAGTCCTGAAGGGAGGAACACAATTCAGAGCAGGATGTGGAGGGTCACAGAAAATCTTCCCCAATCGCACAGTTTTGCCAAGGACTGAACTTGACTAGTTCTATCTGTTCTTTATACCAAATGTTCCCAATTTAAACCCATATAAAAATCAGCTGGGGAGGGGAGTGTTTCTAAAATGCAGATTCTTGACTTCTCAACCTCGAGAGTTTGATTTAGAAGGTTTGTGGGGAGGGTAGGAACCTGTACCCTAACAGGCTCCCAGCCACCTGGAGGGACACAGTTGGCTCCACTGCTGGGGAACACAGTCCAACACCCTTCACAAAGTTTTAAGCAAGATCGGTGGACAGTTTGTTGTTTTAGCTTGTGTTCGCGAGGAGGTCACTTTAAGGTCTGCTTCTCCCCAGGTGTGCTGTGATCCCTCTCCCACTGGGACATCTCTTGATGTGGTCTCTCACATGGACATCTATGAGGTAGATGTGAGCACATTTTTTTGAAATGTAAAGCAACATGAAATGTGAAACATAAATCACCATAATCCACTGTTTTCATTTCCTCCCATTTATAACCTATATTTAGAACATGTTGACAAACTGCTTCTGAGGGATTCCGGATATGAAATAAAAAGTTCCCGGATGCTCAAATTAGCATAATGTGCAGCCAAAAACAATTTTCAGTGAAAATCTAACATCCTCTAAATTTAACAAAGAATCGCATAAACTGAATATTTTAAATAGTGGCCAGAATATGTCAGGTCGGCATAAAAATGGATGGGGTATGCTTAAGATTAAAACACCCCACACACTTACAGAGCCAATAATGTTCATTCTTACAGTGCCAAAAAATTTGTTCAGAACTGACCAAGATCCCAAATGAAAAATACATTCAATTTTGAAACAATGTTTATAGTTCCAAGAAGTACTCTAATTATCATGTTTTGATAAGTATTTTTAAAGTGCTCATAAAAGAGCATCTCTGAGAACAGGCAGGATGCTGTTGAATATGCCTCCCCTAAGATCCCAGAGAGCTCAAGTGAGATGCCCAGCAGGTCAAAAGTCCTGGTTTCATGCTCTTACCTGAACTAGACCTCCTTATCTGGAGACCTAAACATGTTCTTAATTTTAGAAAGCAATCCACTGAAGTCCTTTCCAAGAAATTACATCAGTCTTTGAAACAAAATTACAATAGCATGACCAAAACTTGTCACTGAGCAAGGATTTTAAAAAGCAAAACTTGAATTACAGTTTAATTTTTCACAAAGGCAGAAGAACCCAGAGGCGGAGCTGAGTTTAGAAAGATATGAACAATAAAATAACAGTGCATCAAATTCTCTTTCCCCACTGTCAAACTGAAGCATATTTTTCCAGAATTTTCTTTCTATTGAAAGGAAAAATAGGTCACGGCCACCTTGGTTACAGACACAGAGCTGCAAACAACCATCACACTACAGACTGCCCAGCGTTCGTGCCTTGACACTGCCTTCATGGAACTTACATTCCAGGGTCTTCGGGTTCTATCTGTGTTTAAATTCAAATACTTTCCTTTCCATAAGGCTCTGCACAATTTGCCCTTATTTTGGACCTGGTTCCTTTTTCTAAAACATGAACACCACAAAGCCTTTTACCTGTCGTTTAACATGCCAACCTTGCTCCAGTTGTTCCTTCTGGAATGTCGCCTCCCTCATTTTTCCCAGGGCTACTGCCTTTTAACACTGGAGTCTCCCTTTAAAGCCTGTATTTTTCAATGAGACCTTCCCAGACCACCCATATAAAATACCTGTCCCATCTTTCTTTATCACCCTGATTAATTCCCCACCCAGGGCTCCTCTCTAGCTGATAGTATTCTTAAATGTTTGTATTTTTTCTTTACTGTCCTCTTCTCAAATGGAATGTAAGCTCCACTTGAACAGGGATCTTGTCTGTACTGACCATGGGTGGCATCCCAGTCTAGAACTGGTCCTGGAACATACTATTGACAACAATATTTGCTGGATCAGTGAGTATGGGATACACTGAGGTTGCCTGATCAATGTTCAGCCTTGACAAATTCTTAGGGCCTCAAGCATTAATTGGGCTCAGAGATGTGTCGCTCTCAGGCCCAATTCATTTAAATCACTATCCTCTTCTGGGGCTAATTTAATTAAAACATAATTCAGACTTTTCCTATGTTCTTAATAAAATTTAATATTAACCAAACTATTATTAGAGAAGTGCTAAAAAATATCCCAATAATTGTGAGAGACTGGACTCAGTGCATAATTGTCAACTTGACTATAGAAGAGTGCAACATATGTCACTGGGCTTGAATTTCCTCACTGTCTAAATTACTCTCTGGGAATAAATTCAGCAGATTAATTCTTAAGTACATTGTTGGGGTGGAGTTGTGGCTCAGTCGGTGGTAGAGCGATTGCCTAGTACATGTGAGGCACTGGGCTCAATCTCGGCACCACATAAAAATAAATAAATAACGTTACTGTGTCCAACTACAATTTAAAAAAAAAAGTATATAGTTGAGACAGTATATCCAATGCTACCCTGACCATCTGAAAAGGTTTTATTTGAGTTACAAGGGGTTTAACTCAGATACCGAGGGAGACTCAAAGGTTAACTACCATTTAAAAATTATTCCAGGTCTAGGAAAAAGCAATTTGTTAAGTACAGGTCATATGAAAATTTTATTTGAGCATTTAGATGAGGTATATTTTCTAGAACAATTGGTAGGTTCTAAATATAGTACACAAGCTTGTAAGGTCAGCAAAGAGCAGCATTCACAGCAGTGCTGCATGTGGTTATGTTGAAGAGAAACTGAGCTTCGGCCATAAGCCACCTACCAAAAAGAGCAGCTGACAGGCTCAGATTTTGATCGTAAAGGTTTTCATGTTGCATGGGAATAAACTGGTTTTTGACAAATGTACATTAGAAGCTATTATAAAAACCAACAGTGGGGAAACAATAAATAAAATTCAAATTAATTTTTTAATTTTAATATGCAATCACCTTCCCATTAGAACTATGGTTCACATACTTATTACAACACACATGGAAGTAAGACTATACTGTCAGCCAAGCTGCATAAACAAACATCTCCTGAAAAACTCCTACAGACTAGGAAAACTGAAACTTCTGCCCTCTTGATCTGTCAACAGATTTCAAGAAGAACCTGGCACTTCTGTATGCTTATATGAGTTTACTCTGTAAGACTTGGCCAAACCTCCCAGAGAGAATGGAATAGGAATATAAGCTTTCCAAATCTAAGAAAAGAATGAAATATTATGATTTTGTGTCCTAAGGCATATTGCTACCCATAAAAGCCAGTGGCATCTCTCTTCACATTTATTTACCTACTAATGCCAGCCAGTAAGTCTCCAAAGCCTGTAATCCTGAGGCCAGTGGGAGAAAAACAGCACTTATGGGGAAAAAAACTTGGATAAATTCAGAGTTATTATCTTAAATAATGCTTTTGCTTTTGCAGATTTCTACCTCAGTAATTCTGGCTGTCAATGTTTAAAAGTGCCTTCCAGTCACTATTCAAAACCCTTCACACAATGACATACACTGTTGACCTATTCTGTATTATGAATAAAACTAATGCACTCTGTGGGCATTTCTTAAAGCACTTTAAAAGCAAGTCATTAGTAAGAATGTAAACAGAAACATGCTACACAATAATTACAAAAATATGGGCACTCTAAATGTGAGAGATGATCTTTAAAAATATCCCTCAAATTGCTATACATTTTTTTAATGCTAAAGGGTTACTTTTTTATTTTTATATTTTGGTTATCAAATTGCACTGTCTTTAGGTTCATTATAGTTCAATACAGTAAGATTTCCCCTAGGGTTTTCATTTTTTCCTTCTCTCTCAGATTCTGAAAAACAGCTCTTCCATTAACTAGCTCTCTGGGGGATATATCCTTCCTTCACTGGCTTGCATGGGAGGCAGACTTTCTAATTTTATAGGAGAAACAGAGAATCTGTAGATGGGATGTGCTCAGTGAGTTCACCTGGACTGGCTCCCACCTGACTGCAGGATTCTTTCAACTGTGTGCACCATATGGGTGGCCATTCATTGTTATTACCTGGTGACATAATGAGAAACCAAGTGGAAAGGGCGTTAATGCCACATGAAACACCCATGACAACTCCCCCAAAATTCTGGAACCAAACATCCCTTCCTCAAGAGCAAGGTCTGTTTTCCCTCCATTATCTTCAAGGGTCTCTCCCTCTCCCTGCGTAACCTTGAGAGATTCCAGGACACAGAAAGAAGTTAAGAATGGAACACAAATCAATCCCACAACTGGGGGAAAAAAAAAATGAGGTCCAAAGTCCTCCATCTTTTGTCACCTCTCACTTCAGCAAAAGATGTGATGTGATACTCAAAAGTCAAAAGCACAGGTGGGGAGAGATTCCTGAGCATGGAGGACCGACCCTGAGGTGATTCTAGGGACCCCACCTCCTCCTGTTCATGCTTTTCTGTAATCTCCTCCCTGTGAATGTGACCTGTGACGTGCTTCTAACCAGCAGATGAGCAAAGATGTTAGGATGTCATTCCCGTAAGTATTGTGATCAGCTTGTGGCTTATAACAACAGTATGCTGGAGTGTGAGGGTCTCCTTGCTGGCTCAGTGAAGTAAGCAACCATGCCGAGAAGACCACGTGGCAGAACTGTGGGTGGACCCCAGTCTACAATTAGAAAAATCACTGAATCCTCAGTTACAACCAGTAGGAAATACATTCTACCAACAATTAGAATGAGCATGGAAGCAGATTCTTCCCCAGTCAAGCAGGCAGATTAGAATGAAGCCCAAAGGACATCTTGATTGTAATTTTGTGAAACCCTGACCCATGCCAAGACTTCTGTCCCATGGAAACCATGAGGCAAGAAATGTGTGTTGTTTTCAACTGCCAACTTTGTGGGAATCTCTTGTGCAGAAATAAAAAGCTAGTATACTGAGAGAAGAAACGAGGGTCCTTCTTTTTCCTTCCTTAAAGTGAGTCAGAGTCAGCCTAATCCTGGCTGAAGAATTCTTTGTTAACCCCCTCTTCTGCAAATGATCACAGGAAGAAACATCCAAAGAGTGACAGAGCCAGCAGAGCACTGTGGCAACCATTCCAAAGAATGTCTATTAGCTTCTTAGATATTCTGAGGTCTATGATGGAAAGCTTATTAACCAGAGGAACTTCTTAAGCAGATAATGAAAAATAATGGGCATAGTGACATGTTAGAAAATCTTATTATATTATAAAGGAAACTTCTAAGTAGCTTTACTTAAAATTACTGGAAATGCAAAACTGTACGAGATGATCAGTTTATCTTCATCTGCCTGTAGCCAACGTTTTTTGCAAATAAGTTTCATTTTATGTGAGATTATATAATAGTTCTTGAATGAAAGTAAATAAAGAAGAAAAAATGCCTCATGTGACCTTCCACCTTGGAAGTCTTTTTACAGGACTGATATATTGTGTGTTAATCTATTCCTATGTTAATTCTTAATTACATTTCTTAGACTTTTAGCAACTTCTTCATAGCTTTTTAAAATAGGATGACAATTTCAAAAATTAGTCATATAAATTTGCTTATATAAAACTACATAAAAGATAACTTTAAAACATGTGAACTCTATAATAAAGAAATTTAAAGTCTGAATTGAATCCAATTATAACTTTTTAAACGTACTCAATGTATGTTCAAGATCTCATTAACCCTCTCCTTCACATATCTAATGCCAATATGAAGTATGTGATTAATGGCAAGATTTATTTAATATTTGGGACATTTAGTTCTTCATTGAGTTTTTACTTCCTATGATGATTAGATAGCAAATCTTATCTTGATATCATGATATCAAATGTTATCATGATATATGCTACAGATTTAAATAGATTCTCAGGCTCTTTCTAATGCTAATAGATTAAGCTTAATTTTTGAACAATATTCATTAATCATCTATAGGCATTAAATGTTTACATGAAGAACAAACAGACCTGATGTTATCTATATAATGATGACAACAATTGTATAAAATGGAATCAGAATCCATATTTTGTGTAATTGCAGATGTTGATGTTCCAGACCTTCCCGGTAGGACAAGTATCGCAAAGATCCAAAAACTGATAGTCCAGATTGAGAGTCTTGAAACACCTGTGTTCATGTCAAATCAAAGAGACCTGGGAGTTCCATCAGGTTAGGGGTTGTAACTACCAATCATGCAACGTATATTCATTGATCACTACTATGCACTGGCACAGTTCTAGTGCTGAAGTTGCCCCAGTATGTGAAACTGACAAGTTCCAGCTGGAGGACAGATAACTAACCAGGAAGCGAAGAACTGATAAAGGTAATTTCAGTGAGTAGAGAGGCCAATTCAAATGAATATGTTCATGAGGTCCTACTCCTTGCCAGGCAGTGTTCTGGCACTTGAAATACATCTGTGAACAAAGCAGATATAGATTACCATCCTCATGGAGACGACTTTCTACCAGGGGACAGAGACAACGACAGAAGTCATACTAAGCAGGTGATTTATACACTATGTTAAAAGGTGACATGTGCTATATTAAAATAAATAAGTACATAAGCAGGGTAAAGGTGACTGGAAGAGTGTATGAGGAGGGGCAGGGGTCACAGTTTTAAATGGAGCAGTCAAGAGAGGCATCTGAACAGACTGGAGGGAGGAAATGTGCCTGAAGGAGGTACCATAGGATATGAGACAGAGGGGCTGGAGGGAGCTACAGGGGAATGCTCCAGATGGAATGGCCAGGCAAGTCCGCTCTGAGACGATGTTTTAGCTGAGACTACCAAGTCAGGGAGGAGCCAAAAATGGAGAGATCTGGGGGCAGAGCATGTCCAGAAGAGGCAAGACTGAGTTTGGCACGGCAGACCAGAAAGAAAACTACAGTGACCAGGCATGGTGATCAGGAGATGGTGCCTGCAATGTGGGTGGGGGCCAGGTCCCACAAAGTTAAGTCTAGAAGCTCAACCTGGACCCTCAGTTGCTCCCTGACTCTCTCTGATGCTTTTATCCTCTACCTATCAATGGACCCCACTCAGCAATTTCAAACACATTCTAGTATCTACTATCTTTAACAAACCATCTCTCCCTCCTGGTTACTATTCAATTTCTTCCTTCTCAGATAAGTTTTTCCAAGAATAGACATGCGGCTCCCAGATCCTGTCCCCTGTCCCCCATGGGTTCTTCAATTTGCTCTAATTAAATCCCTTCTTGATACTTTTCTAGAAAGTGAATGATCTCCACAGGCCCAAATGCAGGGGACCCTTGCCCTGGATTCCTCTGGCTTTCTGCTTCCTTGGCGTGGGTGGCCACACTGGCACTCCCTAAAGGTTCTCCTCCCTCCCTGACACCACAGCCACCCCTGCTTTCCCTTGCCATCCCTAGCCTCCCCTCAGCATCTCTTCTTGGGAATAACCCATGAATAAATATAGGTGATCATGTGAAAAAAATACTTGGGGGCTAATGGTTAATGGAAGGCTCAAACAACCTTGCTGACCTTGGCCCAAAACAACGCACTTAGGCTGCAGGACACTCTGGTGGAGAAGGTGGAACTGCAGAGCAGGTAAGACTTGCCTGAGCTTGCACTTTCCAACAGCATGATCTTGGTCACACTATGTCTCAAGGACTATCTTCTCACCTATCAAATAAAGGTTCAACCTACACGGTTGATATGAAAATTAAATAATTTACCCTTTCCAAGGTCTCTAGTCAATGTCCAGTACTTAGTAGATGGTATTCTTTTGCCCCCATCCACCAGAGGCTCAGAAAAAGCACTGATTATTGAATAACATAGAAAAGAAAAATAACATTTCAAGGGGAGGGAGAGAACAGCTTTCATTAAACTGTTCTGGGTGGAGCCATTGTTAATGACCCACAACCAAATTAACATTCTTTGTCTTATAAGCCTTATCTAAAATTCTTTAGTGTGAAAAGAGGTTTCAAATATATCAAGCTTCTTAAAATATCTAATTGTAAACTGAAAATAAATAGTAACCATTACTAACACCCCAACCTTGCCCCACAAATACATTTTACGTACTTTTCCTTTATCAGGAGAGACACCAGCAGCAGAGTGGAGGAATGTAGCTCTCCAGCCTGAATTTTAATCTTGCCTCTCCCACTTGGCAGCTGAGAAACTGCAGAGGACCCTACACCCTGTGCTTCAGTCTCCTTTTCTTAATATGGGACAAGGTATAATACCTACTTTGTGGTACTGTTTTGAAAATTAAATGAGTTAACACAGATGAAATATTTAGAACAGTACCTGGCACAAAAGAAGCTCCCAATAAATATAAAGATGTCAACGATGATGATACCTGCCATTATCATTAGCTCAGTTAGCATTGGAACTCACTCTGCAATCCCGTCCAGTGATTTGAAAGCAGGTATTTGAATTACTTGTCCATATTGCCATTTTCCTGTGTATGTGTGATAGGAAATAGATGTTCTTGGATATATTTTTCAATTGCTTCTCTGGATTTGCTACTGTACCTCTATTCTGTGTTCCCGAAGGCTTACCTTCCATACCAGTGGGCCGTCTTATCTTCTGGCTTCTGGTGGGGTTCAACCCAGAACCCCACTGGCAAGAGAGTGGAAAGAGGAAGAAAGGTGAGTTCTGGAATCTGTTCTTCCAGTTCCCTTCCTGCCATGGTTGGTCAACCTCTTCCAAAGGTCACTGAAGCTGCCATGCCCTCTTAATGCTACAGCTGCTCTCTCCAGGGTTTGCTAATCCTCCCTCTCCTGGCCCCTTAGGACTAGACGGGATAAGGTCTCCCCACTGTGGCAAACCCCTGGATGCCTCACTGATTATCTCTTGTGGTTTTACTTCCTCTAAGAATATGGTTTTTAGATAGTCCCTTCATTAAACTCTTCTAAATTACTAATTGTTTTCTGCTGGGACCCAGACTGACATATAAATCAAGGTTAGTGACATGTGGCCATTGACAACATTATGGAAGGTGGCACCTTGAATACTTTATACAAGTGAAAAACAGCAGTTGAGCCAGAAACTCAGACTCTCTCCCTAAACACACCACTTAAAACTCTTGTGTCACTAGAGCTGGGTAAGTCACACGGAGAACAAGGTGAGGACCTCAGCATTTGCTGTCTTCACTGACCTTCTCAGGCAGTGTTTTTGAAGGACATGGGGACTTGCTGATACTCAGCCTCTCGAATGATCAAAGTATCCTCTCCAACCACATTCAATCCACTGAGGCATTTGCTATCATGACCTTGAGCACAAGTTCAAACACAAGTTTCTCTAGTGCTAGCTCGTCTTTTCCAAGCTGGCCTGGAATTGCAGTTAAAAGATACATCTTGTTAGTAATCATGCTCCCAGTAATACTGCACGGTTACAGCTCTTAATTACAACAAAAGCTTAATTTTACGTGACATCAGCATCAACTCTTGGCTTCACAGTGTGAATTAATCATTAATTGCATCTTTAGGTCATAATCTACATGAGACAATGGTTTAATAAATGTTTGTGGGCTGTTTTAGTGACAAGCCACCAGCCTATGTAAATAAAATAGACAAAGCATATTTCAATACCATGGCACAAGAGAGCCAGGCTAAGCAGCAGTTCCAATAAATTTGAAATGCAGAGACACTGTGTTTACCTCATATATTCCTTTTTGCCAATTTAATTGGGATAACAAACATATAAGAGCAAAAGGGCTGTAGCACAAAAAGCTTCAAAACTCTTGATATTTTTAAAAATCACGACAATGAACAATAAACACTGAATTTAGATTTTAATAAAAGATGTGTAATGTCTAAACATTGGGTCAGATAGGAAATATTCAATGGAGGAAAGAGGCAGGGCATACGAGTTAAGAGAAAGGAAGAAAAATCAGGAAAATCAAGCCAACTTCCTCGTTCAATTGTGGTACATAATTCATGAATCATGACACTGCCATGCATGCCTTTGTGCAGAATTCACAACTGGGCAGCATTAGCAACTATCAAAAATGGTGCTGTTTCTTCCAAAACAAAACACAACTGATGAGCTGTAATTTTATTTACTCAAGAGATATGTTGCTGAATTGCTGTATACAAATCAGATTTTGTACAGCAGTCATATTTCAAATGTGCTAGGGGATCTGGGTTTGTGGACAAAACACCGAAGTGAATACTTTGTAATGTGACTAATGAAGCCCTTGCCCCAGTGCTTTCTTTATGTGTATGAGATTAAACAGCTGGTCTGTGTGTGGGCACACCTATGTGTGCGTGCGGTATATGTATGCTTAAATTATTTACAGCATCATTCAGGTTTCAAGACAGTGAAGGACTCAGAAGTGATTCAAAGTCACCTCAGATGTTTGCTAAGAAAAGATAAGCTTCAGGGCTGGGGTTGTGGCTCAGTGGCAGAGTGTTTGCCTAGCACATGTGAGGCACTGGGTTTGATCCCCAGCACCACATACAACTAAAAAAAAAAAACAAATAAAAGTATTGTGTCCATCTGCAACTAAAAATATTTAAAAGAAAAGAAAAGGTTGGTGTTCATCTAAGCAAGATATAAAAAATATTTCAGTTTTAGATACTTCAGTGCCCACCAAGAAGCTTAAGGGAAAAGAAGTACAAGGTATAAACTTTAATGAAGTCACAAAGTAATAATACAGAGCAAGAGACTGAGATGGGGCTTGTCAAACTAGAAAATCCTTGCCCCATTCTCAGGACCCCCAGAACTGTAGGAGAGTAATATATACAGGTTTCAAATTCCATGGTCATCCAATCTCTGCTTCTATCACTCTTCCCTAATTATTTTGTAAGTCCAAGTACAAAAGTTCCTATTTTGCAGGGTGAGTCTGCAATTAAAAGGCATTTTTGTAGCATTATTTTTATCTACCTATTCTCAACTGAAGTCTGCATGGAGGTTGCATGTGAACATTTCTTTGAAAAAGGAGTTGCAATCTATTTTGTTGAATTTGAATGGAGAGATCAATATGAATTCATGATGTATTATATATATGTGTGTATATACATATACACACATACATATTTATTTATTTATAAATATACCCGTTAAATTGGTCTAGAACCACTTCTCACTGAAAGAGGCCAGAGTTCTTGGGAAAGTGTCTGATTCCAGGCTAAGACAGGAAATGTAATTAGAACATCTTATTGCTAAGCATCAGAAGCAAGGGATCTACCCAAGACTACTAGGATCATGTTAAAAGGACTCAGAAGCCAACTTAGTAGGCCAAATTGAAATGGACTAAAATCCAGCATATGTTTAAATTCATGACACCAAAGTCAACAAAAAAACAACCTGCCCTCCTGGCTGGTTATCTCTGGAGGATGCGAGCACACAAACTCCTTATTTTAAAAACTGGTAAACACGAAGAAAGATCAAGCATTTATTCTGCCTTGCCAGTATAAATTATGCTCAGAGCAACTAGTTAGTTGACAGAAGGAAAATTTTCTTTACAGAAGTTTAGCTAATAAATGAGGATATGGTAAAATTAGGAGATCAATACTTAAAATTCTCAATAAAATAATAGATTTAGAAAAAATATTCATGAAATTATCTCACCAAAAATAATAAAAATAAAATCTGAAGAGGCCTCTAGATCTACCAATTAAAAGTACATGGAACAGGAAACATGTTAAATGACACCCTAAGGGGCAATCAACAAAACCCAGACTATGCACGGGACATCCTACAGAAAAACCAACACATTTTTTTCTAACAAGGAAATTATGAAGAGATGACAGAAAAAAGAAAATATGAATGTAAACAAGCTTGATGAAATCTATTCTGCACTGTCTATATGTATATATGTACAACTCCCAAAACAATTACACACACCACTCAAACATCCTATATGCACATTTAAACAAAAAAGTTGTATTAAAAATTACTAGGAAATAATCACTGAATTTTTATAATTCAGAAATTATACACTACAGAATATTTTGATTGAGAAATCATAAAACAGTGTGAGCCTTCACATTTGGGGCAACAAAGCAAAGTTGGAAGACTTAGGACAGTAATGCTCATCTGGGGCACAAGTATCCTGTTGGAGAAATTTATAATTGTTGTAATTCATATAATTTACAAAGACTTGATCAGTAATACAAACTTATACTTGTAAAATTTTAAAAATTTAATGCATATAAAATATTACAAAGAGTCATGCTTCTTTCTTTTTAGCCAAATGCCAGGTTCCATGTTAAACATCATATATATTATATAACAATAACAGGAACAGGTATTTTTATCCTTATTTCTCAGAATAGGAAGTAACTTGCTCAAGGCTATATATAGCTAGTTTTAAAAAAAAGTCATATAATCATCTCAATACATGCAGAAAAAGCACTTCACAAAATTGAACTCCCATTTATAATAAAAATTCTCAAAAACCTAGGAACAGAATGTCTTTGACAAAGGGCAACTGCAAAAAGCCTAAAGCTAACACCATATTTAGTGGTGAAAGACCACCTCTCTTCCACTTCTATTCAATATTTTGGTTCCTAGTTAGTGTAATAAGGCAAGAAAAAAGAAATCGAGGAAGAAGTAAAATTTGCAGATGACATATTCTGTGTAGAAAAATCCCAAGGAATATACCAAAGTTACACAACTATTAACTGAGGTTAGCAATGTCACAATATACAAGGCTACTATATAAACACCAATTGCATTTTTATGTACCAGCAATGAACAACTGGAAGTTGAAATTAATGAAAAAACATCAAAAAATGACATACTTATGGATTAATTTTACAAAATACGCTGATTTAGAATTACAAAACATTGCTAAGGAAAACTAAGAGAGGACTAAATAAATGGAGAGATATATCATGCTCATGAATTGGAAGATGCAACATTGTAAAGGGGTCGATTATTTCCCAAATGATCTATACGTTCATTATAGTACCAATAATCCTGCAGACTTTCCTATATAAATTGATATGCAGAGTCTAAAAGTTAAGGAAATGCCAAGGACCTAATTTTAATATATATATGGAAATGCAAAGTTCAGGGACACATGCTACCAGAATTCAGGACTTCATAAAGCCACAGTTATCAAGATAGTGTGGTACTGACATAGGACAGATAGACATATGTGGTAAGCTAATTTGAAACACAAGTACTGAGATAATTCAATGGGGAAAATATGTGTTTTTACAAAATAGTACTAGAACAACTGGATATTTATATATGAATCAAAAAGAACCTGGACCTTTCCTTCTCACTGTATTTTTAAAAATTAACTTGAAATGGGTCAGAGATCAAATGTAAGAGGTACAGCTATATAATTTCTAGAAAATAATGTAGGATGGCTGGGGATGCAGCTCAGTGGTAGAGCACTTGCTTAGCATGAGTGAAAAAACCCTGGGCTTAATCCTTAGTAGGGAAGGAAGGGAATAGAGGTAAAGAGAAAGAAGGGTGTAGGGGAGAATGGAAGGAAGAAACATAGGGAAAAAACTTTCCAATTAAGGCTAGGCAAAGATTGCTTGCTTAAATAGTAAATAAAAATGCACAAACTATAAAAGAAAAGCTGGATAATTTGGGCCTTATCATAATTTAAAAACTTCAGGCTAGAGGTAGAGCTCAGTGGTAGAGCACTTTCATAGCATGTGTGAGACCCTGGGTTCAATCCCCAACCCTGAAAAAAAACTTTTTAAAAAAATTTCCATCCTTCTAAAAACTTAAGAAAATGACAATTACAGTCTTGGAGATAATATTCACAAAATAACTACATGATAAAGGACTTGCACCCAGAATATTTAAACAGATCTTACAAGTTAATAATAAGATGAACAACCCACTAAAATTAAAAGCAAAAGATCTGAATGAACACTAAGCTAAAGAAAACACATGATTGACCAATAAGTCATGAAAAGATATTCAACATTATTAGCCATAAAGGGAATGCAGCATATTACCTCAACCTAACGAGGAGAAATAAAATTTAATTTTATTATTTTCAAATTGCAAGTGTTGGAAAGGATACAGAGCAACTGGAACTTCATATACTGTTGGCGGAAAACAGTGTAGAGGTGTGATGGTTCATTTTATGTATCAAATTTGCAGGCCAAAGTGCCTAGATATTTGGTCAAATGTTATTCTGGATATTTCTGTGCAAGTTTCTTTTTCTTTCTTTCTTTTTTTTTTCTGAGATTAACATACAATGGTAGATGCTGAGTAAAGCAGGTGACACTCTATACTGCAAATGGGCCTCATTCAATCAGTTGAAGGCTGTAATACAACAAAGACTGACCCTCTCAGGAGCAAGAAGGAATTGTCCCAGCAGACTGCCACTGAACTCTTCTCTGGGTCTGCCACCTACCAGCATACTCCACAGATTTTGATCTATCAAGTGTCCACATCATGTGAGTCAATTCTGTAAGCAAATGCTCTCTCCCTACCTCCCTGTTTCTACACACACACACACACACACACACACACACACACACACTGTAGTTTGATTTCTCTAGTGAACCCTGACTAACATATGGAGTTTCTTATCAAATTAAATATGTACTTATATATGACCCAGTATATCTGTTTCTTTCCCTTAATGTTTCATTCTTCCTTTTTTTTATTTCTCCAAATTGAAGACGAATGTTTACCTTATGCAAATAAATATTCTAAGCAGCTTTATTCATAATAGTGAAAATGGGAAATAACCAAAATGCAAATCAAGTAGTGAACGAATAAACAAACTGTGGTAATGGAATATACTTGGCAATAAAATTGAACAAACTACTGACCCATGCAACGTGAGGATTTAATCTCTAAGTATTATGCTAAGTGAAAAAAGTAAGACTCAAAAGGCCTTACTGTATGGTTTCATTTATATTAAATTCTAAAAACAGCAAAACCATAAGAACAGAAAATATATCAGTAGTTGCTAGGGGCTGAAAGGGAGGGGCGGGGAGGGGACTGATTACAAAAGGCACAAGTGACCTTTGGCTGATGACGTAAATGTTCTGTATCTTTGTTGTGGTGGAGGTCACAAAACTGTGTTCATCTGTCCAAACTTTTCCACCTATAAAATCACTTTGGAAGGGGAACTTCATTGTATGTAAACTATACCTCAATTTAAAAAAAGGTAATGATTGTAAAGTAAGCGTTACGACAACTGGAAATGATTCCACAGGTTCCAACAGCCATTGCATTCTTGAGGTCCACAGGAGTGCTGTGAGATCTGTCTTCCTTTGCAGGTTCCCAGTGACCTTGCCCTCCTCAATATCAACAGCCACTTTTCCATAGTTCCCATCTGGCACAGAATGGTGTATGAGTTAGAGCCCCTGGGTTGAAGAACTCACTTAAACTTTCTTAAATACATGTGAAGTTACTGACAAGGATATGGACACCTTGTGGAATTCAAGAGCAGGAAATACAACTGAGCCTCAGGAAAATTTGGTACCAGGAATCTGCACATCTGTTCTCAAGGTCCATGGTCTCTCTTATTTGTTTCTTTACCCTCCTGTCTAATTCTTCTTTCTCTTTCTGGTTCCATACTACTTCTCCATGCACATGAGCTAAATGTGACTGGCCTGGCCCAGCTCTGCCTGGCCTCCTATCACTTCGTAAAGTTCAAATTCTTAGAAGAAAGAATCTGATTTGGCTATGGATACAGAACTTCCACATTAAGGCCCAATGGCTAGTGAGTCAGGGGGAACTTTGAAGACAACTCCCAGGGAAGGAGATACAGAACAAGGAGAAATGATTGGCCCCTGGTCTATGAAGCCCTACTTGAGATGATCCCTGACTACCATTTTTTCTACTATTGTATTTTCTCTCCACTTCCTGCTATTACTCAAGAATTCCAAGCAAGCTCCTGCCTCAGGGCCTTTGCGTTTGCTGCTCCCTTTGCCTAAAAATATTTTCCCAAAGATATTCAAAAGGCTCGCTTCCTGATTTAATCAGACTTCTGCTCAAATAATCAGGTCTCACCTGATCACCATATCTAAAAGAGAAACTCCTATGTTATACTTTTTGCCATTATTCTGTTTTATTTTTCCTCAGAGTATTGTACAACAAGATAATATATATTTACTTCTTTGTCTGTTTACTCTCTGCTTCTTCCTTCATGTGTAAGCTTCATGAAAATGAGAACTGGTATGTTTCCTACTGTATCACCAGGATTCTTAGCATCAGACACAAGTAGATATTCCATAAATACTTGTTGAATAAAGTAATAATTTGTACATGTCTACTAATTGAATGGCCACCATCACAGTCCATTTACCCCCATGGAAATTGTCACATGGTAAACCATTTTCTACCATGTCTGTATTAGTCAGGGTTTTCTAGAGGAACAGAATCAACAGGAAGTATGATTATAAAAGGGGATTTATTAGATTGGCTTACACGACCAGAAGCTGGATAGTCCACAATAGCTGTCTGCAGCTGGAGAGCTGGAAGAACCAGTAGCTGCACAGTCTAAGAGGCGGAAGCCCCAGGACAAGAAGGATCAACAGTGCTACCCTAGTCTGAGACCAAGGCTATGGAAACTACCTGGAGAATCACTGGCAGAGTCCCATTTGGAAGAGTGAAAAAGTAAGAGTCTGACACCCTCAGGTGATCTAAGCAGCAATCAAAAACCCATTCAAGAAGAGTTGAGCTTGCATCTGCATCTGCTTCCTTGTTCTTCTTTTATTCCATCCAAGTCACCATCCTATTGGGCAGTGCTGCTCACACTTAGGGAGGGTCTCCACTTCAGTTCACTATCCCACAGTCCAATCATTCCTAGACACACCCTCACTGACACACCCAGAAGCCTCTTAATCTTTGGCAGTTCTTAATCCAATTAAGTTGACAATTGGAATTAACCATTACAATGTCTATATCAGTATTTATACTCATCCAATGTTGACATTAGTTATTTTTTCCCATCTCCTATATTTCTTCTGTTAATTCTCTATAGGAGGCTCAAATCTTTCTATAATATGAAGCTGCAATTATTTACTGCCCCCACCCTTTTGCTGCAGCTATCCCTCTCCCTCCCATCTTACAACCCAGCTCATCTACCTGCAAACATCCTCAGTATTCATTGGCCTGATTGTTATCAGCCCACAAAAATTACACTGCTTAAAAGAGGCTCCCCTGCCATTTTCTTTCTCCTTTTCCTTCCAGACCTGAGAGCGGACACTCTGTTCGTCTGCCTAATAAATCTCTGGCATGAGCTCCCGTGTCCAGAGTGGTTTTCTGGGTGCATTCACTGGACTGTGACTCAGACTGGGCACCCCATAGTGCCTGCTCCCCTGGATTCAAGGATCTGAGCTACCTTGGGACCGGAACTGAGCTGCATTTTTCTTACAAATTCCTCTTTTGCTATTCAATCACAACCTAGAAGTTTCAGTTTGATTTTTCCCATCCAGAAGACTCAAAGTCTTCACTGCAGAATTCCATCTCTAAGAGGTCTAGCAACTCTGCTCTTTTCTTTCCAACTTTAGCCATGTCTGAGATAGGACCCCAAGAGTTTAAATTCTTGTAAACTCACCCACAGAACTTTGTACAGTGACTTGAAAACAAAAGAAGCTTAATAAATGCTTGTGGATTGAGGTTCACTGAGTGATCACTTAGTGCATGGGAGCTAAAAACAAAAACCTTTGGTCTAGATGATTTGTTAATTGTGATTACCGACTATTGTTGCACTACACTAGAGGACAGAGCAGAAGAGATGAGCACTGCACAGCCCTTAACCCATTGCCAAAAGACACACTCAAGTGTGGAGATTAAAGCAGATAACTAATGAGGTAGATTATAAGAAAGGTTCTAAGAAAGAAAAAAAAAGGTTCTGAAGATCAAGGAGAATGTAGTGAAACCAATACTGTATGTTTGATTCAAAAGGTGTTAGGAAGGAGGTAGACTATTTAGAAAGATCTTAAAGAATGAAGAGGAGCATTCTAATATTCATATTAGAAGTAAATTGGAATATAAACATTACATGTGAAAATTTTGGAGATATGGCTAAAACAGTATGTAGAGGAAAATTTATAGCTTTAAATTCATCAATCTGGAAATAAAGAAAATTTAAAAACAAAGATGCTTACCTTTCAAATACAAAAGTTGGAAAAACAAAAACAACAGAAGCCTAAAGAAACAAAAGGAAGAAAGAGTTAAGGTAGAAATCAATACATTAGAGACATGCAATAACATAATCAAAAGCTGGTTCTTCAAAAAAGTTTGGTAAGATAAACATCTGCCGAGACCATTCAAGTCCAAAAGGAGAAGATTCCAGTAAAATGAAACGAAACAGGAGAAATGACCACAGACACAACAGAGATTGAGAAATGAAAAAGTGCAGATTGTGCAGCTGTTTTGACAGACAGGGGGAGGGGAAACACCCCAGGAACAGCACTGGATGTGAGCAAGGCATGGTGTGTGTTTGGGAGAACACAATAACTGGTTTGTGCAGAGTAAGTTGGAATGTTTGCTGAGAACTGTGAGATGTGCAAGATGGAGAGTAGGGTTCTAATGGTGAAGTCCCTTGGAATCTGACTTGATTCTAGAAAAGACTGGGAGCCATTGCTAGATTCTGATCTAGAGTAGGTAACAAGAGCTATATTTTAAGAGTGGTAGCTGTGAACAGAAGATGATGAACAGAGCTGAACAGAGCTGAACAGAGCTCTAAAAACAGAAGATAGCTCCAGAAAATGGGAGGAAGTGAAGAATCTACAGTTTGGCAAGTGACTGAATGTACATGTGGTATAAGAGTGTGTGGGGGAGAGGTGTCAGATGCCACCCAGGAGTCAAGATGGAAGAGATCACTGGATTGTTTATTAGAAGATCCATGGTAATCCTCCAGAGAAGTTTCACACAGAGGTTGAATGGAAAGGAGACACAAAGGAATTGGTTGAGGGGTTGACTATAATTCCCATACATCTTTATGTTTTCCAATGCATTTTCATTTTACTTGATCTTTACTGGCCTGGGAGACAGGCAGGTAAGAAAGATTGTAACTTGTCCAAGTCACACGAGCCAAGAGCCTTGGAGTCAATTTCTCTGACATGATTGGGACAGGAAGTTGGTCAACTACTTGAAAGCATCAGTTAAGGCAAGAACTTGTAACACAACACGTGAGGATTGTTTTTCTTTCCCTCAGCTACCTGTGGACTAAACTGCATTGTGTTTGGTGCAGTCACCATTTTCTGAATCCAGGTTAAGCAAGGATAGGTTGCCTACCCAAAGTGAGAGGAAAAACCCTCAGATACTTGCTTGCCCAGATTCACTTGCCACTAGAGAAGAGGCTGAGGGAGAGCTGAGCTCACACAGAGAAGGACTCAAGAGGTCCAGATGTGAAGGGGGATGGGGAGTGCTCACTCTCTCCATTGGTGGCAGTGGCCTTTGATGATGGCAGGGCCAGCAGTTGTGATTCAGGTGAGGTCCTGACACAGTACAAGTGTGACAGTGAGAGCTAGTGGACGTGGCACTTTCTTGTCAGACCAGTTCTGAGGTCTGGTACTGGGTGCTGTTCCAGGAAGCTCCGCCCTTACTGGGCTCTTCAGGTCTCCCAACCACTCTCCAGCTGCCTAATCACTGCTCTGCCTAGTCAGCCAGAGTCTCTTTCTGCTGCTTGTATCTAAGAACTCCGATGGAGATGCATTAAGACCAAAAATGTTTTATTTAACTTTAAATCCCACATGTGTATATCCATGCACCAATCTTACAACAAACCAGTTGAAAGCAAGATCTCTAACATATAAACAAGCTGAAAATAGAAGTTTTATTTTAATAAGCCCATAGGAATCATCTTCTAGATTTATTAAAACTTATTTATGATATTAAGTGAAATAAGACAAGAGGCAAGAGAGCATATTTTCTGTATTTTTGCTACAGATGTAGGGAAAGATTGCACCAGAGTGTTAAGTCATTATCTTGGGCTAAGGTCGTAATGAGTGACAAAGGTTCCCTCCACTTTACTTATATACAGTTGACAAATTTTCTACTGTGCATGTTTCATTCTTATGTAATTATTTCAGCAACAGGTAATCATTGCCCATCTTTTAGGAGAACAATGTGATTTTTGGTAAAATATTATTTTCAAGTGTAAAGGAACCCATCTGTGTTCTTCTGCAGGGATACAGATCCTTATTTTCCATCTTCATTGTTTGAAGCAACTTTCTTGCCTTGGTCTGATGTTCCCACAGGAATTTGCAGGGAAGCTGGGTCTCTCTAGCCCTACCCCACCACCCCTCAACAATCACCCCTTCTCGTGGAGAGTTTAGGAGGAAGTCCTGGGCATGCCCAGCTCCAACCTGTCTGCCTGTCCACAGAGGGGTGCAATCTGGTCTGCTTTCTGCCTGCAAGTAAGTTACCAGGCAAGAGCAGCCCTTGCCATGCCAGGGCAGAGAGCATGAGTGACCCTAGTTCCAGACAGTCCTCAGTAGCCACCTAACTAAGACACATTTTCCACCTGGCTTTATTATTAACAGAGCTCTATTTGTCTGTTGTGTTTTATTTCTCACTTGGTTCCAAAGTTGAGAGATGTCTAAGTTTTTGTGTCACCACAACAAAATATATAAAATGGTAATTTACAAAGCCTAGAGGTTTATTTAGCTCTCAGTTCTGATGTCTGGGACACCCAAGGGTATGGCACCATATCTGGTGAGGGACTTTCTGCTGCAAGATGACATGGTGGGGTGGGTATCACACTGCATGACCAATCGTGTGTGTGTCAGCTCAGTCCTCTCTCCTTTTAAAGCCATTAATCCCACGCTGTGGGCCCCTCCTTGATGACCTTATCTAATCCCAATTATTTCCCAAAGGCTCCACCTCTAAATGCCCTCAACATACAAATATGGGAGTGTTTCAACATGATTTTTGGAGGGAATATCCAAACCATGGCAGGAGGGGTTGGAAGGAGGTGATGTAGTGGTTCTAGGCATCACCCAGGTTGGAAGGAGGTGATGTAGTGGTTCTAGGCATCACCCAGGGACTATTTCTTAGATTTCTCAGTGTCCTCCATGCCTAAGTCCTGGGACACAGAGGAACTGTGAATGGCTGTTGAATGGCTCTTCTCAATTGCCTGCAACTCTGCAGAGAAGAGAAGCAGCCCCTAGACACTGCCAGTCCCACCTGCAGCCTCTCTTTCACTACCTCCAAGGGAAATGCATCATTACTTACTGTTCAGAACCTCCCTAATAGGACTCAGTGCCTTAGTAACAGTGGTTTGAAACCTCAGTCATCAAATCAAATATCTGAAGCCAGGCCCTGAGGTTTCATTAGCAGAAGGATATTTTAATGGGATTAAGCTTTTTTTTTTTTGGTTCAGAAGCAGACCCTGATCAAATCTAGATAGCTTATCCATTGATCTTAACCTTCTCTTTCATAAAGTCTGTGAAAAGAAAGCAAATCCTTGGATCTCAAACCCACAGTTCTACCTCTACTATTTTATTATTTCTTGCCTCCCTCAAATAAAATATTTTAGCTTCATAAATCATTACTCTTAAAATCAAGCTATAAAAACACACCATCTTTCCAAGAGTTTATCAGTATTCTGCAAAGTAGCTGGATACAGTAAGTGCTTTAAAAACCACAATAAAGTAGCCAGCCAAATTCAAACTATTACACATAATCTTTATCTGGCAGCTTTCAGAGTAGACAATAACCAAAGCCAATCACTTTTCTCAGGATTCCTGATTATATTTTCCTCAAATTTATTCTCGAGTTACAATTCAAGGTCACAAAAGCAACAGTTTGAGATACACATGCCATTAAACAGAAAAATCAAAGCTCATCAAATAACTAACGCACCAGAATATACGCTCCAGAAATACTAAGATGCAACATACAGAAACGGAACTAAATGATGGGAGATAGAAAATCTTCAGCCAAAATGTTTCTAACAGCATTGTTTTCCAGGAAATCAAAACATATGTGCTTAATCAACAGTTAATCTCTGATTGGTCCTTTTTAATCAAACGAGCAGACTGCTGACAGGGGTTCTGGTGGTTTCTTGGGGGATTGGGACACGGGGTTGATAAAGATGGTGTTTGAAGGACAGGACTGTGTGGCTGGTGAGTTTCAGCCACTGCTGGCTGCCCAGATTGGGCCACACTGCAGCCCCTGTCTGCACATCCAGGCCAGGGATGGAAGGCATCTCAGGTGTCCTGTCTGCAGTGTCTGGACAGGTGAAGGGCTGGCCACCTGCCAGGAAGAGACGAGCCTGCTATGCCCTCTGTCCTGGCTCCTCAATTAGGGCCCCTGGACTCTCTGCCTCACCTATTCTTACGAAGAAAAGTGCTCTTGGGAAAATCAAAGGCAGGCAAGAAAAAAGTAGGAATAAAACTACCAGAGAGGCTGGTCCAGAATACATAAATGAGTTTAACTTCACAATAAAGTGACAAGGAGCTCTTGAGTTAAGTTACCCGGATACACTGAAAGCCTGGACATGGAGTAACTTTTCAAGCAAATCAGCACTTGATGCTACAAACTTCACTATTAACCAGGTTTACGTGGAACTACGTTTATAAATATAAACATACCACTCACTTGCATTTAAGAGAAAAATGGATCAAATACTTACAAATTAGTAAAATGTATCTGTTCAACTATTTCTCTTTCGAAACTCTGTTCATTTCATAGTAGGCAAAAATCATTATTTTTTAAACTATAAAGAGGTTTTCGAGGACATATACCACCTGGCTATCATAGAATTCAGTTTTAGGACTCCAAGGCAAGCCCCAGATGCAGTCAGAGGTCTGAAGCTTTGAACAAGGGCAAATCCAACTACCCTCACTCCTGGGTGCCTGTTCTAGGCTGCCTTTTGAAAGCACTTGGTCTACCAAAGCTCAGAGTCTCTGAATGGGGTAGAGAGTCTAATTTCTAAATCACCGATGCTTGATTAGCTAACCTCACATCCACAACTCCCCTTAGGGTTTTAGATCCTATATCTAAGGGCCCAGCTTACACTCCTCCTTGAGAATCTCACAAGAACCTTGAAGTCAGGGTCTTCTCTGCTTCCTGCCCACCCTCCCAACCAGCCGTCTTTTAGTTTCCATCCCTTATTTCAGTGACCGGCAACTCCACCACTCCAGAGACAGGAAACAGAACCTGGGTGTCCTGACAACTGCTAATCCCTGACCTCCCCACCCAGTCCACCCGCAAGCCTCAGGGGTTGACCTGCAAAGTACATCTCCAGCTTCTGCACTCCTCCCCAGCTCTGCCAGCAGCACTCCAAGCCTCCCCTCCACCTGGAGCTCTGTAGTAACTTCTTCATGGGAACCAGTGTCCATTTCTTAAAATGTATATAAATGTGCTTTCTCTTTTGCCCCCTCTGTAACCCAGGGTCATACAAAAGCACAGATCTGAACATGTCTTTCCTTTATCTGAAATGCTAAAAATGGCTTTTTATTATTCTCAGCATAAAGAGCAAAATCCCAAAGGTGGCCTAGAACTCCTGCCTACCATGGCCCTGGTTCAGTCAACCCCCACTGACCCTCCAGATGCCCCCTCTCCTTCTCAGGGCCATGGTGCACACTCTACCTTCTGCCCTAGTCACTTCCCCCACAGAGAGACCTTCCCAATAACCAAGACAGGATGGCGTCTCCCTGTGACATGCCAGCACCCTCACTTCTCCCCGACATAACTCATCAGTTGGTAGCAACCCCACATGGGTCTGCCTTAGTGCCTGTCTCCAGGGCTCAGCCCTAAAACTCCCTGAGGAGAGGAGTCACATGAACTCTGCTCCCACTAACCCCAGGGCCTTACATGGCTCTGGCCCACTGTCAATGCAATGCACGCAGAATGAACATACCCAGGGTAAATGTTTAGAAAGAAGCCAGGCCTGGGATCACAGCAGTGAAGGAGCATCCTCACTCAGGATCAGTGTCTTGCCATACAAGGTTTTCAGGATCTCTGAGGATGTGGAGGAACAGCTGGTCTTTCTCTAACAGATTTCCTCAGGATCATCTCTGAGCTTAAAAATGGGGAGAGGGTGGTAGTCTTTTGATGTGATTTTTGAAGATGGGGATAGCAGGTTGGTATCCTATAAGCATCTGATTGATGGCATCTATTAAAGTAATGATAAAGATTTTAACTGCTTCAATGTAAACCAAGAAAATGCCTAAGAAATGAAAAAACAGGAATACTCATTCCCAGGACCTCCTCACCTATGTATAAATGATATATGTGAGTCAGATAAGAGTCCTGAGTCAAAAGGCAGAGAGGTGTGGTAGTTATATGTGCACAGACTGTGGGCCCTGGCTACCTGCATTCAGATCATGGATCTGTCATCTACTGGCTGTGCCATCTCAGGCAACTCACTTAACCTCTCTGTGCTTCAGTGTTCCTATATGAAAAATGAGGATCTCAACAGCTTACCTTTTGGAGCTGTTGTGAGTATTAAATAAGTTAATGAATATTAAATGCTTTGAGCAGTGTCTTATGCTGCCTATAGTAAGCAATTCATAAATGCCTGCCATTTTATTATTAATAGGTGTTTTCAAAAAATGTGTTACAACATTCTGGCTAAAACTGTTACATTTTGATTAGAATGGAATTCAATTAATGTTTAAACTAATAGGTTAAAATTAAAATATGCACTGGCTTGGTTTGTTACACATAAAACACTTTTAATGAAAATATTCTGAATGCATAACCTTGTTGATTCAGATAAAACAAACAAAATGCCTGTTAGTGGATGGTTGTTGGCTTCTTAACAGAGTGTGACAAAAACATTCCTCAAATATGCATGGATAACCTGTTCAGTATCCGGTGAATTCACAAGCATATGCCTCGTTTACCTTTGATATATAAAGTCACAAAATCATACTCAGTTAACCAAGCTAGACAATGAAAGAAACAAAAACACATCACTGCATTAAAGCAGAGCATGTATAGCAACATCTATCCTTGAGTTGTAAAGAAGGTGTGTTAAAGAGCTGGGGTGCAACTCAGTGGCAGAACTTGCCCAGCATGCATAAGGCCCTGAGTTGATCCCCAGCAACACCAAAAAAAAAAAAAAAAATGCTAAGATTACATTAATAAGTACATACCAAAGTGTACCTATTAAAACAGTTGGCTGAATGCTTCTAACTGGGCAAATACCTGTCACTATGATCAAGGAATTCCATTCCTAAATATATACCCAAGAAATATGAATGGGGACAGAAAGACACATAGAGGAATGTTCATAGAATGTTCATAGTAGCTTTGTTCATAATAGCTAAATACTGAACATAACCCAGATGTCCATCAATAGAACGGATCAACAAACTGTCGTGTGTTTATCCAGCTGATACTTTATACCAGTGAGAATGAACAAATTACAAATGTGCGTAATAACATGAATTCATCTCATAGAAATTACAAGGAGTAAAAGAATCTAGGCACGAATCTACTGCTGTAGATTGTCTCCTGAAGGCTCCTGAAGGTCCCCCAGGAGCCCATTTGTTAAAGGCTTCATCCCCAGCATGGTGGTATTGGGAGGTGGTGGGATCTTTAAGAAGTGGGGCCCAGCAGGAAGTCTTCAAGTCATTGAGTGCTCTCAAAGAGGACTGTTGGACCCCACCCCACTCCCTGCTCCCTTTTTTGGTTTTCCTGGCCATTAAGTGAGCAGTTTTGCTTTACTACATGCTCCCACCTTGAGGCACTGCCCTGCCACAGGCCCAAAGCAAGGGGCCAATTGATCAATGACTGAAACCTCCTGAGCTTGACACCATACAAACCTTTTCTCTTTATAAGTTTATTATCTCAGGTATTTTGTTATGGTGATGGAAAACTAACAATAGTTTTCTTTATATAAAGTTTAAGAATCATCAAATCTGATCAATAATAGAAATCACAACAATAATTACCTCTAGGGAAGAAGGAAATAGGTACAGACTAGAAAAGAGTATTGGAAAACCTTATGTTGGTTATATGGGTTTATATGAATGCAAAATTCATCAAGCCATATAGTTAAATTCTTTTTACTTCTATTATAAAGAAAATCTTTCCTAACTAGTCATTCAAATCATGATTATACTTTGATTTAACAAAATTGACAGCCTTGCTCATTTCATGCATTATTGGAGTGTTGACAGAGTGCTCCACCCACAAATGTATCAAACCAAGTATTGAGGACTAAATTGTGTCACCCACCAAAATCATATGCTGAAGTCCAACCCCTATATGATTATATTTTAAGAAAGGGCCTATAGAGGCTTAATTAAGGTTAAATAAAATAATAAGGGTGAGGCCCTAATCCAACATGACTGTTACTATAAGAAGAGGGAGCAATGCCAGGAACACATACACAGAGGGAGGACCATACGAGGACACAGCAATGGCCATACGACGATGGCTACCTACAAGCCGAGGAAAGAGGCGTCAGGAGAAACCAGGGAAGCTAACACCTTTGGTCTTGGACTTCTAACTACTATAACTATGAGAAAATAGATTTGCTGTTTAAGCCACCCAGTCTGGGGCATTTTGTTATAGCAGCACAAGCAAACTAAGACATCAAATAAAAAAGCCTTCAAGAGAAACTCCAAGAACTTGACATGGCCTTCTGGAGTTTAGGGACCCAGATGTTGGTATTTGACTTTCTGGGAGAAAGAAAAGGCCAGTGGGAGCCAGCAAAGCAGAGAGAGAGGGCGCCATGCTGCAGCAAAGGTACTTCTGCTGCCAAAGGAACAGGGTGTGTATTTCCTCTAGTCATAATGTGGGCCCCACAAAAGCAGCCCGCCTGAGCTGGAGGAGGTGAAGATTAAAGTCAGATAAATTTTACACAAAGAGCTACTGTGGATGTGGAGCAAACATGATGCTCATAAACTGCCGCTAGAAATGTAAACTGGTATCATCATTTTAGCTGTATCTAAAGCTAAAACATACACCCATTCTATGACCCAGCCATCCCACTCCCAAGTCTACAGCCTACAGAAGTCAGTGTATATATGCACCAAAACAAATGTATGAGAAAGTTCACAGTGAAACAACACAAATGTCCTTTAACAGAAGAAAGAACAAACTCAGAATACTCACATGATGGTTATCAACAGCAATAAAAGGAAAAGAACACGATACATAGGAAACATGAATGAATCTCTAAGACAATATTAAATGAAGAAGTCAGACACACAAAAAATTTGTATCATGTATAATTCCATTTATATGAAGTTAAAAATGGGGAAAACTGTTCTCTGGTGCTAAAGGTCAGAGATATAGTCAAGTTAGGGATGGTGGCTGATACTGGACTGAGCGGGAAGTGAGGGAGTCTCTTGGGGGATGGGAATTGGTATGTGTCTTGACCCAAGGGTTAGTTATATAAGTTGTCAGGTAGGTGAAAATTCAGCAAACTAGATACTTGATATTTCTGCTCTCCACTATTTTTAAGTAATATTGCAATTATTAAAAATCAAAAATTAGATCAGAGTCCAGAATTTGTGTACTATGCCAAAATGTATTATGTGATTAATAGAGGAATGTGACTTTTTAGTATTAAATAACTGGGAAATCTCAAAGACTGCCCAAGATTTTATTTCAACATGGAAGCAAAGAGAAGTCTACAAAATGATATGGAGGAGTTGTGAGAGAAGAACTAGAGATGGTTTTCATTTGTACCCTACTGAGCCTAATCCATTGAATAAACCTTTTTTATATAGAGGGCAGTTTCTTTTTTTAAAATTTTTTTATTTGAGAGAGAAGTTTCTTTAATTTGAGATTACTTGAACTACTAGATAGTGTTTTCTGATTCTGCCAAAGTTATTGCTTAGGTTTCAGTTTATTATGCATCAGATTAACCCTGATGTAATGACCTGGGAACTGTGGCTCAAGTTGACATCAACAGCTTATTGACCTGTGTCTGGTGTTGATGTCCAAAGATATCAACAATGACCACCAGGTCACATTATCCAGCTGATGGTTACTACAGATTATAACTATTGGTCTTGACCAATATAGCACTCTGTTAGATAATACTGGATTCACTAATTCCCAACTACTGGCCTTTTTCCATGAAATCACAGGAATATAAATATTTAAGCACACACATACTTAAGACTTCAATTACTTTAGTTTTCTACTTTAGATTTTGTTTTGGGTGGCTCCTGGTTAAAGGTGGAAAAGAGACCATGTATATTTTTATCCTTTTCTTCTCAAGCCCTACTTCAATGATTATAAAGGTTAAGATGAGGTATAGACCACAAAGAGAATGGAAGAGAGAATGTTCACCGATGAGAGATTTCGACACGTTTCTTTGGAATGACTAGACTGTTGACCCCCAGGGATGGATACATGCCTAGCAAAGATGGGGTACTGGATTCCCTCGACCAGATCAGTAAGCACTGGCCTGAGCTCCATGTACTACAAATATGCCCCCAGGAACCAGATCCTCCTCAGGAAAAACAGACCTAGAATTTGGGGATTCCCAGGGAAGCAGCTTAACTTAATGGCACCCTGCCTGACTCTTCTTAAAGAGAGGCCACTGGTAGAAAATGCCAGAATTCCCTCAAATTTCCATTTTCAATGCACTTTTCTATCCAGCTACCAGCACCTATGACTTTTCGAGAGAGGTATGGACTGACTAACTTTGCCCTTTCATGTGGAGAGCCAGAAATACCTGAGAATGTAAGTCCTCCTCCTGCAAAAGCCCCCTTCCTAGAGACCCTTAACAATGACTGACAGGTATGGTGCAAGAGCCACCAACCCCCACTGACTCACACAGATACAAGGCTGAGGGTGACTTACACTGCAGAGCTCCCCTAGGATCAGGCTGAAGTCACCCTCTGCGGCGCTTTGACTGAGATCACACCCGTGCTTGACTTCTTCGCCTTCCCTTCCCCGTTTCCCTGGGGGAGCAGCTCCTTAATAAAGAGGCTCACGCACACATGAACTCTTTTGCCTGTATCTGCTTCTGCAGAGCCTGGCCTGAGCCATCTGCAAACCTTGACAACTCATACAGGCCTTGTTGCCAATTGAGGGTCACAGCCCTGAGAATGGACAATCAGTGATAACCAGACATTTGCTGAAAACCTCCAGCATAGAAGGAAGCAATCAAAATAAAGAAGGAGATGTAAACAAGCCCTTTGTAATTTCCCAAGTGGAATAAAGAAAAGAGGGGGAAGTAAAAAGGAAAAAATAAAAGTCAGAAAGAAGCAAAGCTTAGAGCCACTTATGTGAATATTGTGTGCAGATGACCTAATAAATGAAACCTGAATCATCCACCTTCATAAGCACATTCTCTTTATCAAGGGGAACCTCATTCCACATAAGCAGCTGCAGACAGATGGATAATTACCTATTCACCACCACACAGTTATTTCTATGCCTGCCCCCCTCCAGTTGCCTCACCCCCTCTACATCCATCCACTACTAGTACTTTTGAAAGCACTCTTTGCACTGTAGTAAGCACTATGTTGTGTCTCATACAAAAGAGCTTAGACATAATAGGAACACAATCCTGAGCCTCACAGCCTCCACTCTGTCCCAAGCAGTTTTTTTTTGAAAAAACTTTGCATGCCTGAAATGTAATATGCACTTTCAATGTTGGGTTAACATCCCATCTTCAAGACATCAGGCACCACAAGCAATAACAATTTAACCAAGTCAAAAATACCTTTACAATTTATTTTACACCGGTTGTGGATCTGTTTCCAGGTTATGGCAAATTAATATACTTTGTCAGATTAAAATAAGGAACTTACTTGAAAGCTGACTTAATTGTTCCTCTCCTTAACAAATATTAATGAGGAGGATGTACCGTTAATGATTTTGGTACCAATTTTCTAATACAGTTCTTTCTTCCAACACCTTAACACACACACACACACACACACACACACACACAATTTTTTTATTATAAAATAATATACAGATGGTCCCTGAGTTACAACGATTCTACTCACAATTTTCTGACTTTATGATGGAGCAAAAATGATTTGCACTCAACAAGAACCCTACTTTTCAAATTGTGAATTTTGACCTTGGGATATTTTGGATGCAGGGAGGCAGCCTGAACTGCAGCTCCCAGGCAGGGATGCGATCTCAAGGGGAATCAAGCGATGCTTTCCAGTATGCTGTGTGGCTGAGCCAGGAAGCCCAGTAGGTTAGTAGGATTAAATGCATTTTTGACTTGCAGTGTTTTCAGTTTGCAATGGATTTGTCAGGACATAACACCATCAAATGTTAAGGAGTGTTTGTTTTCATCACAGATTATTTGGAAAACACACAAATCGCCACATACCCTGTTGTAATTCCACCTTCCAGTCTGTGTCCACTTCATTTCGAGAAGAAAATTTTAAATTTATGTATTTCCTAGTCATTCAACTCCAAAGCTTATACATATTAAGAAGTAAGACAGGAGCTATGCTCAGAGCTTTGCTCTTTAAAGAGAAGATGTGCATGATTCATCAATACCTGTTGGGGAAATACAGATAAAAGGATAAATGCATTCTACAAACTGCTCTTCATTTATAGTCAAATGCATGGAGTTGTGGGCCCCAGTGTGAAATTTTCATGAAAGCACATCAAAAAGCAGGCTGCTGGCAACTGAGGCACAGAAGTACTTAACCCTATCCCAGAGTTCCCTATGGTGTCAGAAAGCCTAAGGGACCAGAGCTAAGCGTTTGGCCACTAATACAAGCCCATTTTATGCTGATGCTGAGATGTTGGTTTTGTTTTGTCTGTTTGTTTTCCCTTCTTTCTTCTCTGACATTCTTTTCCTTTTATGGTTAATAGCAGAGGGGGTGGGGGAGAAACTTTAAAGCAAGAATCTCAAAGCTCTTAAGTTAATCACAATGTTAACTCAATCATTCCCGAAAGTTTGCTAGAAAATAGGTAGAATTTCTTTTAAAGATGGAGAAACAGGATGCCCAGAAAAGCAATAGATTTTCTTATCCCTTATTCTTCAATAAACACACATTCAGGATACAGAATACATGTGTGAGGGGGTTACCATATGTACATGCAGAGAAAATGTGCACGTGAGCTGTTGGCATCCAGGGTAGTACAAAGCACAGTGAGAGTTTAGATCAGGGCTCAGCCATCACCTCTCCTGATGTGGTAATGAAGAGGAAGGGAGATCCTTAGGAGAAGTGCAAGATGTAATTGAGTGTGTGATACTTAATGTAAGCCTAGTGCTTTGTGATGGTCACTTGTTTTGAGTCACTGGTTGGGAAACCTGCTAAGCTCTTAAAAAAGGAAGTGATATGCACTTACGTTAACAACTAGAAAGGCATAAGGACACATCTGTACCTGAACGTGAGACCTGGTTAGGCTTTCCTGTGACCCAACACCGTGGAAATCTTCCATCTGTGGAACCAACCCTGGCTCCTTCAGGACAACGTTCCCCCAGGTGTTAGTCAGCTTAGAGAAAAAATGATCCTTGTATTGTCTCGTTATTTGGAATAAAAGTGGGTGTAAAAACTATTTTCACATCTGGAAAGAAATAATTAGGTGAAATTTAGAATTAAGTAATTGAATTATATATCCTGAACCCTGAGGGTTACAGGGAAGCAGCCAGGGAGAGGCTGGAAGGGAGAAGGACAGGGAAGAACTGTGAGGAAGGAGAGAGAGCCAGACCTGCAGGACAGCAGCCTGCTAAGGACTTCACACAGCCCAGGAGAGCTGGGGCATCTGCAACCAGTCAGTTCACCTTCCTCCACTTTCCATTTTCCACACTAATAAGTTCTTCTTTCAGATATAAAACAGATACTCAAGAATAAAGTTTCCTTTTATGAATACTGAGACATAGTATAGCCACACCACCAAATACCCAAATGTGCTTATGATTTGGAACAAACAGAAAAAAATTCTGACGTGAGCTTATTTTATAAGAAAATAAGTGCTCTTCTGATGGGTGTAACACAATGGAGCAGTGTGTTTTAAACTCATGTCAGGACCCATTAGTGCCGAAATCAATTTAGCAGGCTGGCAAACATATGAAAAAAGACAGAGGAGATAGGAAATATCAGAGTGCATATTGCAAATAATAAAAAACAAATAATGCCATGTGAAGCTTGTCTCAGTGATGTGTGTGTGTGCATTTGTGCATATTTACACATACTCATCCACAGTGCCAAGCTGTGATGTAAGTTGTATTGTCACTAAAGATCATGGTCAAAAATGTGCAAAAAAACCCCCAGTGCAATGGAGTGTGATTCACTTCAGTAAAGTCTGGGATAAAAATCCTAATTTATTGAATAGTCAAGTTAGCAGCATTTATTCCTGTTGGACTTCTTTAAATGACAAGCTCTTCCTTTACATTTTCAATATACTATGATTTACAGGGAAAAAAGGATTTATGCATACTTTGTCAGGTATGCTTCTTTAAAAGAATGCATATCTGTTAATAAACACAGAACTAATCTTGGGCTTCAAAATTTGTCAAAAGTCAGAAACATAAATCATTACATGAACTGAAAGAATAGTCAGTCAACTCCTATAAACCACTGCTATTTTTCACACTAATTGTACACTAATTAATCCACCATGGGACAGAAGAGGAGGAGGCTGCCGGGGAAACTTGGTGGGCAGAGATGGTTTCACCATCATTATACCTTGACAACTTCCCACGATCACTTTATATATACCAAAATAACATGAGATTTCTATTCTCCAAAAAAAGTATATTTCAGAAAATAGAAAGCCACCTTATGTTTGAATACTTATAAAGGCTTCCATTTTATGGGGCATTCTTTCAATTACATTCCTCCTGAAAGCCAAAAATCAAAACACTATTGCCTCCAAGATAACTGAAACTGAAAATCAAGTAATTCATTAACACTGGATGTAATGACAACTGATTTTAAAAGGAGAAGCCATGTCAAAATTACATTAGCTAGTAAGACAGCTGATTTAATGAAAAAACGACGTGTGTTTCAGAGGTTACTTGAGAACTCTTTGGAGAAGAACAACCTCAGTCAATACAAGGTAGGGATGCTTATGGAGTTCATGAGATTGGAATATGATAAATGACCCAATGAAGAGAAGCCAAGTGCTAACACCAGTTTAGGTTCATACTCCTGGGAGGAGCTTCATAATTGCCTATACTGGATGTCCTGACATAAACCATATGGGAGTGCTGGGTTGCAGACATGAATATACACCTACAGGAAGAAAGGAAAAAACAGATGTTCTTGTATTGTGCAAATGGGCACACAAAGTTTGGAATAAAGTTTGTAGTGGCAACAGTACTCCTTCTCAGATAAGTCATATGGAAATAAATATATCAAAAGTGATCTAAGGATGCCAGACTCTGATGTCAAAGAAGGATGTAAAACATTTGAATAAATGATTTCATAACATGTGAGAGTGGATGGAGCATTTCTAAATTGTTAACTTTAAACAATGCAATTTGAAACACATGCAAATTAAGTGTAAACAGATATTTCATTCTTTGCAATCTTAGAATGTACATATACAAATTGACATAAAACTATTTTTAAACCCTTTTTTTGGAAAACTGGGAGACACTTTATAATCAAGGGCATCTTTACATAAACACATGGGATAATCTGCATCTCAGATAACTGAGGGTTGTCAATAGCTGGCTTGTGAATGAACTGAACTGTAGGCAGTTACTGCAGTACATGAAAATCCCTACATTAAAATACTAATAATAATTGCTATCAAACTAATTCTTAAGTGTCAAAAATTCTTTTAGGATGTCTCTTCCATGTGGACCTGTGGTTCCAGGTCCCCTCAGTCCACTTCTGAGTTCACCTATAGCTTTGTTGACAGATCCCATACACACTGACAGCTTTCTACTCCAGTTATACCTTCCTCTCTGCTTCTCTACCTGGGGCTTACTTTGGTGCCTCTGGAGTTTGCTCAAGCTAATACCAGCATCCCTAATGTGCTGGGGATTTAATGCCCTGAAGGTACATGGTGGAAAAACACTCCAATTTCCCTACTGCTTGGTGGACATTTTTAACCTGTATTTTATGTGATATCAGCAGAGTCAAGCATCAATTGCTCACAGTAGTGGCCTACTCAATAACCCCACTCTTCCTGAATTTCTTCCTCTCCCTGTCTCATTTTCTTCATAATAGCACTGTGCTTCTTGGACTTGCCTCCCCAATAAACTATCTGGACCTAAGTCCTTGTCTCAGGGTTGCATTATGAATCACTTCTGCATGTATCTACCCCATCAGCATCATGAGGCAATACTGGATCCTCTTTGGAGAACAGCTAGCTGTCTGCAGAAGTCAAGGTAAAATAATTTTACCTTCATTCTTTGCACCCACATTACCTAAATCTTTGGGAATATTTCCTCCATTCCTTTCAGTAAGTACTTAATCTCTTACCACCACAAAGGGTTTTTCTGTATGTTATAAAGTATACCCAGATGAACAGCAGAGTTCTAGCCTCAAGGATGTTTACACTTGAGAATCAGATGTGAAACATGAAGGAAGACAAGAAACTTACATTTAAAGATTCAGACCACAGAGGAATAATGTGGAAGTTCTAAGGAGAGGAACTACTTCTGATGGACTAGTGTTCCTTCACTCCCCAGAGTTACTCTTCAAGTTTTCTAGTTTTAATCTGTTTGGTTGAAAACACCCATTCTTTTTAAACACCGTATTGCCTCCCAGGTCATCCCAAATATGGTGGGTGATACAGCATGAAGAGTGATCAGTTCAATACTAAAAGGCAAAGCACCTTCTCACAGATGCCCTAAGTGACTGTTCCATCTATTAGGTGAGATACCACATGTCCAGGTGAACCTGGGATGCTTCCTTGTCCCTTGATCACATCAAGCATGTTCCTTCCTCAGGCCCTTTACTCTTACTATTCTTTCCACCCTTCTCCCAAATACCTTCATGGCTCACTCCTTCAGATCCTTAATCTCCATCTGCTTAAGGCCTTTCCTGACCACCCCATATAAAATAATATCACCCTACGCAATGCCCTGCCATATTGCCTTCCCTTTTTTATTCTTCATAGCTCTGACTACCTGACATATTATTTATTTGCTTATTTATTTTTCATCTTCTCCCACTAAAAACTCCGTAATATTAGGGACCTCCCCCCACTCTTGCATGTATTTCTTCCACCTAGAAGAGTGGCCCAAAGAGGGTGCTCAATAAACACTTGTTTAAAGGAGGAATAAATTTATCATCAGAACCTCAAAATTATCATGCACCACAGTTGAAGTTCCATAAACTCCATCTGGAATCATGACACAACCCTATAACACCAGGGTCACAAGGGTCTAAAAGGGACACAATTATTTTGTGGAAAAAAAAAGTGTGTGGCATGTTTGTTTATTTGGTCAAGTTTCAACATACATAGCAAGTATAAATAAATAAAACCATTTTAATAATATCATAAACTTGTAGAACCCATGGAATGTAATTCATTCCATGTTTATTGTATAGATAAGAATTCCTGAGATTTCAGATTTAAGACACTGTACCTAGCTAACTAATATAATTTATTCATGTATTCATGTGAAAAATATATGATGGGTATGGTGTTAAGTGAGATTCTATATTTGATATTTCTTTTGAAAAATCGACTTTATAATTTACTGTGAAAGCCACATTTTGCAATTAGATGGGGAAAGTTCATCTTTTGAAAAATCTTTTAACTTTTTCCCCATTATTTTATTATCAGCCTTATTCATGTAACTCAGATTCCTCAGAGAGAATATGCATTGAAAATTTTTCAAGTGGAATATTTTATTCAGATAATTTTAAAGGTAACATTTTCCTCTCTGAGTTTTAGGGAAGGAGGACCACTGAATGTAGCAACATAAAATGCTATTACGAAAACTACCTAATTGTCAAACCCTAATTACATAGCACTAATTGGTTCTACTACAAATTCATGCTCCTCAAACACAAGCAGTCCTCATAGCCTGCTGATAATCTTTTACTCACCCCAATGGACTCACTGCTAAATTTCCACAATGCACACAATTCTTTGTCATTCCACTCCTGGCCTCAACCTGTCCAAATCTTTTCTAATGTTCTTAAAAGACAGTGAACAAATCCCATTCTTTCCAACTCAAAGTTCCTATGCCTCTGTATCAAAAGTCATACTTTCCTCAGTACCCTCCTGCCTATCTTCTCCAAGACTTCATCAGTTTAGCCTCCCCCTTACATTCTCCATTGCTGTTCCTCTCAATGATTCTTCTCAGCTTATAAAGTAGGTTCAAGTCCTCTATACTAAACACACTCCTTTCCTTCTATTGTGCCATTTCTTTGACTTATCACTCTCTCCTCCCATCTTTCTCTCCACCAGGTTTATAGAAAAGGAAATCTATTTCCACTGATTGCCATTCTCCCCATTACTTATTCCTTGCAGGATAAAAGCCTGATTTCCCCATGGGACCATAGTTTATTCCTTTTGGCCTCACAAGTCAATTTTCAAATGTCTTACTTCCACATCTTCTGAAAAAAAAAAAACTTTTAAGAGACTCAATAATGAAAAAGAAAAGCATTAATGCTACTTTAAGTGAAGAAAGGGCATCCATGCAAAACAAATAGTTTGCTGCAGGCTGGGGCAAAAGGTATAACCGTTTACCAGACTGAATTACAGATTCAAGCTGAATCATGAGCCTTATCAGCCCAATCTTTAGAAAAGCTAGGCACTGCATTTTAAAAATTATCCCATTTACTTTAGAAAGGAAATCACTAATTCCTGAGTCATTAATCGTGATGTTGTATAATTCCTCGCTAAACAGGTTATTTACCTTGGTAATTTCTAAAGTCTTAAACTTTCTTGTAATACAGTTACACCTCTGGTTTTACTTGCAAATATAAAAATGATGACTTTTTTTTTAAGCAAAACCTCTTAGAATGACTTTTAAATTCTATAAGTACTTTTCTCAGAAAGAGGTTTGGCAGAAACAAAAAGAGAGTAAAGAAATAAGATTCAAAATTCATTTTTATAAATCTATCCTTAAATCTTGGAGGAGATCCAACAACCTCACATTAAAATTTTAGAAGTCTTGACTTGAAGGACATGGGGAAATTTACTTAATGTTGATGGCTTCCAGAGCACCTGGTCTATATATCATCATTAATTAAGAGAAGATAAATGGGGGGAAAACATATGTGGATAGCTCTAGTTTTATTATTTTCAGTGTAACAATGAATTCATGCAATCTTTGCCAAAAGCCAAACAACAATTTTTTTTTAAAGAAATCTTGGTGCCAACACGTTGTGCATTTATTTTTAAAGCCACGATGGCTACCAGCTTTTTTCAAAGAGGACCAGAGCAGCCAGTTTGGATTCTGACAGCAATGCAGTAGAATTTAAGGTGTTATGAACAAACGTGTCCTAAGCAGGTTAATCTAGACATACAACATTTTAATAAAGAAGCACCAAGGTATTAAGCGCAAAGGTGCCTTCATTCTGCAGGAGAAACAGACAGTAAGGAGTCAAACTGCAGTGGACACACATGAATTTACCATCTCCCTTCCTATTTCTATCCACCCAACCCTACAGAAGCCTATCTTTATCACGCAGAGACAATTAAAACAGCTATAGACTCTGTGTGCATTTCCGTGTCCTGGCTCCCAGACACAGCCTGACATTTACTAAATTCTCTACTAGTAGGCTACATAGGGTAGAAAATCAGGGACTTCTCTGATCAGAGATCCCATCCCCACAGTCTTGGGAGATTTCAGTTCTCCAATGGTACATGGCACCAGCTAGCCATTGTGAAAGCTGGGAGAGTGGTTATTACCAGCAGTAGAAATAAAGTATCCCATTTCCCAAGGGAAACACCTTTACTGTGTGATGTTGAGGAAGTGGACACCAAATATTTCTCAGTAGGATCTTTTTCTTCCTTTTTACTCCTCCCCCAATCTATCTCTATACACACCTCCAGAGTTCATTCTAAAAGAATCAACACAAAGACTACCCATCCTTCAGCCATGGAATTTCAGTGTTCAAATGTAGGGGAGAAGGTCTGGTTGGCATTCAAATTTGTGGGGAAGGGAAGAGGAAGGTGACTGATAGTTAGAAACCCAGGTCTTCAGGTCAGACAAGAGATAAACAATAGAAACTGCAGAGTCAGAGAGTCTAAGACCCTTACAGAACAGCGGCTGAGGAGCGAAGTGGTAAGAGAGAAGCCCTTCAAAACCAGGGACACTGGCAAGCCCAGAAGGTGTAACCTTCTTTCCCTACCATGTGTCCCAAGGCCACACGTCCACTTCCACATCCCCATGTCAAGAGGCCAGAGAAAGAGGAAGAGAGAATTCCTACATCGGGCCATCCACAAGCAGAAGCAGAACAGAGACTGTACTCAGAGTTGCAGGGTCACAATAACAAACACTGTCCCAGAGTGTTAGCTGGTGACATCAGGTTAGGCACGGCATATCTCTGGATTTAGGGCGCAGTTTGGGGAGCTTGGATGCAACCACACGCGTACGCACACTTACACGGGATTTTACAAACCCGCCTCTACCCCACTGCCTCCCTCCACACTTCGCACACCCAGTGCAGCCTGCCCACCTCACCTTTTCCATCACATTTTTTCTCCCCGAGAGTCAGCCCAGATATGAAGGATCCTAGTGGGGATTCCTGGAAATGTCATCTCCCAACACCTCCGGTCCACCACCCCCATCTCCTCTGCTGTACCTTTTAGTTACACACACACACACACACACACACACTCCTGCCATGACTGTCATCAGGCCCGCTTGCTGACCCTAAAGCTCCGTTATCTCAGCGCGCACCGGACACTAGGCATCTCTCTTCCAATGTCGCCTTACCCCGCCTCGCTGGCTAAAGCATTGCCCCTGGATGTAGCCTGCTGTCCCTATTCATCCACACTATTGTTCCATGCAGCGCCTCCTGCGCCCAGAAGCGCCCTTAGGAGAGGACCAGGACTCCCATCTGGGGCGGCATCAGCGCCGGGCACCACCACCACTCACCCACCCCTCCCTGGCGGTGATACCTTGCCTGACAGCTGGGTCCACGGGCCCGCGGGAGCAGGAGGCGCTAATGACAGCGCTGGTGCGGAGCCTGGGAATAAAGCTCCGCTCCAGTCGCTCCTACCTCCAGCGCCACCATCTTCTCCCGCTGCTGCTGCTGCCGCCGCCGCCACTGCCGCCGCCGGGACCGCAGACGCCCTCGCCCAGCTCGGCTCGAGCTCCGCAGCCGCCGCTCGGGCCCCTCCGGTCCGGCGGCCCCACCCCCTTCACCCCTCCCTCCCGCCCCGCCGCCCGCCTGCTTGCTCGCCCCTCGTGACGCGCGCCGGGGCCGGGCAGGGCCCGCCTGCGAATGAGGGCGCGCGCACGCCGCGTGCTAGTAGCGCCCCTGCTTCCCACGCCCACTCGCGTGCACGCGCGACGCGCGAGCCCGAGGCAGAGGTACCAGTGTCCTCTGCCGGCTGCTGGTCGCCGCGCCCCAGCTTTTGCGTGGGTTGGTGTGTGAAGTGCCCGCACCTCTCGCACCCGAGTTCCGGAGGGCGAAACACGCCTCAGCTATCAGCCGGGCTCCCAGAGGAGGAAATGGGCTGCACTCCCGAGGGGGCCTCCACCCTTCTCCGCAGCAGCCTGAGTGGGGAGGGCCAAGGTTCCCAACCAGCAGCTCTGGTCAAGCTCTGAGCGTAGGAACTGGCCACGGTGCAGGACCACGAAGCCGGGCTTTGGCGCCGACTCCTACGGGAAGTTACTCTCGAGCTTTCCCGCTTCTCAGGTCCCTTAAAATACTGCCTGTACTTCAAAAAGGAGATTGACGGCGTCCCCGGAACGCACTGCATTCCACATTTTCGCCGCAAGGGGGAGAGTCGTGCGGATTTTGGGCAGAGGGAAGCTGCCCGGATTTGCAGCCCAGGAGGGGAACTGCCTAGTCCCACCAGAGAAAGCAGAAAGGCTCTGGATTATGCTGCCGGGAGAGGCTCAGCTTGATTTTCCTACTCGCTTCTCAGTTTTGGTTGAGCAGAATTAAAAGTGTCTTTGAGCCTTGCATAGGCCTTCTGCCCGAGATACGGCAACTAGCTCGGGAGGGTGGGCACCCTTTGCTGCAGGGACCAGGTGGCAGGTGCTGAGCATTAATGAAAAGCAGTGGGCTGGAAAGGCCCCCGGAGGCGGGGGTTCTAGAACCAACTCCACCTGCAGTTGGTGATGCAGTAGCTAAATTGTTCCCTCATTTCAGGAAAGAGTTCTCAATAATAAAGTTGTTTATGCACGTAAACTTATAATTTGCAAAACCCTCGTCATACACGTATTTTTATCTATTAAAATGAAGATAACCCTTGATTATCCCGACCCTTTGGGGAATAGATCTTTTCCACACCATGTTTCCATATTATTTTAAGCACAATGCCTCCAGAAAAATCGGGGTTGTAGGAAGAAGCATTCTGGAAGCCTTGTTTATCTTTAAAATTCATAGGAATTTTGCACTCTGTGCCACAAGAAATTTCTTTGCTTTAATAAAGAAAACCATAACTTCATCCTCCCTAAAAGGAACTTTTAGTAAAATGTAAATATCATACACCAGGAAGCTGTAGCATGCTTGTCCTGTGACATAACCTATTCATTTTTTCAGTAAATATTTATTCAGCACATATGAAAGCCAGAAATCGTCCTTGTTCGCACTGTATACTGGAGGAAATATCATTAAACAATCAGACTAGTTAAGAGCAACTGTGAGAGTTCAGCATATTCTCAAATTGAATTGCTAAAGATGCATAGGGAAACCTAATCTAGACTCCAATGCTAGGTAAGACTAAGGCGATGGCATTTGGAGTTGCACAGGAGAGAGCAGTGAGACCTTTCCAGGAAGAGGGAAGGAAATGTGAAAAGGCCCAAGCAGGTGGGAGGAAGTAAGAGAATGGTGAAGCAGGCAGCTACCAGACCTGCTGGGACCTTGCGGTCCCTTTTAAATAAGGATTTTTATCTCATTAGCCTAGAAAGCCACTGAAGGATTTTAAGAATTGGAAGTGGGCAAGCAGGTTCACATTTCTGTTCCTGAAAGATTGCAGAGGTAGTTATATGAAGAGCTGGTTTATGGAGGTTTGAAGTCCAGGATGGGAAAACTGAGTCATGACTGTGTCCCTACTTAGGGTACTTGGCAGGGTTTTCTGTCTATACTACTGCTCCTTTGTTTTTAGTTCTCACCTCTATTTTCATACCTAGCCATTCTGGGGATACATCTATAATAGTTACTCTATAATAGTTTCTATTTTAATACTTTAAAACCACTGTAGTTTTAAAAGGGAAATTAGCTAACCTTGTTAGAATTTTAGGTTATATGAGAGAATATAGGCCCTGAATGAGAGGTTCGTTCCATGCACAAACTTGTCCATTTGGTTTGCTTACTCAGAGAGATCATTCTGCTTATTTTCTATTTGTTGTGTTTCCAGCTAGACAAGGTTCCTGGATTCAGGAGTCAGAGATACATTATTGCTTTAGTAATACTGTGTTCAAATCTTACATCACAGGAATTTTTTTGTGCAAATTAAAGAAAGAAATTACTCCATAAAATATTGTATGCCATATAAAGAAAAATAATTGTTCTAATGGCAGCTTAGAGGCCTCCAAAACTAATTAGTTATATTTGTATGTGGAAATCCTTCCCCCATGAAAAACACAGATATCTCTATTCCTTATTAAAAATGTGAAACATTGTCATAAGTGCTCCTGTTATTCTTTGTGCCTTGGCTAGCAGGAGTCTCAAAGACAAATTTGCAGTTCATTGTAGGAAATGGGGTGGATCCATATGGTATGGCATTTATATCTATGTCTTACCATTCATTGGTCTTAATTCACTCCATCTACAGATATTCTATACTGCTTTATTGGTGTTTTTCTACTTTATTATAGATACTCTCATAAGGTACCTCAAATATTTGTATCCACCTGTTCATATTAACAAGGGTCAAAACTGATGTTTTGTTTCAGAGGGTATTATATAAAATACTGGCAATGTGCCAGTTTTTCTAATAGGTAATAATAATACAGGCACTATGCCAGGTGTCTTTGGTCTAAATTAAAGTCTTGTTTGCCACTGCATGCAGATCTCTGTGCATGCCAGTTTAAAGCCATCTGTTATAGGCAAACTCAAGAATTTTTCCCACTGGGACATAGATATCCTTCTTTAAAATGATCCTTGAGTTCCCAAACTCCATCAGCCTGTCCTCAGCCTACAAGTATACCTTACTGCTTCAAGCACTGTTGGCCACTGGATAAGAGGACAACCTTCCACAAATTTTTATTCATTTATGTTTTTTTTTGTTGGCAATTCACTAACTTAGTTCAACCACCCCAAGAGTGTGATTATATCTTTGAGCTTCATATATATATATATGAAGTGTATATATATATATATATATACACACACATATATATACATATATACATATATACATTTATACATATATATATACATATATTTTTGAACCAGGGATTAAACCTAGGAATGCTTAACCACTGAGCAACATCCCCAGCCTTTTTTTTTTTTTTTAAATTTTGAGACAGAGTCTTGCTAAGTTGCTTAGGGTCTTATTAAATGGCTGAGACTGGCCTAGCCTCAAACTTGCAATTCTCCTGCCTCAGCCTCCTGAGCTGCTGGGATTACAGGCATGCACCACCATGACCAGCTCTAATATGGTTTGGAACAGTCAAAATTGGATATACCAGTTCTGATAGCAGTAGATACTTTCCCTTGATTTTGAGTCTTTAGTGATTACCTTCATTCAATCTCAGTCCTTCAGTTTAAGTCTTACAATGTGAGTTTGTATGAAGGACAAACACACAATGACCTTTGCTGATGGGTTTTTTCTTGATTTAAGCTTTTCTGAGATTCACTAGTCCAGCATTCTATCTAATGTACAATATAGCCAAGATTTAAAATGTATGAATGAAATAGACAATTATGAAGTATGTGGTTCCTCAATGCCAATAGATTTGCTTTTGTATACCAATTCTTATTTCACTGGCTTTTTCTTTGGACATAAATTCCATTCAGGCTACAATAGGTTCCCTTCTTTTCTTTTCTGCTCCCATAAAAGGTTAGAATCCCTCTCTTCTGTTATGAGACAAACATCATTACCCTATGTACATGTATGATTACACAAATGGTGTGACTCTACTTCGTGTACAACCAGAGAAACAACAGTTGTACTCCATTCGTGTACAATAAATCAAAATAAATTAAATTTTAAAAAAAGAATCCCTCTATTCTTTTCCTTAATCACTCACATTGTGTCCTTTAATAATTCCAACTAGAATTTTGGACTATTTTTTTATCTGATACACTGGAAGTCACTCTGGTGCCACATGTAGTTAAGTCTACCACTGAAAGTGAAGTTTTTGAGTGAAGAGTGTCTTGGGAACATACTGCCTTTTAAAAAATGTTTTTGTGTCCTTACATGACCCAACTTCCATGGCCAGGGGTGTGGTTTACACTGACTAACTTAAGCCAATCAGCTTCTAGTCCTGGAATGGAATTAATCCTCCCCAAACTACATGGCTGATTGGAGATAGAGCAAGAATAAGACGTGAATACCACAAAAGGGGGAAATGGACAGAAGGGAACAAAACATTTATTTGTTCTGTTCATCTCAGGCTTATGACAGTGAAAAACTAGAAACTTTACTTAAATGTACAGCCATAAAGGAACTGGCATATAGTCTGGTATGTCTTTACAGTGGAATAATATGCAGACTTTAAAGCTACCATATGTACAAAGTTTTTTCCCAAAAATTTTTAATTGGTGCATTATAGTCATACATGATGATGGGCTTTGTTATTACATATTCATATGCACACAATATAACAATATAATTTGTCCGATATCACTCCCCAGTTCTTCCTCTTTTCCTTACCACTGCTCACCCTTTGGTCCCTTTCCTCTACTGATCTCCTTTGATTTTTATGAGATCTACCCCCAATTTTCTTTTCCTTTTTCCTCTCTAGCTTCCACACATGAGAGAAAATGTATGACCCTTGAACTTCTGAGTTTGACTTATTTCATTTAACAAGATGGTGTCTGGTTCCATACATTTTCCTGCAAATGGAGTGGTATAGCTGGGTCATATGGTGGTTCCATGCTTGGTCATTTGAATAACCTCCATACTGATTTCCATGGCATTTGTTTAATTCATTTGAGCATTTATTAACTGGGTTATTCAATTCTTTGGTGTAAAGATTTTTCAACTCTTCATATATTCTAGATATTAAGCCTATGTCAAAAAGAATAGCTAGCAAAGATTTTCTCTCCCATTCTATGAGTTCTCTCTTCAGTTTACTAATTGTTTCCTTTGTTGTTCAGAAGCTTTTTCATTTAATGCTGTCCCATTTATTAACTCTTAGCATTATTTCCTGAGCTTTAGAGGTACTATTGGGAAAGCGATTTTCCTAAAAGCTTGAGTGTTGACCCTATGTTTTCTTCTAGGAGTTGTATAGACTCTGGCCTACCTCCTAGGTCTTTGATCCATTTTAAGTTGATTTTTGTTCAGGGTGAGAGATGAGGGTACATATAGATAACCAGTTTTCCCAGTACCATTTGTTGAAGAAGCTGTCTTTTCTCCACTATATGTTTTTGGTAACTTCATCAAGGATAAGATGACTATAGATGTGTGGATTTCTCTCTGTTTCTTCTATTCTGTACTATTGATCTATGTGTCTATTTTTATGCCAGTACCATGCAGTTTTTGTTACTACAGCTCTGGAGTATAATTTGAAATTGTATATTGTGATGCTTCCATCATTGGTTTTTTGGCTGAAAATTATTTGGGCTATTCTGGGTCTTTTATTCTTCCAAATGAACTTTAGGACTGTTTTTTCTAGTTCTGTGAAGAATGTCATTGGTATTTTGATGAGGATTTCATTAAATCTGTATATTGCTTTTGGTAGTATGGCCATTCACAATATTAATTCTCTCTATCCATAAACATGGGAGGTCTTGCCATCTTCCAAGCTCTTCAATTTCTTTCTTCAATGTTCTACAATTTTCATTGTAGAGGTCTGTCACCACCTTGGTTAGATTTATTACTGGATATTTTTTTGAGGCTATTGTGAATGGAATTATTTTTCTGATTTCTTTCTCAATAGACTCATTGTTGGTCTATAGGAAAGCTATTGATTTTTGTTTGTTGATTTTGTAATCTGCTACTTTGCCAAGTCTGTTTATTAGCTCTACCAGTCTTTTGGTGGAGTTTTTTTTTTAATGCTTCTAGATATAGGAGCATATCATTTACAAACAGTGATAATTTGACTTCTTCCTTTCCTATTTTTATCACTTTTATTTCCTCTCTTGCCTAATTGCTCTGGCTAGAATTTCTAGCACTTTATTAGACAGGAGTGATGAGAGTGGCCATCCTTGTCCCATATTTTAAAGGAAATGCTTTCAGTTTTTCCCCATTTACTATGAGATTGGCTTTGGATTTTTCAAATATAGCCTTATGATACTGAGTTAGGTTCCTTTTATCCCTAGTTTCTTCAGTGTTTTTATCATGAATGGGTGCTGAATTTTGTCAAAGGTCTTTTCTGCATCTATTGAGATTACTAAGTGATTTTTGTCCTTAATTCTATTAATGTGATGAATTACATTTATTTATTTGTGGGTATTAAACCATCATTACATCTCTGGAATAAAACCAACTTGGTTGTGGTATACAATCTTCTTAACACATTATTGAACATGATTTGCTAACATTTTATTAAGGATTTTTGCATCTAAGTTTATCAGGGATATTGGTCTGTAGTTTTCTGTTTTATATTTGTTCTATTTAGATATACATGATAGTAGAATGTATTTTGACATATTTTATATACATGGAGTATAACTTGGGATCCCATTCTTGTGGTTTTACATGACGTGGAGTTTCACTGGTCTTATGTTCATATATAAACATAGGAAAGTTATGTCTGATTCATTTTACTGTCATTCTTATTCTCATCCTCCTTCCCTTTATTCTCCTTTGTCTAATCCAATGAACTTCTATTCTTCCCTCCTCCCTTTCCCTATTGTGTATTAGCTTTCATGTATCAGAGAGAACATCCCACCTTTGGTTTTTTGGGATTGGTTTATTTCACTTAGCTGGATTTGTTATGAGTGTGATACTGGCTTCACAGAATGAGTTTGGAAGTGTTCCATACTTTTCTATTTCATGAAGTAATATGAAAAATATTGGCTTTAGTTCTTCTTTAAAGGTTTGGCAGAATTCAGCTGAGAATCCATCTGGTCCTGGGCTTTTCTTTATTGAAGGGCATTTTATTACTGCTTGTATCTCATTACAAGTTATCAGTCTGTTTAGGTTTTCTATGTCCTCTTCAGTCAGTTTTGGCAGACCTTATTTGTCTAGAAATGTATCCATTTCTTTACTGTTTCCAATTTATTGAATTATAAATTTTCAAAATAATCCCTAATGATTGCTGGATTTCTGAGATGACTATGGTGATTTCTCCTTTTTCATCTCCAATTTAATTAATTTTGGTTTTCTCTATTTTTCTTTTGGTTAGTTTGTCCAAGTGTTTATCAATCTTGTTTATCTATTTAAAGAACCATTTGTTTGTTCATTGATTTTGGCTATGATATTAATTATATCCTTCCTTCTACTGGTTTTGAAACCAGTTTGTTCTTTTTCAAGGGCCTTGAGATGCATCATTAGGTTGTTTACTTGGGATTTTTCTGATTTTCTCATATAGGTACTAATAACTATAAACTTTCCTCTTAAAACTGCCTTCATAGTGTCCCAGAGGTTCTGGTATGTTATATCACTATTTTCATTTGAGTCTAATAATTTTTTAATTTCCCTTTTGATTTCTTTTATCACCCATTCATCATTCAAAAGAGTATTTTTCAATCTCCATGTGTTTATATAATTTCTATAGGATTTTGTTATGTTGATTTCTAATTTCACTCCATTATGATCAGATAAGATGCAAGAAATTACATTAGTTTTTGTATTTGCTAAGAGTTGCTTTGTGGCCTTAAACATGATCTATTTTGGAGAAGATTCCATGAGCCACTGAGATGAAAGTGCATTCAGCTGTTTGGGGATGAAATATTTTATAGATGTGTGTTAGGTCCATTTGATATATGATATTTTTCATGCCCAAAGAGTCTTTACCAAGTTTATGTCTGGATGACCTATCTAATGTTGAGATAGGTGTATTGAAATCATCCAGTATTACTGTACTGGGGTCTATCTGAGACTTCAATTTGAGTAGTGACTCTTTTATGCAATTATACCCACATTGGGATTTAAATATTTATTGTTATTATATCTTATTGTTGGACTGTTCCCTTGACTAATATGAAGTGAGCTTCTTTATTCTTCTGATTAATTTTGGTGTGAAATCTGCTTTGTCAGATATGAGAGTAGCTACTCCTGCTTGTTTTGGGGCTCCATGCACATGGTATATCAATTTCCATCCTTTCACTTTCAGCCTGTGTCTGTCTTTGCTGTAAAGTGTGCCTCCAGCAAGCAACATACAGTTGGGTCTTGTTTTTAATCCATTTTGCCAGTCTAGGTCCTTTATTTGGAGAATCAAGACCATTTATATTCAGTGTTATTATAGAGAAATTTTTAATTTCTGTCATTTATTTATCATGTTTATTTTCATCCCATTTCTCATTTGCTTAGTTACTCTTCAAATGAGATTTTTTCATTTGTGAGCTCTGAGGTTTGTTTTTTATTTCTTCTGTGTGCAGTATTTAAGTTCTTTAGTGCTGATTTAGTAGTCATGAATTGTTTTAGTTTCTGCTTATCTTGAAAAGTTTTATTTAATCTTTGATTTTGAATGATAGTTTTGCTGGATATAGCAGTCTTGGTTGAAAGTGATTTTCTTTCAGAACTTGGGACACATTGTTTCAAACCCTCCTGTTTTGTAGAGTTTGTGTTGATAAATCAGAAGTGTTTGTGATTGGTTTGCCTCTAAATGTGACCTGATGTTTTTCTCTTGAAGTTTTAAAATTCTATCCTTGTTCTGGATGTTAGGTATTTTAATAAAAATGTGTTATGGAGTGTTCTTTATTGATCTTGACTACTAGGGTTTTTTTTTTGTTGTTGTTGTTGTTGTTGTTTTTAACGAGGGGTTTTGAATGCATCTTGTATCTGAATGTCCATCTCATTCTGAAGGTTGGGAAAATTTCCAGTTATTATTTCCCTGAAGAGGTTAATCCATTCCATTAGTCTGCATTTCACAGCCCTATTCACTTTCAATGATTCTTAAATTTGGTCTCTCAATATTGTCCCAGAGTTTTTGTATATTCTGATCATGATTACTTTTTTTTTTTTTTCTTATTCAATATTGTCTGAGTCTTCAGGCTGGCCACTTTTTTTCCAACTCTGAGAGTCTGTCTTCAGCATGTTCTACTCTATTAGAGAGACTTTCCACTGAACATTTTATTTGATTGTGTTTTTCATTTCCAAGATTTCTGTTCGGATCTTTCTCAATACTTCTATCTTCTTATTGAATTTCTCATTAATTTCTATACTGACTTCCTTAATTCATTTTGTTGTTTGTCTGTGTTCTCTTGGAATTTATTGATCATTTTTATGATTCTTTTGAATTCCTTATCTGATATTTCATCCACTTTGATATTTTGGGGGTCATTTGTTGATGAATCATGAACTTTAAGAGGTGTTGTGTTAGCTTGTTTTTTCATATTTCTTATACTCCTGTAGTGGATTTTATGCATCTGTTGGGAGGGATTTCTCTTCCACTCTTTTGTGTGGGCCTTTTTAGGGCACAGACTTCACATGCCTAGAGTGATTTAGATTGAGACTCCCCTCATAGGAGTGTTATTCAGAACATCTGTGTTATTTCTGTGGTTTTGCTATAGAAGTGGATGTCTGTAAATAGGACCTGCAAGCCCACCCCAGCCATTTATTGGGATCTGGTTGTTAGGTTGGGGTTTTGGCTTTTCTATTCTTGCATTAAGGCATAGTTGATGATTATCATTAGTTTGTGTGTGGAGCAAGATACACTGTCTTTTGGGTTGAGTTTAGTTTAGTAGCACAGTTTCTACCCTGTGAACTTATAGTGTCCCTGTAGTTTCCCAGAACCTCACAGAATAGGGAGAAGCAAACAATGAAACAATCAATGCAAACAATATACAGTATTAAACTAAATACCTGGCTCCTACTATGACAACATTAACTGCCACAAAAGAAAACAGAAATGTTAGGGTCAGAGATTACCAACAGCAATAACAATAAGTAGCCGTGAACTATTTCTGACAACGGGTGTCAACTGTGTCATCCACAGCAATAATAATTGCGATGACATTACGTGTGTGGGTTGGAGTTATATAAACCAATTAGTGATAAGAGACAGTAAGATGGTTAATTAAGAGAAAATAAAATGTAGTAGAAAGGCAGAAAAGAGCTTACAATTTCAAAAACTGAACAGAGAATGCAGAAAAGATATAGCATGTGATATTTATAAGAAAGGAGAAGAAAAAATAGAAGAGAGAACGCAAAGGGAGAATGAAAGAGAGAACAATAGAATTTAGCTATTAGCAGAAGAAGAAAGGAGAAAAAGAGAAAAAAAGAAGCATACAAATTAAAACAATACAAAAGCCAATCAAAGTATACTAATCAAAAACCTTAACCCTCAAAATTCAAGGCAAAGTAACTACATTAAAAATGCTATAAATGAGAAGAAAAGAAACAAACATATATATGAATGTATTGGTTCATGTATGTCCATGAACCAATCAACACATAAAAGTCACACACACCAAAGAAAATCAAATACAAAACACATGAAGAAAGATTCTTAATACAAAATGAAGGAATCATTACCACTGAAGTGGTTAAAATATTCGAGGAGAATAGATGGTCACTGTCTATGCCCAACTGTCTTTCTTTCCATTTTTTCTTAAGCTATGTACTGAGAGTGAGAGAAAGGGCAGGGGGTTTCTAACCTCTTTGTCTTTTTGTGTTACTCACCAACCTGCTAGTTGGAGTGACCTGAGACTGAAACTGATTCAAATATGTCTCAGTTTCTCTTCTCACCAGAATGAGGTAAGATGGGATGGGAAGTACTGTCAGTTGTAGTTTCGTTTGTCACAGATCAGATCAATGGTCCCAGGGAGGAGCAACTGGAGAGTTCCATTAGTGGAGTTCCAGTAGGTGGAGCTTAGGTCTGTCTAATCAGACCTCAGGGCCCATGTTGGATGGTGTCTTCTCTGAGATTAGATCTAGTGCCTGGCAGTTGCCAATCTCTGCTGGTAGCCTGGATCTCAGGAGTCTCCCAAGGATTCTACTTTAGGAACAGTGAAGCCCATCTATTGCCCACAAACATAGCCTTCCCAGGCTTAGTCCATGAGTGCATTTACAGCTGTCTGTTCAGAATCCCAACCTGCTTTAGCTAGTCACCAAACTCAAAGGAGAAGCAAGTTGGGCTCCCTTTGCTTTTCAGACTTGGTTCCCCCTGGGAAGAATATTCTCTGTGCCTGTTTCACTCCTGTTCTATGATGTACACCCTAGACCACACAGTAGGCACTTACTGGGATAGCGCAGCCTTGTTTGCTCAGATCTCGTGGCTTCTGCAGCAGCTGCAGCATGGACGACTCAAGATAGCTCCCATCTCAGCTCTCTGCAGCCTGTCGGGAAACATGGGGTACTTTTCAAGCACCAGTGCACAGTGGCAGCCTTTAGATCAGTTAAGGGCTGCTGGCTTTTCTGTGCTAAACGTTTCTCGGTACTAAATCTGTCCATTGTATTCCTCTCCTTCTGTGCTGAACCAGTGCTGCTCCCACTGCTGCTGCTGCCACAACCAGCTTGGTTCCAATGTAGTTTTTCTTTTTTTGTTTAATGTACCCAAATTTCTGAATCTCTAAGTCATTCTGACTCTCCAATATTGAATTTACTGAAATCCCTCTTTCATTCACCTTACAGAGAAATAGAACTCCTGCTGCTTGAATACTGAGCCATGGAGCAACTAGGAATGCACCCTTTCTCTAGCCTACCATCCTGAATCTCCTCTATAAATTTTTAAAAATATCATTAAAAAAGTACAGTTCACATCTTAACTGAAAAGATCTGGTTACAAGATTGTGTAGATGGATAATCACAACTTTAAAAAGTATACAGAATCAACTACATCAAAATGTTAATGTAGGGGCTCAGGTTGTGGCTCAGTGGTAGAGTGCTTGCCTGGCATATGTGAGGCATTGGGTTTGATTCTCTGCACCACATATAAATAAGTGAATAAAATAAAATAAAGGTCTATTAACATCTAAAAATTTTTTTAAAATGTTAATGGAGCAGTAGTTCACCAAAGGAAGTTTATTTTCCTCTTTACATGTTTAAAATCTTTTTCACAATGTGTGTATGTGACTTTTGTTATAAAAAAATCAGAGTATTCAAAAACATGGTTATACTGTACAAAACTCAACTCAAAGTGGATCCAGGACCTAGAAATCAGACCAGAGACTCTGCACCTAATAGAAGAGAAAATAGGTCCAAATCTTCATCATGTTGG
>JAJEJO010004953.1:504238-523007 GCA_020662805.1 Glaucomys volans
TTTACCCATCTGTTGAAAGTTTCGACTGGGAATTTTAAATAATAGCCTGGATGATCAATTTGGTTCATGTTAACCTCTAGTACTCCATTAAAACACACTGAACAAAATGATCTGTCTCTGTCCTGAGGCTTCTATTTTGGGTTTTCTCTTGGCACCATTTTAGCATGTACTTAAAAACTGGGATTTTTTTTTAAGCTCGGATGAGATGCAGAATAATTTTCTGTTATGCATGACTGAGAGGCAGAAAAAATATTTCAGAGAAAGAAAGCTGTCTCTAAGTGGTTATAAGAATAATTTGAGATAAGACTGATAGGGAATTTAATTTTAGCAGTATTAATGTGTGGAACAAAATACTAAAATGTTGCTTTCATACTTGGTGGTATATTGCTAATCATACCTAATGGCTATGATTACTATGTATTTCAGTTGCATTTAAAGAATCTTCGTCTATTTGCCTGTATTACTTTGTAAATATAACTCAAATAAAAGTATTTTACAAAAAAAAAAAAACAAAAAAAACAAAAAAACATGGTTATAAAAATTAACACCAGAGGCCCTGGGTTCGATCCCGGGCACATCCAAAACAACAAAAAAAAAAAAAAAAAATTAAAACCATGAATACCAAGCACCATAAAAATAACTATTGGTCAAAGAATCCTAATTGCTCAGAGATTGGCTGAAGGTGATGTGGACTGAAAAACAAATGTTACCATAATAAAATATCATTTATAAAGAAAAATATAACTACTGGAACACTGCATTTCTAAAGCAGTTCCTCCAATTTGATTAATCCTTCAAGGTTTATTTCAAGTGCCACATATTTCAAGAAAACATATTTTGAATAATGGTGCTCTCATTGATAACCTTATTGTCTGAGCATTTATTTGTAGCCCTACCAGCCTCACATCCTCTATGGGACTTTAGGATACAAGTAGACAAAAATTGACAAAATTTGTTGTTCATTCTATGTAACACTTGCTGAGATATTTGGTTGTTTTCAAATTTATTTCAGAAGGAAAGTACCTGGATATTATGGCCATCTGAATAGAACGTCATAAAGTATGGGTATAATTTAATACATCCTGCAAACCAGAGATAATTTTATCAGAAGAAAATATGACTTTGTGTTTCTATATAAAAGATAGCATTATAATCAGGAGTACATTTCCTTGAAAATTAGAAGCTATAAAAGTAAGTGCTCAGCATTATCATAATTTTTCTGTCTGTACATGTTTGCTACAGATTTATATCTTCTTACCAACTTATTAATAGATAAATATAGTAAACACCAGGGGCTTAAGGAAGATGTCTAGAATAAAAATATAAAACTGAGAGCATTCTAATAGTTGTTTTTTTGTACTAGTTTCTAGACTAAAGAAAAAAATAGGCCACCATTATTAATTTTTGGCAGAAACCACCTTGGCACTCTTTCTAGAAGAGCAAATGGAAGCGTGATTCGAAAGGCTGCTTAATTCCTATTTTATGTTAGGTATTTTCTTTCAGGTATGTTGATATCACCTCCCACAATAGTTCATGAGCCCAGAAAGATAAGTGGTCAAATGTCAATTATATCCAATTGGTTTTTCCTCTACCAATATTTAGCATGTTGCTGAACATCTTGTAGATACACATCAAATATTGGTGGCTGATTGATAGTTACTATCTTTTCAATTAGACCAGGTAGGTCATTCAAGAATATCAAAGTAATTTCCTTTTCCTTTCTTACTATTTTGATTTGTGTTCAGTAGTATTGGAAAATAAGCTACGGATATGTCTGTGAAAAAAAAAAAAAAAAAAAAAAAAAAAAGGAGCTTGGGTAAGGTTTCAATAGTAAATAAACTCAGAATCACAATTTTATCAGATCTTCATCTACTCTGTCAGCCAAGAGGGATATTTCTTCCTTCACCCACCTTCTATCCTCCTCCCCTGTCACGCACACACACACACACACACACCACACACTCACAACACATGGGGCACCCTAAGTGAGATCCTGTGAAATTCTCTTTCTTTCAAGCACCTCTTTTTGGGAATTTTGCCCATATGCTTGCACAGAATCAGTTCTCAGGATGAGTAGTAGCAATGCAAAAGGCATGACCATATTGAACATATCCAGTAAAGCATGCTATAAAAAAGACACCAAATGTTAAGATCTTCATCACACAAACTTTGTCAATCCATTGAGTCCCAAGTTTTCAATTCTGCAAACAATAATTATTTCAAAGTTAGCAGAAGTGGTGTATTTATTGCTCAATGTAAGTTTTTATAGGTGTCCCACTTTTGGGACACTGGGACAAAATGGGTTAATCTCCTCATATGTGCTACCTATTGTGATAGGCTTTCAAGAGTCCAAGCAAAATACTGAGAGTTTTATCCTCAAGGACTATTCTACTTTAAGAAAATCAGAGAGACTCAGAAACAAATAATTTCATGATATGTACTGGCTGTGAAAAAAGATATACAAAGGAGATCCTGGCCAAATGGTGTTTTGGTGGTGGTTGTCATTTGTTTGTTTTACTAAATACATTTGTTCAGGGAATTAAGTTTTTTATCATCTAGAAGTCAAGAGTATAGTTAAAAGAGCAAGTGTCCCCCTTCAAAAGGATTTTGTTTCCTAATTGTAAAAAATATCATGATCAACCATATTTGATGGCTTCAATTTAACCAGAAGGCATGTGACTTTCTCCCAGGTGAGAAATATGTATGTACATTGGAAAACACTATAGGCACATTAATGTGTCTGTTTCCAGAAAAGGAATAAGGATCTTCTTCCTAATGGACGAACTTTCTAAAAGTTGTAAAGAATTTTAACATTTTCTGTAAAACATGAAACTGACTTTAAAAAGGGGGTATTAGCCAGCATAAACTGTTTTTTTAAAAAAACAAACACTTTCTACTTTTATTTTATTCCTCAGAGAAATTTATCCTTCTTCCATCTTATACCTCAAACTCATATCTTTTTATTAAATCTGACTGTGGAGATGCTTCTAAGTTAGGTCAGTTTTGCTACAGATTGAATTTTGAAAGCACATTTTAATTTCAGCATTCATGCAGTCGAGCACTGCTAAATTGAATAGGCTGTGGTTATGGGAACTGGAGGAACTGAGATGGAACCAAGAAATCTGTTACTGGAGAAGCTTTTTGATAGCCAAAAGATTTTAAGTCACTCTTAATAAGATCTGATAGGTTAAGGAATAACATGTTGTGGATTCAGGAAAGCAGCTTTCTACCCTTCCTTGCCATTTGGGAATTATTTTCATCCTCACGCCACTGCAACCTATCAAGAAAATGGAATTGAAATGGGTCTCACTGAGCTGTGCAGCATAAATCTGAAACTTGCACAACAATAAAATTTTCTTGCCAAGCTGATAGGTAGACTTGTGCAGTTAGCTTGCTACTCAAAGAACTCAAGTAAACATATTAATTTAGTTTGCACAGAACAACAAATAATTCCTTCAGCTTCTGTTTAGTCTACCAAAACAAAAGTAATTAAGAGATTTCAGTTATAGATCCTTTTATTCAATGTTGAATCCTAATGTGATTGGAAGTCAAGTGGTCACCAGTTCTTCCATAGATCCCCAGTCTTTCACATGCACACGTTAACAACAAAAAAGTAGACAGCAAATTTCCCTGTTCACAATTCTGTGTGGACTCTAGTCATTCAGAATGTCCACTTAAGCTAAAATACTGTTTTCTAGTTTTTCATGTTTTCAATGTAAATTATATAGGATTAGATACACTGGCTGGAAAAGAGATCATTAGTTACTTATTTCCACATATGAATCTAAGCATCAGTTCATATTCAGGGCATATTTGAGGAAAAGTGCCATAGCTTAGGTTGATGTCACCCACTTCTATTATATACAACACTTTGAATTCATGGTTCTATGGTTTTGTAAAAGTGAATTCACTGATAATGGATATGGAGACACAAACACTATTCATTCCCTTTTGACAAGTAAAGCCAAGTTAAGGCATTGCTAGTAATGCTCACAGTGACTTGGGCATAACACCAAATTTGACTTTGCTAGTCATGTAAAGAGAATTTCCAAAGATTAATGAAGCTTCTTGAAAAATAAAGTAGTCAGAGAGAAGTTTATATATGGTCTAGGGATGTTCAAGTCCAGAACAGTAGCATTTTTTCTACTGAGAGTGTATTTACTTGAAAATAAATTGCCACTATCTGGTTCAGGGGCAGAAGTAAATGGATTCCAGAAATACATCAGATATTATAGAAGAATTCAGTACATCGTAAATATGTCATTTCAATGTGGTATGGAGCAGATGGATTATTTGATAAGTATATTAGGAGAACGGACTAGCCATTTGGGAGAAAGTTAGCTGGATCTTCATCTCATACCTTACGTTAAAGCAAATTCCAGGGGCTTCAAAAAGAAAAATGTAAAATAATGAAATAATAAACATTTTTGAAGAAAATATTAGTGAATGTTATTTATGATCTTAAAATGGAGACGACCTTTTTTAGCCTGGCACAAATCCAAAGTTAGAAAAGAAATACTGATAAATGAAACCACGTTAAAATTAAAGAATTTTTCTACCAAAAAACATGAAACCAAAAAATCAAAAGAAACCCTTAGAAAATTATGCACACATAACACAATAGAGAGCTATCTTCCTTTACATAGAAAGAGCTTTTTACCAATCAGCAAGAAAAGATGAGCAAATAGAAATACAGAGGACAACAATGGCCAATTCCTACAGAAAAGCAACCAACAGACATAGGAAAAGATGCTCACTTTCTCTAAAAATTAACAAAATACAGACGAAAACAATGACAATAATTATCATTATTTAGATTAGCATAAACAACCAACAACAACAAAAAGGATACCATGTTACACTGTTGAGGATCAAGAAGACAGGCATTCTCATTCTAGAATAGTGAGTATAACCAACATTTATGAAGGTCTGCTTAGCAATACACTTTCATTTCTAGGAATTTATTGTACAGAAGGATGTAAGAGCAATGTGTGTTTATTGCAAAATATGTGAACATTTTAGACCTATTTTTGTTGCACAAGTGCTCAAAGTCAAACATGTATATTCAATGTTGACAATCATGAAGAATCCATAAATAAAATTACTTATCAATAGATATTTAGTTAAACAAACCATAGTATACCAAAGAAGGAATGTTATAAATCATTGAAACAGATATGGAGAGATCACATATTCTGACAAGGAAAATTATCTAAAATATATGGTTAACTAAAATTACAGAATGTTGGATTGATGTCATTGTAATTTTAAAAATGTTAGACATTCATCCAAAAAATTGGAGAAACATGTACCAAACTGTCATGGTGACAGTCAATCTCTCCATTTTAAATATCTATAACAATTAAAAGTTTTATAACAAGCATTTATTATTTTTGCACTCATAAAAAGTCAATTTAAAAGGGAATAAGATTGCCATTAAGAAATTTTAGTAGAGCCAGGCACGGTGGCGCACGCTTGTAATCCCTGTGGCTGGGGAGACCCAGGCAGGAGGATCGCGAGTTCAAAGCCATCCTCAGCAATGGTGAGGCACTAAGCAACTCAGTGAGACCCTGTCTCTAAATAAAATACAAAATAGGGCTGGGCATGTGGCTCAGTGGTTGAGTGCCCTGAGTTCAACCCCAGTACAAGGAGGAGAAGGAGAAGGAGAAGGAGAAGAAAAAGTAGTTTAGTAGAGTTAGTAGAGTCATAGTTTTCCTAAAAGATTGATCTTCCTTCTCCAGCTCAACTAAGTATTGGATTTCTTCTGACACTGAAGCATCTACCAAGAGAATTTGAGGTTCATTGACCTTTTCCATATACTTTGTCCTCTGTGGTTGTTGATGGGTGGGAAGATTATCACCATTGACTTACTTTATTAAAATAAAAAATGTAGATTCTATGATGAGCAAATACCATTAGATTTCTCTTGCTATAAAACAATAGCAATTGTTAATGGGTCATATTATTTTTTAAAAAAAATTTTGTAGTTGTAGCTGGACAGAATGGCTTTATTTAATTTATTGTTATATGGTGCTAAGAATTGAACCCAGTACCTCACATTGCTAGGCAAGCACTCTGTCACTGAGCTACAGCCCCAGCCCCAGGTCATTACATTCTTAAAAGTATAAATTAATGCATTCTCCTTACAGAAAATGTGACAAATGTAACAGCTGAAAAGACAAAATAACTCATAGCTCTTCCAAACTATGAACATGCACCTACAATTTTTCCTTTGTCTTCATTTTTACAAATGTGACTACATTCTATAAACAATTTTGCATCTTGTCTTCATTTAGCACATAACCACATTGTTTAAAAAATTCCCCTGTAAAAAGAATTTTAATGGCTATCTAATATTTAATAATTTAATAATCCCCTGCAGAGCTTGACATTTGTTTCTAAGTTGTCATTAATATTAAAAACTGCTTAGTGAACAGCTTTATGCACAGATTTTTTTACTGTTTTCCAGTTTTCCTGTTTTGGTGATTCCTGAAAGTGGGATTACTATTCAAGGATGTCAAGACTTCTGATACAAATGGCTAAATTGCTAATTCTAATTTGCATTCCCATAAGTAATGAGAAAGCATGACTGTTTCATTACACCCTGGCAAACATTTTTATGATCAATAAAAACAAAACAAAAACTGCTAAATTTGATAGGTTAAAAATTAAAGTCTTATTTTAATTTACATTCCTTTCCTCCTAGGACTGAATATTTTCTGCCTTGTCTATTAACCACCTTTTTTCTTTTGGCAATATTTGTGTACTTTCTGTTCATGTCTTTTATCCGTTCATCTTTGGGGCTCTTCATTTTTCTTATCAAGTTGTAAAAATTCTTTATATATCAAGGATAAATATTTTTTAAGTTAAGGTAATCCTAAACTTACAGAAAAGTTTTAAGTACAGCATAAAGAACAATCCTTTTTCATCTGTGGCATTTCCTAATAAATTTTGTTATTGGCTTTTAATGTTCCATTGATCACAGCTACATCCTCATTTATGGTTGAGTGTTTTGTAGCTCTGACTGCCTACTCCTATGGTCTGTACTGTAACTCTTAAATTATAGCACTATGGCTGTTCCCTACTGATAAAGTCACTTCTTTATTTTTCCAAACACAATTATTTTTAAAGGGAATGTGACTTTAATTGGCATTAAATTATACATATAAGAATTTGCTCTCTCCACTGAAGTATGTAATGTCTCTCTTTTTGCATCTTTCAGCAATTTTGTGGGTTTGGTCATGTCGGTCCTTTGCATTTCTTAGTATATTAGGTTACATCAAAGATAGAATCTCTTTTCATACGTTGTGTTTTATAACTGATTGATGCTACATTAAGAAGCAAAGCTGTCATTAAACAAACATGATTGACCATTAAAAAACTACAGAGAGAACATCCAGCTTTAAGCTATGCAACTTCTGGATACACTGTTCCAGGTAAACTATTTGTATAATGCACTCCATTCAGTTATCTTTATGGAATTACCATCTTAAATTTTGTAGGTATTCCATAATGACATACTTTATTGCAGAGCAATTCATCTATAGTGCTTTTGTTGTCTCAATAATCAGGGAACAGGGTCAGTTATCCTTTAAACCACTTTTGGTTTGAGATAATAAAACTATAGTGTCTGTAAATAGAAGAATATTTATCTTTGCCTTTCCCTTCCTTCCCTTTGCCTCCCCTTCCTTTCCTTTCATTTTTCTTTTTAAAAATTTTTTTACGCATTGGGAGTTTATCATTTCAGGTCTTCAGATCTACATGTTCACAAGTAGTAATAAGCAGTTTACATGACATCTTTGAGAATAATATCCAGTGAATGTCATCCCTGTTCTATTATTAAGGAATCAGAGTCAAAGACAACACAACAAAGTATTTGAGAACTCTACATGGACTACAGAATAAAATGAAGAACCTTGTTTTAAAGATTCTCACTGCTGTGGATCCAGCCCATCTTCCTCACCTCTCCTCCCAGACATCCCCAGCACAGCCCGCGCTACCACATATTCATTCATTCTGCACTGTCCCACACTTTCTTTTTTTTATTTGTTCCAATTAGTTATACATGATAGTGGTGTGCGTTTTGACATATCATACATATATGGAGATTGACTTCTCATTCTTCTGGTTGGATGTGATGTAGGATTACATCGGTCATGTAATCAAATATACACATAGGATAGTAATATCTGATTCATTCTACTGTCTTTCCTGTTCTCATTCCCCCTCCCTTCCCTTCATTCCCCTTTGTTTAATCCAAAGTACTTTTATTCTTCGCTACCCACCCTATTGTGAATCAGCATCTGTATATCAGAGAAAACATTCGGCCTTTGGTTTTGGGGGATTGGCTTATTCCACTCAGCATGAGAGTCTCCAGTTCCATCAATTTACTGGCAAATGCCATCGTTTTATTCTTCTTTATGGCTGAATAATATTCCATTGTGTAGATATATCACATTTTCTTTATCCATTCATCTGTTGAAGGGCACCTAAATTAGTTCCATAGTTTAGCTATTGTGAATTGAGTTGCATCACTCATCCCCAAATGGTGGATTCATTTAAAAATAAACTAAAAGCAACCCTATCTTATCCTGTTGGAAAAATACAGTTTGACTCTTATAGTGCTACAACATGGGGTTGGTTTTTCACTAGCCCCAGATTATGTTCATACAGCTGGCCTAGAACTGATTCCGATCTGTAGAATAGGTCAGGACACAGTAATAAACTTCATACCCTAATAACATCCCTTGAGATTTTTCCTTGTGATAGTTAAAAAGTATAACAAAAATTTGAGGTGAAATAATCATAATAAAAAATTAATTTTGATTTTTTCAAATATTTACCAGATTTAAAATCTATGCTAAGTAGATCAGATCTATTAAGAAGTTAATTTACTGCAAAAAATTTTTAAACAACAACCCTGATAAAAAAATGTAGTAACTCTTTAATATTTTTTTGCCTTATTACAATGAAACTTTACCAAATGTGTTAGCAGGTCTTTTTTCCAAAACTTACCTGTGATTGATTTTTAAGGGTTCCACAGCCTACCCTTGCATTACATTTCCTGCTATTTATGAAGACTATATTATGAGGAAAAAAATATGTGATGTAATGTCAAGTGATAAAAAGCAGGGTACAACATTTTGTTCTCATTATTTTTATTAGTTAAAATGCATGTTTAAAAGAATGTTAGTGCACAAAAATTGTAATTGTAATTATTTTTGCAATATGATCAGAATAAGCCAATCAAAAATCACATTAAAATACTTTTGGTTTTATCAGTATTGGCAATTATTACATTATTCCCTTTTTCTTTTTCTTTTTCTTTTTTTTTTTGGTACTGGGAATTTAACCCAGGTGTGCTATACCACTGAGTTATGTACCTCAATTCTGTTTTTTTTATTTTTTATTTTGAGACTTGGTCTCACTAAGTTGCTGAGGCTGGCCTTGAATTTGCAATCCTCCTGTCTGAGGCTCCTGAGTCACTGGGATTACAGGAATGTGCGCTACCATGCCAGGCAAAGGTAAATTTGATATAACAATACCAATTTACTACATAATCACATCTACCTGTGTGTGTGAATGTCTTTCAAATGTCTATTAAAATAATAAGTCATATTATATCAATATTAAGCCAATTACGTTAATTGGTCTCTGTATGTTTTGCCTTCCCAGGAATCTACTATACATTTGACCAAAGTGTGAAAATTGAAAGCTACAGGTTATCTTTATGTGGTTAGGGAGGCCATTGGCTCATTTGTTACCTGAACACAATGCTTCCTTAAAAATTAATTTATTTTAATTTTAGTATTTTAGAATACTTGCTAGCCTGCATGAGACCCTGGGTTCTATCCTGAGCACTTGCAACAAAACATTAAATTTTGAATTATTTATATGTTATATATTGATATAATTATGTATTTATCATGTACATGTATATATACATGTCATGTATATATATTTATGTAATTATATATTAAACATGTACAACATGATGGTTTGAAACATTTATAGTCATCTCTTTGATTGCATGGAGGATGGTTCCAGGACCTCCTGCAGACACCAAAGTTGGAGGATGCTTAAGTCTAAAATGGCATAGCATTTGCATAAACCTGTTTCCACCCCCCAACATGCTTTAAGTCATATCTAGATTTCATATAATACCTAATACAATGAAAATGGTATGTAAGCGCTTACAATGTATCATTAAGGAAAAAAGCCTGTACATGTTCAATATAGATGCAATAATTTTTCCTGATTTTTTAAATCCACAGTTGATTGAATCTGTAGAACTCACAGATTGGGAGGGCCAATGTATCTACATTATGAAACAGCTAAATCGAACTGATTGGGATTGGTCTTATCACACATACTGATCATTTTTTGAAATCTACTATTTTTCAGGAATACAACACACTACTGATAACTATAGCCAATGTGTTGCCCCTTTGATCTCGAGCTTCTGGTGACTGACCACCTTTCTACCTTGAGCTTCTAGATTCTGCATATAAGTGAGGTCAAGCAGTTGTTTGTCTTTCTGTCTGGCATATTTCACTTAAAGTCCTTTAGGTTCATTCATGTTTTCTCAAATGATTTCCTTCTTTCTTAAAGCTGAAGAATATTCAACTGTGTCTATACAACACTTCTAAGAAAAACCCCTTGTCTATTCATGGGCGCTTTAGCTGGTTCCTTATCTTGGCTATGATGAATAATGTGACAATGAATGTGGGAGTGTGACATACTGATTTCATGTCCTTTGGATGTATGTCCAGAAGAGAGATTGCTGGGTCATAGGTAGATCTAGGTTTGATTTCTTAGGGAATCTCCAGTGTTTTCCACAATGGCAATAATAGTTTATATTTCTTCCAGCAGGTATACAAGAGGTCTCTTTTATCCATTTTTTTTTTTTTTGCCAACATGTATCTTTTGTCTTTCTGGAAATAAGCATTCTAACAGGTGTGAGGTGATAAATTGTGGTTTTAATTTGCATTAAACTGATAATTTGTGGTGTTGAACATTTTGTCATATACCTGTTGGCCATTTGTATGTCTTTATTTGAGAAATGTCTATTCAATTCCTTTGCCCAGTATTTAATTGGGTTATTTGATTACTTGCTATTGAGCATTTTAGTTCCTTAAATATTATGGATAAAAACCCCTTGTTAGATGTATGGTTTGCAAACATTGTCTCCCTATCTTAGCCCATTCAGGTTGCCATACACTATCTTGGACTAGGTAATTTGCAAACAATTTAAATGTATTGCTCAAAATTTTTGGAGACTGGGAAGTCCAAGGCCCCAGCAGATTTAGTGTCTGATGAAGTTTCACTCTATTTTTTTTTTTTTTTTTTTTTTTGGTACTGGGGATTGAACCCAGGGTCACTTCACCACTGAGCCACATCCCCAGCCCTATTTTGTATTTTATTTAGAGACAGGGTCTCACTGAGTTGCTTAGGGTCTCACTGAGTTGCTTAGGGCCTCGCTGAGTTGCTGAGGCTGGCTTTGAACTCGTGATTCTCCTGCCTCAGCCTCCGAAGTGCTGGGATTACAGGCATGCGCCACCGTGCCCAGCTAGTTTCACTCTATTTTAAGGGTCGCACTTTGTCACTGTGTCCTCACATGGTATAAGGGCAGAAGAGGCAAACAGGCTCCTGAAAGCCTTTTTATGGGGTCAGTAATCCTACTTATGACTGGAGAACTGTGGAATCCTCATGACCTAATTATCTCTCAAAGGCCCTACCTCTTAATAGCATCAACATTGGGGTGAAGTTTCAACATATGAATTTTGGAGGGTCACGAACATTCAGATCCATAGCCCTTCCATTCCACAAGCTGTCTTTTCACTCTTCCCTTTGCTGTGAAGAAGCTCTTCAGTTTGATGAATCCTTCTTGTTCATTGTCACTGTTGTTGCCTGGGATTTCAGGATCATACAAAAAGAAAAAAAAATCTTCATCCAGACCAACATCATGGAGCTTTTACCCTGTTTTCTTTAGTAGCTTTACAGTTGCAGGTGTTTCTTCAAATTTTTAATCTATTTGGAATATTTTTTACATATGGTGTGAAATGAAGGTCTAATTTCATTCTTCTGCATGTATATTTCTAGTTTACCAACACCATTTGTTATAGACGGTCTTTTCCCTGTTGTGCATCTTTGGCACATTTGTTGAAAATCAATTGGCCATAAGAACATGTATTTATTTTGGGACTACTTTAAGTTAAGAACAGCTTAATTTTAACCACATTAAAAAAAAAAAAAAAGAAACCTCAACAGTTTTGCTCCACTTTCCCCTCCACATCTCATGTTTTGATGTTGCAATTTACATACGTTCTATTGTGTATCCCTTAACAAATTATTGTCATTATGGTAATAGTTTTGCCTTTTAACCTTTCATAGTGAAGATGTTATTTACATAGCATTATAGTAGCATTCTGAATTTGACTATGTACTTATTTTTACCAGTGAATTTTAAACTTTCATAAATATTTGTTACTAATTAGTGTCCTTTTCTATAAACATGAAAAACTCTTTGACATTTCTTGTAAGATAGGGTTGGTGATGAACTCCTTCTATTTTTGTTTGATTGAGAAAATCTTTATCTTCCTTTACTTGCTGGGTACATTTTTCTTGTTTGGTAATTCTTTAGCACGATGACTGTTTCACCCCACTTTTCCTGGTCTGTAATATTTTTGCTACAAAATCCACTACTCGCCTTGTTGAAATGCCCTTATATGTGATTTGTTTATTCTGTTGCATTCAGAACCCTCTATCATTTTTTTCTTTGGCATGATGGACACACATTTTTAATGACAACAAATAGAAAATTTATACAAGTAACAGACTAGAATAGAATGAATGCAAAACTCTTCCAGATAAGGGTAGGACTTACAAAAGTCCATCTGATTCAAGTGCCTAAGTAATTCACAGGCCCTACTGCAACAATGACATATGGCTTGAAACCAGACACACTGATGTCCTCTACCTAGTGGCCTTGATTTTTGACAGTCCTATTATATGTCTCGGTGGTCTTATTTGGACTGAATCTTATAGTACTTGGATATTAATCTCTGTTCCCAGATTAGGAAAAGTGATCTCAGTACCTTGATTTCCCTCAGGCCTTTTACGTCTTTTTTGTTACATATTTATTTATGCTCCTTTGCCTACTTTGGTACAGACATGAATAATTCAATAAAATCACAAAATATATTTAGTCCTATTTTTATTTTGAACTTGTAATAAAGTTCCAGTCTAGCCATAACGTTCATCATTCTCCCTGATACCTAATTTGGGTACATCATGGCCATTTGTAATCTTTTTGGAAAGAAAATCCTGTATATTTTGAGTGACATATCAGCTTCTAATTGCTTAGTGGTAATAAACTTTTGTCCTATTCTCAAAAATGAAATATTTTAGAAATTGGTTAAATACATATTCATTAAAATGCACGAATATCACAGGAAAGATAGAATGTAAAGTCTTCCACATTTCCATGTACCTGACAACTGATGAATTTTGTTTTTGTTTTTGTTTTTTTGGTACTGGGGATTGAACCCAGGGGCACTTTACCACTGAGCTACATCCCCAGATATTGTTAGATTGAGACAACTTCTTGCTAAGTTGCTTAGCACCTCACTAAATTGATGAGGCTGGCCTCAAACTTACAATCCTCCTGCTTCAGCCTCCCAAGTTGCTGGGATTACAGGCTTGCACCACTGCCTCCAACTTGATGAAACTTTTAAAAAAAAGCCATTGTAGGAGATATGAAGTGCAACCCAGTGTGGTTTTCATTTGCATTGCCTTAATGACTGATGAATGGTTAATATATATTTATATATGTTCTGGAGAAACATCTGTTCAAATCCTTTACCCATTTTTACACTGGGTCATTTGCTTTTTAGTGTTGAGTTGTAAGAGTGCTTGTATTTTCTAGAGATTGGTTCTTTAGAAGATACATGATTTGCAAATATTTTCTCCCATTCTATAGGTTGTTTTTCCACTTTCTTGATAGTGTCCTTTTAAGTATAAAAACTTTTAAACTATTGACAGATCAACTATTTTTTTCTTTTAACTGAGCTTTTATTGTCATAATTAAGAAATTATTGCCTAATATAAGGGCATAAATATTTATATCTGTTTTCTTGGAAGAGGTTTACAGTTTTAGCTCTTTAATTCTCTTTGAATTAATTGTTGTCAAAAATCACTTGATCATTGATGTGTGTGAGTTGATTTCTAGGTTATATTCTATTCCATGGTCTGTACGTCCATCCTTTTGCCAGTACCATACTATCTTGATTCCTATAGTTTTGTAGGAGGTGTCAAAATTAAGAAATGTGAATTTTTCTACTTTGATCTGTTTTAGAATTGTTTTGGCTATTCTTGGTCCTATGCAATTCCACATACACTGTATAATCAGCTTGTTGATTCCTAAAAAGGTTTACCTGAGATTCTTACAGGGATTGTACTGAATCTGTAGATCAGTTTAAGGAATTGTCTTAATTTTTTTTTTTTTTTTTTTTTTTTTTGGTACCAGGGATTGAATACAGGGGCGCTTAACCACAGAGCCACATCCCCAGACCTCTTAAATATTTTATTTAAAAACAGGGTCTTGCTGAGTTGCTTAGGGCCATGCTAAGTTGCTGAGGCTGACTTTGATCTCCCAATCCTCCTGCCTCAGCCTCCTGAACTGCTGGGATTACAGGTGTGTACCACTGGGCCTGGTGTATTAGTTCATTTTTAATTTCTACAATGAAATATCTGAGATATGCTACTTTAGAAAGAAAAGAGGTTTATTTGGGCTTATGGTTCTGGAGGGACATCTAGGAGCTTCATCTGGTGATGTCCTTTGTTGCAGGCAGAATCCTGAGGTGGTACAGAGCATCACATGGCAGAGATAGGGAGCAACATATATGTGTGGTTTCTTTCTTTCTTCTTTCACCAGCAGGATACAATCATGAGAATTATCTCTAATGATTTTACCTAATCCTAATCACCTCCCAAAGGTTCCACCTCTATACACTATATAATCTGATTTCCACCACCACTAGCATGTTTTGGGGGATTATACTCCCACATGACTTAAGGGGGACAAACCATCATCATACCGTAGCAGATGTATTGCTATCTTGACAATGTTAAGTCTTCTGATCCCTGAACATGACAAGGTTTTTCATGACAAGGTTTTTCATTTATTAAGAACTTCTATAATTTCTTACAGTGATGTTTTGTAGTTTTAGAGTATAAGTTTTGCACTTATTAAATTTATTCCCAAGTATTTCATTCTTTTTGATGTTTTTGTTAAAAGTGTCTCTAAATTCGCTTTTGGATTGTTTATTGCAAATGTTTAAAAATACAATTAAAATGTATCCTATAGCCCATTTAATTCACTTTTTTTTTTTTGAACCAGGGATTGAACTCAGGGACACTTGGCCACTGAGTCACATCCCCAGCCCTATTTTGTATTTTATTAGAGACAGGGTCTCACTGAGTTGCTTCCGGCCTCGCTAAGTTGCTGAGGCTGGCTTTGAACTCGTGATCCTCCTGACTCAGCCTCCCAAGTCGCTTGGATTACAGGCGTGCACCACCATGCCCGGCTTAATTCACTTTTTAATAGTAGTGTTTTAGTAAGTGCCTTAAATTTTCTATAAAGATGATGTCATCCGTGAATACAGTTTTATGTGTTCCTTTCCTATTTGGATGATATTTATTTCTTTTTCTTGCCAGTTGCCCTAACTAAAACCTTTAGTACAATGTCAAAGAAGTGGCAAGAGCAAACATATTCTATTACAATCTTACAGGGAAAGATTTCAGGCTTTCACTAGAAGTATATGAGCAGTGGGCTTTCCATACACCTTTCATTAGATTGAGGAAGTTATCTTCTAGTCCTAGCTGTTGATTATTCTTATCAGGTAAAGGTTTTAGATTTAGTCAAGTTGTTTTTCTTTATCTATTGGAATGATTTTATTATTTCCCCATCCTTATATTCATGTAGTATATGATATCAATAGATTATTTTTGTATGTTAATCAACCTTGCATTCACAGGTCACAGAGTACAAAGTTTCTTATACGTTGATGGATTCACTTATATGTTGATGGATTCACTTGTAATGTATTTTGTTCCTGGAATTTTTTCTTGAGATATGTTTGCCTGATTTATCAGGATACTATCAGGGTAATAACAGCCTCTGAATGAGTTAGGGTGTGTATTTTTTTTAATTTATTTTTTACTCACACAGTTCATATAATCTTACATTTACATAGGGTAGTACTGTCTGTCTCAGTCTACTATTTTTCCTGCCCCCATCCCCTCCCATCCCATTTTCCTCCACACCATCCATACTTCCTCCATTCTTTCCTATCCTCCCCATAACCCCCCCGCCCCCCTCCACCCCTCGCACCCCACCCCTGTTAGGTATCAGCATCCACTGATCAGAGAAAACATTCGGCCTTTGGTTTTTTGGGCTTGGCTTATTTCACTTAGCATGATATTCTCCAACTCCACCCATTTACCAGCAAATGCCATAATTTTATATTCTTTTTTATGGCTGAGTAATATTCCATTGTGTATATATAGCACAGTTTCTTTATCCATTCTTCAATTGAAGGGCATCTAGGTTGGTTCCACAATCTAGCTATTGTGAATTGAGCAGCTCTGAACATAGATGTGGCTGCATCCCTATACTTTGCTGATTTTAAGACCTTTGGGTATAAACCGAGGAGTGGGATAGCTGGGTCAAATGGTGGATCCATTCCAAGTTTTTTGAGGAATCTCCATACTGCTTTCCAGAGTGGCTGCACCAATTTGCAACTCCACCAGCAATGTACAAGTGTGCCTTTTTCCCCCCATCCACGCCAACACTTGTTATTGCTTGTATTCCTGATAATAGCCATTCTAATTGGAGTTAGATGAAATCTTAGGGTGGTTTTAATTTGCATTTCTCTAATTACTAGAGACGATGAGCACTTTTTCATGTATTTGTTAATAGCCTATATATCCTCTTCTGTGAAGTGTCTGCCCAGTTCCTTAGCCCATTTATTGATTGGGCTCTTTGCATTTTTGGTGTATAGTTTTATAAGTTCTTTATAAATTTTGGACATCAGTGCTCTGTCTGAAGTGCGTGTGGAAAAGATTTTTTCCCACTCTGTAGGCTCTCTTTTCACATTCTTGATTGTTTCTTTTGCTGAGAGAAAGCTTTTTAGTTTGCACCCGTCCCATTTATTGATTCTTCCTTTTATTTCTTGCGCTCTGGTGGTCTTGTTGAGGAATTCTGGTCCTAAGCCAATATGAAGAAGATTCGGGTCTACTATTTCTTCTATTTGGTGAAGAGTCTCAGGTCTAATTCCTAGATCCTTGATCCATTTTGAGTCTAGTTTTGTACAGGGTGAGAGATAGGCGTTTAATTTCATTTTACTGCATATGGATTTCCAGTTTTGCCAGCACCATTTGTTGAAGAGGCTATCTTTTCTCCACTGTATGTTTTTGGCACCTTTGTCTAGTATGAGATAACTGTACTTACATGGGTTTGTCTCTGGGTCCTCTATTCTGTACCATTGGTCTATCTGTCTATCCTGGTGCCAATACCATGCTGTTTTTATCACTATTGCTCTACAGTAGAGTTTAAGGTCTGGTATTGTGATACCTCCTGTATCATTCTTCCTGCCCTGGATTGTTTTGGCTATTCTGGGCCTTTTGTTCTTTCATATGAATTTCATGATTGCTTTTTCTATTTCTGTGAGGAATGTCATAGGAATTTTTATTGGAATTGTGTTAAATTTGTACAGCATCTTTGGAAGTATGGCCATTCTGATTATATTGATTCTTCCTATCCAAGAACATGGAAGATCCTTCCATCTTCTAAGGTCTTCCTTAATTTCTTTCTTTAATGTTCTGTAGTTTTCATTGCAGAGGTTTTTCACCTCTTTTGTTAGATTGATTCCCAAATATTTTATTTTATTTGAGGCTATTTTGAATGGAGTTGTTTTCCTCAATTCACTTTCAGATGATTCATCGCTTATGTAGATAAATGCATTTGATTTACGTGTGTTTATTTTATATCCTGCTATTTTGCTAAATTCATTAATTAGGTCTAAAAGTTTCCTGATGGAGTTTTTTGGATCCTCTAAATATAAGATCATGTCATCAGCAAATAGTGACAGCTTGAGTTCTTTTTTTCCTATTCGTATACCTTTAATTTCTGTGGTCTGTCTAATTGTGCTGGCTAGCATTTCTAGCACAATGTTGAATAGAAGTGGTGACAGTGGGCATCCCTGTCTTGTTCCAGTTTTTAGAGGGAATGCTTTTAGTTTTTCTCCATTGAGAATGATGTTGGCAGTGGGCTTAGCATAAGTAGCCTTTACAATGTTCAGGTATGTTCCTACCATCCCTATTTTTTCTAGTGTTTTGAGCATGAAGGGGTGTTGTATTTTGTCAAATGTTTTCTCAGCATCTATTGAAATAATCATATGATTCTTAACCTTAAGTCTATTGATGTGATGAATTACATTTATTGATTTCCGGATGTTGAACCAACCTTGCATCCCTGGGATAAACCCCACTTGATCGGGGTGCACTATCTTCTTAATATGCTTTTGTAAGCGATTTGCTAGAATTTTGTTGAGGATTTTAGCATCTATATTCATCAGAGATATTGGCCTAAAGTTTTCTTTTCTAGATGTGTCTTTGTCTGGTTTTGGTATCAGAGTGATGCTAGCTTCATAGAATGAATTTGGAAGGGTTCCCTTTTTTTCTATTTCATTAAATACTTTTAGGAGTA